>BSBK01001356.1:0-330000 GCA_027943335.1 Chamaecyparis obtusa | reverse complement strand
CAAGGGGAGAAAGTCATCCAAAAAAATATATATATCAGCCTTCTTTAAGGCAACAAAAATGTATCAAATATCAACTTCTCAATATCTCCCAATGCACAAAAACAACTCTCTTATGGCCCCCAAAGAAGGAGTGACTTCATGGAGCCCATACTCCATGTTTTCTCCCTCTCCTCCTTGAGGAGAGACTCTCACCCAAAGGCTGTCACAAACCCCTCACCTAAACGTTACTCTTCCCCTCCCATGGGGTGAGTGGACCTTGATACACCCTTAAAGAAATCCTTTCAACACAATACAAAAATAAACACATACAACAAGATTATCCAACACAATCTACTATCATGATCTCCACATAACAAGAACACAAGAACATCAAGGAGATGCAATCCATACACATAATGCTACATTGTGCACAAGTAGAGAAATACAATAATACATAAGAAAGAAATCCACCAACTTAGGATCCAAGCTTAAAGATGATACTTGTAGTAGAGCTCCCTTCCTCTCTTCCTTCACCAAAACTAGCTAAGTCTTTAAAACATAGAGAGTGGGTGTTCAAACTCACAATCATGGAGAGACACTTCTAAAAGGACCTCCAAAAGTTCTTGGGGAAGGGGAAAGCCTCTCATCGGTTTCTCTTCCCTAATTTCTTACAACCTTCCAAAAATGGCTCTCAAAAGAGGAAAGCAAAAAGGTAAGCCTTGTCTAGACATTAAAATAGAAAGATGGTCTAACCAAGGTCATGTTTCCAAAAGCTGATTTTCGTCCATATTGAAAATATCACTTTTGGAAGGGTCTCTTGGTCAACCAAGGGCTGTCCTATGGTTAAAAATGACCCTTAACTATTGGTATAATAAGTGGGCTACCTAAAATTGGTCATAAAACACCCTTAGACACTTTTCTAGGCCTTCAAAAGTACCCCTACAACTTACCCATGAAATTGAAGTGATAAGAATTCACCTCTAACTCTCTAATCCATGAAGGCACATGGGGATTTTCTAAGGCATTACCCTAGGTAGGTGGCACACACACATTTTTCAAGTGGACATGTCATGGCCACATATACACATCACAAGTGTCAAATGACACACAAAAATTTTTACACTTTACCAACACATGTCATGTCCACCTAAGCATCTTTCACATGAGAATAATATATAATTACAATTTTCAAATAAATACAATCATGCACACATTAACATTTACAAAATTAAACACTTTACAACAAGGTTGTCTCTTATTAGACGCAGCCTTGGTTCAAACCATACTCACATATAAACCTAAGTTTGGTTCCCTGAATTAAAATTATGTGGTCTCTTACCTGCACACTAGATTCCAGTATCAGTAGTTCATAGATATAAAAATATTCAGCAAAAAGGAAATAAATAATCTTCATAATCTTTCATAAAATATTTACATTCTAAATTCAACATCTAATATCAAAGACAATAATAACATCATATGCAAATTCATTTTAAATGAGAGAAACTCATATTGCATTGTAACATAATATACTTCAATTTTCTAATTACTTATGTGCATAATTCAATTATAAACATAATCATAATAATTCACAAATTCCATAGCATCCTAAATAACATCAAGATAAATAAATAATTCTGCATCATCATAGATATATGTGTCATATAAAATGCTTATCAGAAATATGATCAAAATCTTCTAATATAAGAATTAAAGTGCAGAATACCCTAATAGTATAGGGTCTAACATATCTTCTTTCATAGTTCTACTAACCCTTGACCAATCTCATCAAAACATCATTATGGTATAGAAATATAATACACCATCAAAACATATTTCAAATCCACCTTATAGGAGTTACTAGGATCATCTCATCTACTATTTATTAACATAGCTAGGGTAGAGAGTAACACAAGGTTTATAATTTCTCAATCCACAGACAAAGGCCAATTTTCACTAACTGAGGTGCTTATTACTATAAATCTAATCCTTACTTTCCTAACCTTTAATTGCTTCACTTTTGATCTCAATATTTGAACTCAATCTATGATAAAATTATGAGCTTAACACATAGCTACTTTGGTATTTATAGCTTATTTAATTCAATATATCCCCTTTGAAACAAATAACCATCTAGTTGGAATGCTCAATTTATTCTTTAAATAATTTAGTCGGATCTATTACCCATAGTGGAAGCACAATTGCCTCCTTAGATTCACTTTCACAAATGCAAACTCCTTGATGTTTTATCTCCGTCGATACACATATATAATCATCTAGTATTGATATAAGGGATACAATTATAGGTCTATCCTAAAGATACAATCCCATAGGGGTTCCTCAAACATCAAGTCTCAACATGATACCCTAATCCTCATACATCAAGGTGTCAAAGAAAAAGTGAGAATGGGGTGGACCCTACATCATCCCCCCAAGGGATAGGCTTACGCTTGGAAGCTGACAAGTCAAACTATAGGTAATGCACCAAGCATCAAATATAAATATTCAAAATTAAGCACACCCAAAAAGGCTTTCCCTTTAGGGAAATTTTGTAACATATTCTATTCCATTCCTCCCTACTAGGTATGGGTTGGAGGAAATCTTACCCAACATAAAAGAAAAGCATCGCATCAATTCACCAGTTATTTCAAACATACCTTAGGGTTTACATGGACCCAATAAGGCTATAGTACACATTGATAAGGGATCCTACTTCCCAAGGCACAAGCAAGCCTTCTACACTATCATGAGGCATCAAATGACAAGGAGGGCCTCTAAGTTCTTTCTATAAGAACCTTGGATTTATCATCTCATTAACCCACATAAACTCAATTCAACAATAGTGGGTTACCACCACATTTTCTTGGTGCATCAATTCATTTTATAGATCTCTCACTTAGTTATATAATTCCCATTGAAGGGTACATAGATTGTTTCTTCAAACTTTTCATTCTTAAAGAAACTCCTTTCCGATATAAGTGTAACAAGGTTCCACACATACAAGTGCTCTCCCAAGGGTACATATAAAGATAAGGTACAAAATTACTCCTTCCTTACTAGTAGGTTAAATACAACACCACTGCATTCCCAATCATGTAGGAGGGTTAGGAGTCGAGAGTTTGACCATCTTTGGATTTTGGGGTCACCTACCAATAGCTTACTATCTATCTTTCAAAGGTGATAATGAAATAATAGAAAACATACTCCTCTTGAATTGACACCATCTAATGGTGACATATACTCAATGATTCATGTTCCATGTTCTGTAGACCAGATTTATATTGTTAACCTATTCCTTTGTAACTCCCAATTGATACATAGAGTCCAATCAAAGAATATATTTATCCAAAACTCCCATCACAGTAATAATCTAAATAAGTATCATCATGTCATTCTTACTAGATCATTAAGATTCATAATATGGACCCCCAAAAGAAATAAACAACCAAATTGCCTTCGTCTTCCTGATTTTATCATAACTAAGGAAAAAGGAGAAGACTTTTCTATCACCACTACTTATAGGGCAAGAAGGAATCTCTAAAGGAATGCATAGTATGAGCACTGCATGATTCCTACATATGACCCTCACTGAATATAATACACTTGAACTTTACTCCAACCATCATTCTCTTTTTAAATTTTTTATAAACTCCCATACTGGGGTAGTTTGAAACACTCATTTATTCATGATCTCTCAAGAGAAGTCATGTCACCATGGATCTTCACTATTATGGTACATTCTTACCAAATTGTTAACTTCATTATGTACATACAAAACACCTATGCATGGCCAGTTACATCCTAAAGGCCTTAAAATTTAGTTACACCATTATGCTTTTCAACAACACCATCTTTCACTTCCTCAGACCACAAGGAATCCAATCTTTTTGTTACTCATCATATCGGAGCAGGGATCTTGACTCTTGATCCTATAGTACTTTCCCAAATAGGGTAATTTTATTTTTCTAGGTGTTCCTCTTTTTCACACGATGTGTGGACCTCTTAGAACAAGAAATATTCAAGGTGAACATAAGACTGGATAGAAAAAGAAAAACACTCAGAATAGTCACCATAAAAGAAATACAAACCAAAACTAAAAAGGATAACTTGTACAATTTAACAAAAATTACAAAATTGAGCTCATTTCAATAAATCAACAATGAAAAATGTCATTACGAAGTAAACAATAAAGTCTGGTGACAAATTCCAATCATAGGAATAACTAAAAAGGTGCTAGACCAAATACGTGGAAAGTTCTGCCAAGAAGATAAGTAATCCAAAACAATAACAATAATAATAAAGCATTTACAAAAAGAGGAAACTTCCATCAAAAAATAAGAGGGAGTATCCACCACATAATTCTGAAGAACCACAAATAATAATTCAAGCACCCCTTGGTGATACAGTCAATACTTCAACTAGGCATAATATACTCTTGCTAACCATAGTGATTGATAAACAAGATTCTCTTACCTCTCCCCAGTAATAGAACGCTTTCCAAAATATGGGTTATCGCCATCCAAATCCTATGTCCAATAATCTCCTCAAGTCATATCATAAGAATTCCAATACTCTGAGAGGGTTCTAGGTCTATTCTAGGTGAAATTTCCCATTGGTCCTAAAGCAATTCCATTGTATAAAATACAATTACTTTTAGAATGGGCCCCACCTAAGTTTCAATAATATACATCCTTTGGGGTGTGGGACAACTTTCCACTCTATACTAAATATGATTAGGTCTACCTACCTAGGTCCTATAACATTCAATGCACATCTTTATACAAAATTACAAGTGCAAGATGTTGGATGCCCGAGAGGCCTCGTTAAGGTAAAATATGTTAGGATATCATTCATCCCAACCTCATTATGTCCTTTTGTGAAATGTATGTCATCATGGTTTCAGTGACAATAATCATTAGATCAATAACTTATTTATTACACATAATTACCCTACCATCCTTACTAAATACCTCTTAAAAATCTTTACTATAGCAAGAGATTCCTTGAATCTCAAGTGGGTCCCCTGATGATGCATAATTCTAGGGCTCCCAAACACATCTTTATTCTTTTCAACCACACTTTTACTGAAAATTACTTAGTATATACGATGCATCATTCTCTAAGAAAGATTTGAGTTAAATTTCTTTAAGACATGCAAAGTCACTGCTTAACATCCCGACATCATACACCCATCAAAGGAGGTAGGTCACTCAAGGCTCCTAAACCTCTCATCCCTCTAGGGAATAACACATTAGTTGAATTTTTTTTTTCTTGAGCTTAAACAAGCAACATTTTTACCATAATGGCTAAATTGCCAACATCATCGATCGCTCATGGGTCACAATTCTCTTAGTTTTCTAAACATATATTTTAACCCATGATAAAGGGTTCCAAAGGGTGCCCACCTTGAGGTTTGATACATTCCAGGAAGTGGTCCTTCATTTTCCCCCATGTTATTAACGTCTATCTTCTCAAGAATATTCCTCATAGCCATACGAGGGCACCCACGCATTTGGTTACTATGATGATACCATGTTATACTCGCATGTTCTCCTTAAAAACATGTTTAAAGTTGTTGCGATAGATTTTTCCTAAGTTGAAATGTTGAAACAATGTGTTTTAAATTTTTTTTGTGAAACATAGTGGGTTAAAGGTTCCAATGTTGAAACTAGGCTCTGATACCAAGTGTCATGCCCAAAATTTACGTCTCAAAAATGCAACAAGTTTTTTTTTTTAAAGTTAAAATTGAATAAGTTTAAACAAGAGTACTGTTTGATATCATTTCATCATAAATCATTTGCAGGGTAAAGGGGGGATCATGACCATTCGTCAACTTCTCTTACCCAACATTGATCTCTAAGTTTGCATTGAACTTTTAATTAATAAATCTAAATATTGTAATAGAGTTTGAAGATGTAATGAAAGGGGTCTGTTCTAGCATTAAGTCTTTATGCATTAAATAATTGATATAATAATGTTAAAATTCAATTAATCTCAATTTCTAATAAAGTCGACTATTATTAAATTAATCAAAGATTATGATTTTATCCCATACAAATTATTGCGTTACTTAACTTAATAAGGATACTAATCCAAAAGGAAATTACATTATTAAATCTCTTCAATCAATTAAATTTATTAAATCTACTATAATAAAGTCTTAATAAAATATCTATCATTTGATAATAAAATAAAAGCTTAATTAATTTGACTTGTCTCAAAAAATGTGCCACTAGACTGGAGAGTTGACCAAATCTCATAATGTTCAACTCTATAAACTATCCTAGAAAATTAGCTCTTAAATTAAATTTTAATGGCCATACTACAATATTAAATTAAATGATCATTATTAACAAGTTATTAATATTTTTAAAAAGATTATAAATTAAAAAATTATTACAAAAAGATAAAAGTGCAAAAAGTGGTGGCAAGAGGGTTTGATCCCATGACCTCTTGCCACCCTAAATCTTAGCCATCTCTATCTAACCATCTTCCCAAAGGTCTCACTTGGGAATAGAAAAACACATACATCATTAAATACCTATATAAGTTTAATTTCAAAATTTTAAAAAGATTTGACTTTCCCTTTTTCCTCTCACATGAAGAGACTAAATTAAGTTTCATAAAATGTTGACATCCATTTTGAATAGTAACCCTAAGATTTAATATTATTTCCCTCATCTAAAAAGCCCTAATCTCTTATATTCTTTCCCATTTCTCCTTCTCTCCAAACCCTATTCTTTTCTCTCTCTAAAAATTTTTTTGTTCTTCATTCTTGTTGCAGGCTGTAGGGGCTCTCATGGTGGAAACATATAAAAAAAAAAGAATATGTATATATATACATATATACATACAAGTATATACATATATATTAAAATATATTTATACAACCAAAATAAAAAATGAAAAAAACATCAAAGGAGTGGCGGTTGCAAGTTTTTAAGGCGTTGCGCGCACATGCAAAGAGGTGGGGAGAGGGGGCCGAAGCCCTCCCCTCCATCGTGGTGGCTCGGCCACCACGGCTGCCGCACCACAGTGTGGTGGTCCATGGCGGCTCTGCCACCACGGTGGGGTGGAGGAGCCATGGCTCCCCTCCCACCTGTGTGTGGCCGCGAGGGTCGAGGGTAAAACACCACCCCATACTGTGCTTAACATTTTTTTTGTGTTTTATTGTTTCTTTAAAACAACTCCGTTTAAAACAAAAACATTATATATATGTGTGTGTGTGTGTGTGTGTGTGTGAATATATGTTTATTAAATATGAGTATTTATAAACATCTAGTTCTGTTTATATTATACATATATTTTCTTAAAATCAGCAACATTTAATTTCAGTCTTTATATTTATATATCTGTGTTTAGTGACGGTATAAATATTTCACTTGTAATGTACGTATATATAAGTATATGATTTTGAGACACATATTACATATACTTACATTTAAATGCAAGTCATTTTATTTTTATTTCAGAATACTAACTTCTCACTTTCTATATGATATTATTTTAATTTTTGAAAGAATTAAACTTTTATGCAGGGGTATAAATAAATTTTTATCTACAATTGCTGAATTAATGTAAGTGGATGAAATCTGATTTTTTTTTGTTTAAATAAATAAAATAACATTTAAAGAAACTATGGTATTTTTCACAACTTAACTATACATGAGTATACTTTTCTTTCATAACAGCACATACAAAATTTCAATGCTTACAAATGAAATTTTAGAATTAATGCACTAAATCTCTTGAGAAAGTATTCAAAAAAATGGTATGGATTCATTAACAAGAGTGATACTAATCTTTCAAATGAAACAATTTCTTTCTCTTTTCTAATTTATTCTCACTCTCTAAGTGAGAAATGTAATACTCTCAAATGCAGAATTTTATTACATCTTTCTTTCCAAATAATACAAATGAAAATATGATGCAGGAGCATCCTGGGTGTAAGAGCAATCTTGCATCACCCAAAAATATTTCTGTTTTCATATTCAATAAGGGCTATTTTGTGCAGAGCTGCTATTTATGGAAAGTTACTATTTTTGGTAATTTTCGTATGTGCTTAGAATGATCTGATTTCTTTCTTGGAGGTTCATTGCCAGATCAAGTGTATATTGGAAGATATTGAAGATTTTCAGTATTGGCAGCAGGGTACAGAAACTTTGAACTCAGTTTTGAAGGCTTTAGAGGCCTCGGATGAGGTCAAAAATTTGGGTGACAAGCGCTTGTGCTAGTTAAGCCTGTAGAGCGCTTCGTGGCGTTTCCAAAATGGGGTTATAATAGCCGATCGGGTCAACTGGTGATGACTTATGGTCTTTGGAAGTTGGGCCACCTGAAATGGCAGAAAATAATTTTCTTCAAAATTTCTATTCGGGTTTCAAAGGTTATCTTGAGCCGACTATGATGTAATAAAATGTAAAATAAAATAATTCTAAGTTTGGTCGGCCTTATTGGCTAAAATTCTGGAACCTTCCCAGGCGGTGGAAAATTGCCTATATAAGGAAGGCTGTATTATTGTCTTAGGCAGCTCAGAATAGTTCTGGGTAGTAGATCTGGGTAATAATTCGAGGCTTTGTCCTACAGAATATTGTAAGGGAATGCCCATGTGGCTTTGCATATTGTAATTCTGAAAGTTTGTAATTCCACATTTGTGGAGATAATAAGAAGCCAATTTTCTGTTGTTGCATATTGTTGTTGTTTCTCTATTTCTGTTATGTGTTTGTGGTATTAAGGGGAGCACCCTTCATAAAAATAGATGTTTAATTATTTTCCATAGACTTTAACATTTAGGAACTAAGCTTACACATTTTGCTTCCTTACATTCTAGCCTCTATGCTACAAGATATACAAAAATATTTCAGCCTTCAAAGTTTTTTACAACATAAAAATTGCATCTTCTTCTCTTCTTTGCATTTCTCTTTAGCTACACAAATAAATTTAAAGCTCTCAAGAAATCTGTAAAACAAAAAGGATAAGCAAGAGGCTACAAAATGCTCTCCTCCCAATCTAGGCCATTTCATGGCCACCCATGAGCTAGGGGAACCAAACTAGGTGGGAAAACACACAAACCAAACATGTAAACACCACAAAACATATACACCAAAAATCCCAACCATGGTTGTCACAAAGACCACACATTGATCTTTAACAAGGGTTAGGTGGACTATATACCCAAAGGGAGAAAGTCATCCAAAACAAAATATATATCAACCTTCTCTAAGGCAACAAAAATATATCAAATATCAACTTCTCAATATCTTCCAATGCACAAACACAACTCCCTTATGACCCCCAAAGGTGGAGTGACTTCATGGAGCCCATACTCCATGTTTTCTCCCTCTCCTCCTTGAGGAGAGACTCTCATCCAAGGGCTATCACAAACCCCTCACCCAAAGGTTACTCTTCCCCTCTCATGGGGTGAGTGGACCTTGATACACCCTTAAAGAAATTTTTTCAACACAATACAAAAATAAACACATACAACAAGATTATCCAACACAATCTACTATCATGATCTCCACATAACAAGAACAAAAGAACATCAACAAGGAGATGCAATCTATACACATAATGCTAGAGTGTGCACAAGTAGAGAAATACAATAATAAATAAGAAATAAATCTACCAACCTAGGATCCAAGCTTAAGGATGATACTTGTAGTAGAGCTCCCTTCCTCTCTTCCGTCACCAAAACTAGCTAAGTCTTTAAAACATAAAGAGTGGGTGTTCAAACTCACAATCATAGAGAAACACCTCTAAAAAGACCTCCAAAGGTTTTTGGGGAAGGGGAAAGCCTCTCATTGGTTTTTCTTCCCTAAGTTCTTATAACCTTCTAAAAATTTCTCTCAAAAGAGGAAAGCAAAAAGGTAAGCCTTGTCTAGACATTAAAATAGAAAGATGGTCTAACCAAGGTCATGCTTCCAAAAGCTGATTTTCGTTCATCTTGAAAATCTCACTTTTGGAAGGGTCTCTTAGTCAACCAAGGGTTGTCCTATGGGTAAAAATGACCCTTAACTATTGGTATAACAAGTAGGCTACCTAAAAATGGTCATAAAACACCCTTAGACACTTTTCTAGGCCTTCAAAAGTACTCTTACAGCTTACCCACGAAATTTAAGTGATAACACTTCACCTCTAGCTCTCTAATCCATGAAGGCACATGGGGATTTGCTAAGGCATTACCCTAGGTAGGTGGCACACACACACTTCTCAAATGGACATGTCATAGCCACATATACACATCACAAGTTTCAAATGACACACAAAAACATTTACACTTTACCAACACATTGCATGTCCATCTAAGCATCTTTCACATAAGAATAATATACAATTACAATTTTCAAATAAATACAATCATGAACACATTAACATCTACAAAATTAAGCACTTTATAATGAGGTTTTGTTTCTTGTTAGATGTAACCTTGGTTCAAACTGTACTCACATATAAACCTAAGTTTGGTTCCCCAAATTAAATTCTGTGGTCTCTTACATGCACACTAGATTCCAATATTAGTAGTTCATGGATATAAAAATATGCAGCAAAAAAGAAATAAATAATTTTCATAATCTTTCAAAATCTAATATCAAAGACAATAATAACATCATATGCAAATCCATTTTAAATGAGAGAAATTCATATTGCATTGTAACATAATATACTTCAATTTTCTAATTACTTACGTGCACAATTCAATTATAAACATAATCATAATAATTCACGAATTCCATAGCATCCTAAATAACATCAAGATAAATAAATAATTCTGCATCATCATAGATATATGTGTCATATAAAATTCCTATCACAAATATGATCAAAATCTCTTAATATAAGAATTAAAGTGCAGAATACCCTAATAGTATAGGGTCTAACATATCTTCTTTCATAGTTCTACTAACCCTTGACCAATCTCATCAAAACATATCTCAAATCCACCTTATAGGAGTTACTAGGATCATCTCATCTACTATTTATTAACATAGCTAGAGTAGAGAGTAACATAAGATTTAGAATTTATCAATCCATAGATAATGGCCGATTTTCACTTACTGAGGTGCTTATTACTATAAATCTAATCCTTACTTTCCTAACCTCTAATTGCTTCACTTTGAATCTCAATCTTTGAACTCAATCCATAATAAACTTATGAACTTAACACATAGCTACTTTGGTATTTATAGCTTATTTAATTTAATCTAGCCCCTTTAAAACAAATAACCATCTAGCTGGAATGCTCAATTTATTCCTTAAATAATTTAGTCAGATCTATTACCCATAGTGGAAGCACAATTGCCTCCTTAGATCCACTTTCACAAATGCAAATTCCTTGAGGTTTTATCTCTGTCGATACACATATATAGTCATCTGGTACTGATATAAGGGATACAATTATAGGTCTATCCTAAAGGTACAATTCCATAGGGGTTTCTCAAACATCAAGTCTCAACATAATACCCTAATCCTCATACATAAAGGTGTCGAAGAAAAGGTGAGAACGGGGTGGATGCTACACTAATTTACCCATTGTTTTGTGCAATATTTTTAATATGTTTTGTTTTTATTCCTCAGCTTGTCCATTTCCTTGAGGGTAGTAGGTAGAAGAACATTGATGGGTGATTTTAAACTTTTCACACAATTCATCCATGTAATTTTTTTTAATTTCCCTCCATTATTTGTTATGATGGATGAAAGTATTTGATATATATAGATGACGTAGTTCAGGATGAGCATAGATACTTGTTTACCATTTTCTTTAATCAGAGGGACTGCCTCAACCCACTTTGTGAAGTATTCCATAGTGGTGATAATAAAATTGTGTCAGCTGAAGGATGAGGGATATGTTTTCCCTATGAGATCTAAGGACCATTGTTTGAATGACTAGTGGGTGAGAAAAGGTAACAACTTACACACATGAGCATGAAAATCATTACTATGAGTTTGACATTTCTTGCATATTTTGGAAAAGTGTATAGCATCTTTCTCTATGGAGGGCTAGTAGTATCCTACCTGTAGGATTTTCTTAGCTAACAAAAGATCATTCAAGTGAGACCCATAGATAGCTTCACAGACTTCCTTTAGTGCATGTTCATAATCATTGCATTCTAGATACCTAAGGAGAGTACCATCAAGACCGATTTTATACAAGTAGTTTGCCATGATCAAGTAACATGAGGAATTCCTTATAAGGTTTCTTTTTATTTTTTTGATAAGTCATTAAATATGGTTTGGTCACAAAGATAGGAGTATATTTTTCTATACCACGAGGATTTGGTAGCCACAAGTGAGCACACAACTTGGGATTCAGGAGAGTCATACATGGGAAATAGGAGCTCTTCTACCAGGAAGTCATAGAAAAATTGATGTTCTTCTAGTTGTACCATGGATGATATAGTAGCCATAGCATCAATAGTTTTGTTTCCTTCTCTTGGTACTTGTTAGAAAGTAACAATCACAAAGTACTTTTTCAGATCATCAACCATCCTCTTGTAAGGTAGTGGCTTTTCATCTCTTGTCTGGTATTGATCATTTACTTGGTTGATCACTAAATAAGAGTCACCATAGATGTTTAGTTTAGTTATCTTCTATTCAATAGCCATTTTTAAACCATTTTCTATGGCCTCATATTCAAAAATGTTATTGGTGCAAGGGAACATCATTTTTTAAGCCCTGGGTATCTTGTATCCTTGGGGTGTGATAAAGAGGACTCCAGCGCCAAATCCTTGTTGAATGAATGGCCCATCAAAGAACATGCTCCATGTATGCTCTATGAGATGAAAAATAACTTCAATAGGGAACTCGGTAAGAAAAGTTTGAGTATCTTGTAGAGGAGCATCTTCCAAATGATTAGCAATGACTTTCCCCTTAATGGTCTTTCTATCCACATATTCAATGTCAAATTTGTTGAGAGTCATCACCCACTTTTCTAATCATTTTGTGAGAGTTTCTTTAGTCAATAGGTATTTTAGAGGATCAATTTTAGCAATCATCTTAACAAAGTGTGCTAGCATGTAGTGTCCAAACTTTTGAGAAGCAAACACCATAGAGAGACAAGCTTTTTCAATGATACTCTAGGTATGTTCATAGGAAACCATAGTTTTTCTGATGTAGTAGACTTCTATCTCTCTTTTTGGTATTATCATGCTATGATAGAAAAGATCCTAGGGATGTTTCTATAGCTAAGATGTAAAGGAGAAGATGTTTTCCCATTATTCAAGCCATTAATATAGGCAAATTTCCCAAATATTCCTTAATTTATGAAAAGTGTTTCTCACATCCTTCATCCCATTTGAAATTTACACCTTTATGCAATGTTTTCATGAAAGTTTGAGCTTTATTTGCAAGCTAAGAGATGAATCTCCTAATGGATTGTACTTTTCCTTATAGAGTTCTTACTTGGCTAATGTTTCTTGGTGGTGGCATGTCCATGATTACAGAAAATTTCTTAGGATTGACTTCAATTCCTTTAGAGGAGACAATATATCCAAGAAGTTTACTCGAAGTTACACCAAAAGCATACTTTTTAGGATTGATCCAAAGCTTAAATTGTTCCATTCTATCAAGGATCTTTTCTAGGTCACTCAAATGGGTAACTCTTTTTATTGACTTTTCCAAGGTGTCATCGACATAGTCTTCCATGATTTTGTGCATCATATCATGGAAAACCATGGTCATTGCTTGTTCATAAGTTTCTTCTATGTTTTTAAGACCAAAAGGCATGACATTCAAACATAAAGTGCCCCAAACACATGTGAAAGTAGTTTTCTCGTTATCCTTGGGAGCTATTCGAATTTGATTCTATCCTACAAAACCATCCATAAAAGAATACATCTCATAACCTTTTGTGAAATCCACTATCATTTCAATGTTTAGTAGTAGGAAATCATATTTGGGACAAGCTTTGTTTAGATCTTTGAAGTTGGTAAAAACTCTGATTGATTTATTATGTTTAGAGACACAGATATTATTAGAAATCCAATCAGCATATGCTATAGCCCTGATAAATTATACTTTCAAAATATTCTCTTGTTTTTCCTTGACCGATAATACCACATTGGAATGCATCTTCCTAAGCTTATTTTTGGCTGGTTTGGTCCCTAGAGAAATAGACAAATGATGCATGATCAAGCCAGTTTCTATCCTAGGAATATTTGAATAAGACCAAGAAAAGTTGATTTTATTCCTCATAAAGAACTGAATGAACTCTTATTTTTCTTATTCAGATAAGGATTGTGCAAGGTAAAACAATTGAGGTACTTCTCTCAGATCCAAATTAACTAACTATGTATGATCTATCAATATTGAATATCTATCCTAGAAATGATTAGGAAGAAGATCAAGTTTCCCATCCTCCAGTGCTTCAAAGAGGTTTTCACCATTAGATACATCATTTATATTTACTATTTTAGGTTCTGATACTGCCACAAGGTGGTTTTCACCATCATAATTATTTTTCTTTTTTAGACTGAGAAACTTTATATCCCCTTATGTCATGTTGATGCTCATTGCACTAGTAGAAGAGGTGAGGGGCTTAATGACATTCAGGTAGCAAGCCATGGTATAGTTATTAGGTGTCAAGATCAAGTTTAAAGGTTCATTTGAGTCCCAATCAATGAGTTTGGGATAAACAAGGGGAAAGAATTCAATAGGTCCCAAGGATAGCACTGAGTTATCAAGATCAAGGTTTTCAATAGGTAAGAGAAGATCTGTTACAACACTGTTTGAAGGACTTCCTAGACCATGATTCATCCTAGCATCACTAGTGGAGTCCTTTTTAGTAGCATGTGAGTTTAACTTGTTTGGTCTAGCGTTAATGCTTTGATTCACCTCATAAGTGGAAATCATTTCTAAAAGGGTTCTTAGTGGAAGAATCTCAATCCTTGAGGTGGATCGGTGCCTAGAATGAGGAGGCATGCCAATATCTTGGAGGCTCCAAGTTGTTTCGTCTTCTTCTCCTTCAAAGTCCTGAGTAGCAAATGTGAGAGAATTTATATGGTCATTTCTAATGCCCCAATTTATATTAGGTGGAAGAGGCACTCTTTCCATTTCTTTGAAACAATAATCACCTTCATAAACATAGTTAGTTTTAGGTTCTAGATTATCATTTTGAGATGAATCTAATGTTTGAATAGCATTAGATCTTTCTCCTTGCTCGAATTGAGGTGCATATTTATGGATTACATCAATCTCAATGTCTATTGTGGCATCAGAAAAGGAGTCCCACTAATACTCATTAGAATATATTCCAGTAGAGTGAGGTAAGTCTAACACATGAGTTAGATCCATAGGTTTCCCCTAGTTAGGAAGTTTCTCTTCTGAATCATTCCCCATATTTTTTCTATAGTCATAGTAGGTGTGGGTATGATAATTGATCTCCTGATATTGAGAGAGAGTTCTAGGAATACTTAGTCATTATTTCCATGTTGTGGAGTTTCTCCACATTGTGTAGGGTCATTCTCCATGTTGTCTTTATTTTGAGAGATACGAGGAGAAGCTTCCTCAATAGCATGTACCAAGTCTTCCATGAAATGGTGAAAATCAAGTATATGAGAAGTAGAGACAAGTTTCCCCCAGTTAGGACATCTGTCTCCAAGCTCTGTGTCTAAATAAAAATCGTGTCCTTTATTTGATGCTTCTTCCTCAAATGTATGAGTATCTACCTATAAAAAAGGACCCATGGATTTATTTATTTCAAAGGAATCTCTATAGTGATCTCTGAATGATAATGAGATATAAGGCTCACCCTGGTATTTAATATTTTTAGTGTGAATATGTAGAAGTCATTCAAAAGAGAAGGGCATGATTCCTACCTCCTCCTCCTCAGTCTCTGTGTTAGATGTCATCATGCATGAATTTCTAGAAATATTTCTAGGAAAAGGATGAAATCTCTGCTCATGGTATCCCAAGCCTATCTTATTTGTAGGAATTCAAAATTTAGAGTGGATGGGCTCTGTTAATACTTTATCTTTTCCAAGAGGTCCTTTTCCTTTGGAACCCTTTCTTTCATAAGATAGCACCCTTTTCCATACTTTTGTGGAAAATTTTTGACATGCTTGACTTGTTGGTCTTTTTCTTCCTCTTTATATAGCGATGCAAGGATGGATTTTTCCTCATTCTCTTCTGAAAGAGAGACATGTTCCTTCACCATACCAGTCCCCTCATGTATTTCAATTTTTTTACCATTTGAAGGTGGGAATGATGGATATGGCATCCCATAGGATCTAGGAGATGTAGAGAGAGAAGTTATCTAATATTCTCCCATACTCATAATTTTTATTTCCAATTTCTCCTCAAAACTCTTCATGAGTTCTATTTGGGAATTTTGGGAGAATTGTGGTGCCTCCTTGTTATGAGGAACCATGCTATTTTCTTGCTTTAGAGTATTTGAAGAGTAGGTGTTATCAGTGGGAACACAAAATTCCACCCCATCATGTCGGAACTTCACACATTGGTGGAATGTGGAGGGAACTATTTGCATGTCATGAATCTATAGTATTCCTAACAATATATTATATGGTAGAGGAAAATCCAGTACTTAGAAAGTGACATCTCATTCTAAAGGACCATCTTTGATAGGAAGCACCACTAACCATTTTGATGATCTCTCTTCTTCATCATATGCCTTTATAGTTATTTTCCTTCAGTTATCAATAGCATGCTCCAAAAAAACTAGTGTTGTTACAAGCTTGAGAGAAAAAATGTTCAAACTCGTGCCTCCATCTATCAAAATATGCTTAACCCTATGTTTGTGGATTAAAACCTCTGTACGAAAAAGGTTTATTATGCAGGTGACTAAATTCTTTATCATCATCCTCTGAGAAAGATAGGTAATGTGGAGAATTCAGGTGATTCACCATTTTTTGAAATTTATTAACATCAAGGTCCTTAAGTACATTTTTCACAGAAAGGGAATTCTCAAGAAACTCCTTATGCAATGGTGACTATTTAATTAATTTGAGGATAGAGATTTCTGTGGATGTTCATCTTAATTGATCAACCAAGTTGTAGTTCATAGCTAGAAGAGACAGAGCATTCTTTTTAGAAGTCAATGCCTTGTTTGTAGGTACAACAACTTGTTGAGAAGAATATGTGACCCCCTTAAGATTGATCTTAGATTTATTTGGTGTGATGGCATTGGCAGATTTGACTTTCTTATTATTGATAGTGATGATGTTAATCGAGTGATCAAAATATTTAGGCATGTGGATCACATTGCCAGTACTTATGTAGGTATGGTTTACAGTTGATCCTTGTGTCTTTTAAGACTCTCCTTTTTCATAGGAGGGTAAAGGCTCTTTAAAGGCCTTTTGGTCATCATTTGTCTTATGTCCATCAACAATAATGGTCTCATTATCAATAAAATCTTGTATTGCATGTTTCAAATTCATGCATTTGTTGGTTAAATGCCCCTTGTTCTTGTGATATTTACAATAGTGATTGTCATTCCACCACTTAGGTTTAACTTTAGGTTCCCAAGGTTTTGAATTAGGGATTGTGATGATTTATTGGGAAACCAAAATTTTTAGAGCATCTTCCAAGGGTTCTCCAAGAGGAGTCAAGTTTCATTTAGGTCACAGTATACATGGTGCTTTGTCCTTGTGAGAATCTTGGGTAGTTTTAGACAAGTTTGTAATGCATGTAGTGATCTTAGCAACTTGAATACTACTAGAAAGATTAAATACATGTTCCTTAGTTTTAACTTTGGATGAATCAACCATGCCATAATTAACCACATTGCAATTTTTGTTCTAATACTTACTCTTTTCTTTACCGTTGCCATTATTAGAAGATTTGGTATCTTTAGAGAGGGTGAGTTCACCTTTATTTACAAGGACTTCTTTAATTTTAATGGTAGTATCAAGAAAATATCTGAAGGAAGTATGTTTTTGCATTTGAGCCACGTAGTTCATTTTAGGAACCAAGTTGCTAATCAAAATGTCAATCTTCTCACATTCAGGTATTTGTCTTGGATATCTTGTAAACATATTTCTTCATCTCTAGAGGAATTTAACAAAGGGTTCACCATTATGTTTTTTGGTGTTGCATATATTTAGCATAGTAATCATATGTAAGATGTTGTAAGAGTAATGTTGGATGAAATTTTGAACCAATTTTTCAAATGTTTGAATGCTAGGTGATAGTTTCATAAACCATTCCAAAGCTTGGCCACTGAGGCTTCATGGGAATAATCTCATCAAGTATGTTCTTTCATTTATAAACTCTATAATAAGGGTACAAAACCCTCTTACATGATCTTGATGGTCACCTTTCCCATTATACTTGTCATATTTAGGAATTTCAACCTTGGGGGGAAAAGGTGGCATGTAAAAATTCTTTACAAATGGAAAAGGGCATATAGACTCCAGTGAGTACTTGCTACATGATTTCTCTTCCTCTTTCTTTAACACCCTTAATTCACATCTCCTATCCTATAATTTTTTGTTGAGAATATTAATAGGGGGTACTTCCTCTTCTTTTATGAGTCCCTCAACAACAAATTTAGGTGGAAGTTTCATAGCTAAGGATGCAAGATGCATAAAGTACTTTTCCTTATCCAGTTGCATGAGCATGTGCATCATTTTTTGAATTTTTTTTGCCTTGTTGGTCTTTCCTAATGTCTTGTTCAGTTGGTTCCTTGATCAAGTAAGAGACACTAATGTGGTGACTCTCATTTCCATGTTGTGACTCCCAATTGTAGAAAAAAAATTTGGTTGTTTTCTTTGTAGTATGTGTAGATTGATTGAACTAGGGTACCATGGGATGTAAAACCAAAGTAGTTTATTTTGGAATTTCAAAAGTCATTGGTTTTTGGAAAGAAGAGGGTCCTAGTGTGAGATGGTCTGCAGCTCTTGCCTTTGAATCAAGATTGAATTTTTTACTTCTTTTTTTGACCATGAAGGCAATATCAGCTAAAAAGTTCCAAAGTGATCAAGTTGTTGAATCAATGTCAAGGCTTTGCAAATGATCAACTTTTTTATGAGAATAATTTTAGTTTTTGAACTTGGTACAAGTTATCATGTATTGAGGTCTAAGTACCTTCTAAGTACCTTCTGAGTGACACTTGAGACAAAGGTGATGTGTAACCAAGGATGGAAAGTCAATGTGCTAAGAAAGATCATGCAAAAAGCTAGGACAAGAGATGCTGAGAAACTCAACCACTAGGTTAAAAGTTGATGAATAGTGAACAAGATGTTGTAGTAGTTTTGAAAGTGTGTAACCAAATAAAAAGATTCCCAAAGATTAAGTTGTTTTAACTCAATTCTCATATGACAATCTACTAGTTCCCATACGATAATATACTAGTTCTCACACAAGTTGTTGCCTTCCAAGAGTTTTTTGTACAACAATTCTAATGGAAAAAGATGACAAAGCATCCCAAAATAGTTTTCCAATTGTTTGTGAAATATTTTAGACCATGTTTGCCTAATTTTGAGGTAAAAATCTTGATGCCCAATATTTTCTACTATCTTTCAAAGGTTTATTGTTTGTGAAAAGTGTCAAGTTTAATGGATACGAAGATTGATAATCAAGAACTTTCTATCCCTAAGATCAAATTGGCTTATTATCAAAACCTTTTCACATGCTTGATATTCCTTCACCTCACACAATGTGATATTGGATTTTTCTAGGACTATGCACATTGTGGGTTTTGAAAAGAGGCTTAATGCTTGAATCACATAGGCTCCCTCATGCCACATTCATGCTTTTGAATGCACTTGGGAATACATATGGTGAGTGTAAAATCTTAGGATTATCTAAGTAATCCACTAGGATCAATCCTTGGACAAATATTATGATACTTTTGGAGGTGTTTCAGGTAGCCTCTATCTAAAAGTGTCTAGTAAGGACATCCATTCATGCCTAACCCTTGTAGTGTCAGAAGAAAATTGAGGCATATATCCCTACAAGAATAAAAAATTCATAGTCTCACAAGAAATATTGATACCTATCGGTCCTATACAAGTCA
Organism: Chamaecyparis obtusa; assembly: GCA_027943335.1. Lineage (NCBI taxonomy): Eukaryota > Viridiplantae > Streptophyta > Pinopsida > Cupressales > Cupressaceae > Chamaecyparis > Chamaecyparis obtusa. Next base: position 310,052 of record BSBK01001356.1, on the reverse strand, counting down.
AATGTACCCCCCTTATAGTCTCGTAAACAAGATTGAGACTAAGATGGCCCTACAAGCACCGATTCAAGTGTAGTCTTTCTTGGCAAGATTGAGGAAACTGGGCCCTAAAAATTAAGAGGAATTAGTAATAGAAAATATCCATGTCTTCCCTCTCTTTGGATTGCAGGAAGCATTTGATTATAGTGGGATGGAGTAGCTAGGTCTACTTGTTCCCCACTTGGGTCATTCCCAAAATATTTCTACCTTGGCAAGCCCTCTAAAGGTAAATGCAAGAAAGTAAAGTGGATAGCTAATGAAGGTCAAGATTTATGATTTTCCAAAAGGAAAAGAGCATACTTTCCTACTCCATAGTGTTTCCCAAACACATTAAGCACATGTTCATTTACCAAAAGAAAAAGTGTTCTTTTCCCAAGCTCAGTCAAACATGTATGGGTTTCTGATTCTCAAAGAGAGAAGAGCATAATCCCCTAATGCCTAACTTCACCCAAAAAAGAAAAACCCTAATTAAGATCAGTACAAAGAAATCATCTAACGAAGACACATTTTTTGTTTGGCTAATGAAGTCATAAGAAAACTTGCAAGCTCAAGCATTAGTAGTTTCAATCTTTTCTCTTTCATAAGTGTCACACAAGAACAAATCATTAGTAGTTTTTGCAAAATGTATGCTAGTGATACTTTGACAAGAGAGTCTTCCTTAAAACATCTTGGAAAAATTATTTAGGCTGTAAAATCAAAGAGAAAAAAGATTATTGAAGACATACTAGGGGTTACAAAATCAAAATCAACTCAAAATGACCCCTAAAAATGCTCATTGATATTGAAATGAAAAAGTACAGAAAGTAGTCTATTAGTGAAACTCATATGACAATACATCCCTTACCATACGACAAACCATAGTCTCATAAAATATCATATGACAAATGTAATGACATCAAACGATAATTAACAATTGAAGAAAACTCGTATGACAAAACATGGGTTACTATATGACAAAGTAGTAATCTGAGAATTGTCACACAAGCCAAGACAAAAAATAGTACAACAATGAAGCAATTTCATTAAAAATATGAAAAAAAAATTGATAATGAGGTAAAAACCCAATTTCTTTCCCTACGACGGGTGCCAAAAATGTGTGGTAAAATGTGTGATCAATATCTCCAACCAAACACTTCAATAAACCAGTACATCAAGCGGGTTACTGAAAACATAAGATTCAAAGTATTACTATAAAAAAACCCTAGAAATCATCTTATTGCTTCCTAGTTGAAGTGAGTGTGATTCTCATGTCTGCCCATCAAATTGGACATGGAGAAGTCAGTGACTTGACTACCCCAAAATGGAAGATTCAATGCAAGAGTGAGAAAGATTCATAGACTTACATACTTTTCTCTCAAAACTTAAAGGACAAAAGATGCATGAACGAACAAGCTAATATGAGGATTAAGACTAGGATGCAAATGCAACCTACTAATGCAAAAAATAATGCATCTTATATTAAAATATAAAAATAAACTAAGATTCCATTAATCTAAGAAATGAAGCTACAAGTGCAAGAATGAAATTAAAATAATATGAATGCAAAGAATCTATGAGTGAAAGAACTCTGAATGAAAATATCATTATAACTCTACTCTCCAAATGCTTGATATCTACTACTAGATTGAGAAAATAGATCTATCCCTTTTATAAGAGATTCCAAGAAATGGATGGCCACGATTAAGAGGTAAAAAAGTGATCAATTGTGGAGATGCAACTTCCCTCAATTCATGTGAAGTACATTGATTGGTCAACTTAGTGGAGGATTGAATTTTCCCTTTTATTTATTTTATTTGTATTTTCATGTGCAGAGACACATGTGAATGGGTTTCTTTTTTTAATTTAAAAGGGAAGCTTAGGAACTTTTGATTTATCCCAATGTTTTAAGCTTTTAAGTGATTTAGGATTTGATGATTTATGATTTGATTCAACAAGTCAAGATTTAAAATTATGCAAGAAAGTTTTTTTAAATTCTCCATAATTAGAGTCTAGCGGAATGTCTTAGATTTATAATTTATTAAGACAAAATAATCAAGAAATAGGAGCCATAGGTTTGCTAGACCAATTTTAGGTGATTACAACTTGTAGATATGTGGATTTGACTCTTGACTTACTAGATTAGCACCCTTGTCTTTTAGACATTTCTTATGTGGCATTTCTTGTAAAAAATGTATTCCTTATTTGTTGTATCAAATTATTGTTTGAACTAAAGGGCCTTGAGTTTTGTATACTTAGTTCTAGTCATTGGTCACACAAACCTAAATTCAGGAGTGATTAAGTATTTAGGTGTGTGCTAGTTCATGGAGTCAAGAGTGAGTAATGTGGACCAACTAGAATAATGCAAAAGTGAGTCTTTGATCTATGGTTAATCTTGACAAGAATGGTAAGGATGTATTTGTTAGAAATAATAGTCCACCAAAACAACTAAGAGGGGGAAGGGTGAATGAGTTTTGACCCAAATAAATTTAAATTTAAAATTTTTAAACCAAATACTTAATGAAAATATGGGCACATCAAATGCAACACCCTAACAAAAGATATTGTTGTCAAGGAAACCCTATTAAAGGAAAAACACTGGTGGTAATTAGCACCCACAAATAATGCACTCAAAGTATAGTATCCCTCTTAGGAGATTTAGTCTTGTTTGGAGTTGATTATTACACATAGTACACAATACCTACTAAAGGACATACCCTATTAGGATTCAAGAGAAACCACACACTCACTACCTAGGCACACAACCTAAAGAAGGTTAAATCTGAATTTAGGACTCAGTGTCCAAGATATAGATATACAAAGATATAATATCCAATGAACTGACTGATAGAAACTAGATTTACTTTAACATTTCCAATGAAGTTCATCAATCACTATCTTTCCTCTAAATCTATAAGACTTCACAAACCAAAGCTCATAGCTTACACATTACATCCATACTTTCTCACCAAGAAAGAACTCTTCTTTATACAAGTTTACAATAAACAATTAGGTTGGCCTGTTAAGACTTCCCCAATATTTTAAAAAAAAATAGACCCTTGCTAGGATACAAAAATTACCTTACACAAGTAAAAATCAATTAAAATTCATCAAATATACTCCAAGATTTGTAATCCATTCTCAACATCCTCTAAACATGTTATATAATTGTAGTCATCCATAAAAAAATCTTTGCAAAATCACACACTTTAGTTGATGTCACCAAGAATACATCAACCCAGAAAACACAAGTAACATTCTTTAACATGTATTTTACCATGCCTTAAACTCACAAATCTTAACTCATGCTCAAATTCAAGTTAACCAAAAAATAGAGAGACCAATTCATTCACAATCCACTATCACTGTCTTGTACCAGGTCTTCACAAAAAAAATTGTAACTTATGCCGATAGTAAGATAAAGCCAAGAGGCCTTATATATAAGATCACTACTCATCCCTATATACATCTGCATCTTTGCATACTCTAAAATGTTTGTACAATGTTCATACAATTCTGCTAGTCATCCATGTACCAGTGATAATTAGTCTCTCTAAGACTTGAATAGAAACATATGTTGACATGAATGAAAAAACATGAATGTTAGCACTTCTCACTAAACCAATTCAAACAATCCCCTCCATTGGAATTTATAGAAAAATATGAGAAAATCCATCAATCTAAAAGTACCCATCTCAATACAAATTTCTCAATATCCTCTTCACAAATCCCCCTAAAAGAGAAGGGATTTTAACTGAATCTCTCCCCCTTTGACATCAAAGGAAAAGGGTGTCATTACTCTTTGTCTAACTATCTCACCTTTGCAAGGTGTATCTTTTTCAAATATTTATGCCTACAACAACTAGGGGCATAAACACCCAATTTTTTTTTGTTTTGCTCCTACAATCACTCCCCTTGATGAGTAGATCCAAACATCACGTCTAAGAAATGATATATCTCAAAAATTCACTGGATTGATACATTCTTGCATCAATCAGTTCCCGTGGGGAGGAGTTATCACCCCAAGCATACCTCTAAGATACTCAAAGGTATCCTTTGGCAAAGGTTTCATAGATATATCCTATATTTATTATTTTGTGTTGATATACTATAATCTAATCTACTTCTCTACAACCCTGTCTCTCAAGAAATGATACTTAATTGAAATATGTTTAGTCTTTAAATTCATAATTAAATTTTTTGACATATTCATTGTGCCAGTGTTAACACAATGAATCCCCACTAAATCTTCAAAAGTTATCCCAATTTCCTTCATCATCTGCTTCATCAAAACAATCTATGTGCAATTTATAATAGCAACAATATACTCTGATTAAGCAGTAGATTGAACTATATAATCCTACTTCTTACTTAAATAGGAAATTAATCTTTTCGAAAGAAAAAATCCAACACTACTTGTGTTCTTTCTATCATCAATACTTCCTCCTTAATCTGGTTGATATCTTGCCACAATTATAACTACATTAATAATATCTAGTCTAGTGTGAGTTAGATAGTGTAAGCCTCCAATCATGGATTTGTACTTTGTCTTAAAAATTCTTCAATATTCATCACTAGTAGTAAGCTTGTAACTAGTAACCATACGTGTTCCAATAGGCTTACACTCTTCCATTCCAAAAAATTTCAACATTTCCTTAAGATACTTGGTTTTAGAAATGAAAATACCATTCTTGTTCTGATTAAGTAGGGAGCCAAGAAAAAACTTCATTTCATCAATCATCGACATCTCAAATTCACTTTCTATTTCCTTAGAGAATTTATTACTCATTTCATCATTACCTTAAAAAATAATATCACCTACAAAACTTTGACTATTAAGATTTCATATTCACTAGCTCTTAAATACAAATTACTATTTTCATTACCTTTTCTAAAACCAAGAATAAGTAAATATCTGCCCAATCTACCATACCAGTCTCTAGGTGCTTGTTGTATTCCATACAAATCCCTCTTCAATTTTCAAACCATGTCCTCATCACCTGTCAAAGAAATAACCATTAGGTTTCTCAATATACAATTCCTCCTCTAAATCTCCATTTAGAAATGTAGATTTCACATCTATCTGATACACTTTAAAGTCCTTGTGTGCAACATAAGAAAGAAATAATCTTAGTGCCTCAAATCAAGCAATAGGAGAAAATGTTTCTTCAAAGTCTATGCCTTCTTGTTGCAAGTAGCCTTTACAAACCAATCTTTCCTTATTCCTTACAACCATTCCTTCTTCATTCATTTTGTTTCTTAAAATTCATTTATTCACTATTACAAATTAATATCCTTAGGTCTAGGAACCAATTCCCAAGTGTTATTTTTCTTTATATGTTCCAATTATTCTTGCATTTCTTTAGTCCAAGATTCATCTCTACATGCCTCATTAGTAGTTTTAGGTTCTACTTGAGAAATCAAACAAATATCATTTCTTAATCTAGATCTTCTCATCATTCCTTTATTTGCGTCGCCAATAATTTGATTTTCAGGATGTTTTTTCTTAATATACCTTACTGTTTTTTGAATTTTAGTAGAATCATTAAGACAGACCTTAATCTCATGATCAACCTCAAAAGTTTCTTCTTGGTTTTCAATAACCTCTATATTATCTTAAGTCTAGCTATAGTCATATATCCTTTCCTATAGATGAAACTTCTCATCAATCCTTACATTAGCACTTTCAATTACCTTGCTCAATATTGTTAGGAATAGGCCCAAGAGATAACTGAGAGGGGGGGGTGAATCAGTTATCCACAAGATTAAATTCTTTATCCAATTAAGTAGACAATGATAATAACCAAGATCATAACGAGATAACACAGAACATAACACACTAATTTTGGTCACAGGGAAACCAAATAGGTAAAAAACCTGATGGGAATTAGCAGCCACAAGAACTGTACTAAAGTATAATGATCCATATTAGAAGATCCTACAACCCTGTTAGGAGTTGTTCTTTACAATGCATTAAGTACAGAATCCTAGTCAAGGGTTGGACCCTATTAGGAGTCTTTTACAAAAAACCTTGTTAGAGGTGAGAACACATTATTCAAGAGCACACTGCTCAAATGTAAGAAGGCTGCAACCTCCTGCACAACAAATATACACTATATCTAATTGATGAACTATAGAGTAGACCTACTATCTTGATCAGTTTCAATGAATAATATAAGCTTCTCTTTCATCACATAGATCTCAACTGGTGAATGACATCTCAAATCATTGCTTTACTAAATTCGCATCAGCAACACTGTGCCTGCAATCTTGCATGTCCACAATCTCTTCATCCACACTTCATCTATGCAAGATGAACTATCATATATATTAATCTTCATAAGATGTAATTAGGTTTTCTGCAACACACTCTCCAATATCTCCAATAACCATGCAACACAAAATACATACACGCATCACATGCTGAGTGGACACAACTCTCCACATAGTCGGCTTAACCAAATTAAGTATAACTTTCATATCTTGATCACATACATTATGTGCACATAGCATAACCTCCTTAACTCATCCATAAACATTAATCCAAGCATGCATATCCAATAGATACACGCAACTACCAAAGTACTCATACTAAAAATTACATATTGAACATTGTTGCACACTATATGTTGTCATCAATGACAAATATACAGTAACCTCTGGTTAGAGACAAATCTCAAACAATCTCCCCCTTTGGAATTGATGGAAACATATGAAATGAAAAGTATCAATCCAAAAAAGGCTCTCATTCTGTACAATTTTCTCCATATCCTCAACAAATGATTCTTAAGGTAAAATGCTCTACTTCTCTTGATTATACTACCTCTTCTGCTAATAAAGTTCTCCTTTCTCATACACTCCCCCTTTTCTCATACACTCCTCTTACTTTTTCATTTCCATCTTTACATACTCCCCCTTTGACAATAATGCCAAAGGTCACCAAAACATTGAAGCACATGTACTACTCCAGAAGTAAAGTAGTCAACCACTCATCAGTCACTAAGGACTGATGTCCAAGCTGCAAGTTCTAAATAGATCTAGGGAAGGGAATTTCTCCCAACCTCTCTTTGAGATACTCAAAAGTATCCTTAGATAAAGGCTTTGTAAATATATCTACTAACTACTCTTTAGTGTTTACATAATCCAACTTCACTTCTTTCTCTACAACTTTTTCTCTTAGAAAATGATATTTTATTTCAATGTTTTTTGTCTTTGCATGCATCATAGGGTTCTTTGACATATTTATAGTACTAGTGTTGTCACAATGAATAACAATAGGATACTCAATTTGAATACCAAAATCTTTTATCATCTGCTTGATCCAAACAATTGTAGAACAATTCAAGGCTACTGCCACATACTCTACTTCTACTGTAGATTGAGAAATATAATTCTTCTTTTTGCTTGTCCAAGTAAATAATCTATCTCTAAGAAATAATGCTCCTCCAAATGTGTTTTTCCTGTCACCAATACATCCTACCTAGTCCGCATCAGTATATACATGTAGTTCTACATTATCAGAGTTTGGGTACCACAATCCATAGTCTATATTTCCTTTCAGATATTTAAATATCCTCTTAATTGCCATGAGATGATTTTGTTTAGGTTCAGCTGCAAATCTTCTAACAATGCTAACTACATTTGAAATATCAAGTCTAGATTGAGTAAGATATATGAGTTTTTCAATCATAGACTTGAACAATGTCTTATCAACTGTTGTAGAGTCATCTTTCATAGAGAGTTTTCTTCCTATTATCATAGGTGTGCTTACTGGCTTGCAATCTTCCATCTTGAATGTCCTCAATATTTCTTTCACATACTTAGACTAGTTAATGAATATACCTTTATTTGTCTATTGTATACTTAATCCCAAAAAATATTTAATAGGTCCAATCATGCTCATTTCAAACTCGCTATGCATCTCCTTAGCAAAATCTGCACTTATTTTGTCATTTCCTCCAAAAATAATATCATCAACAAAAATAGAAACAAGTAATAAACCTTAAGATGATTCTCTTATGAATAAGTTATAGTCTGTTGTTCCTTTCTTGAATCCAATCTTAGTTAAGTATCCTTCAAGTCTTTCATACCGTGATCTAAGGGCCTACTTCAATCTATAGAGATATTTCTTTAGTCTGCATACCATGTCTGGTTTATCTAATAAGTTAAATCCTTTAGGTTGTTCTATGTAAACTTCTTCTTTTAATTCACCATTCAAGAATGCTGACTTAACATCCATTTGATATACTTTAAAGTTCTTGAATGTAGCATAGGCTAAAAATAACTTTATGGCTCCCAATCTTCTTACAGGTGTAAATGTGTTAGAGTAATCAATTCCTTCTCTTTGTGCATATCCTTTACATACCAATCTTTCCTTATTTCTTACTACTGTACCATCTTCATTCATCTTTTTTTTGAAAATACATTTAGTTCCAATAACATTTCTATCACTAGGTCTAGGGACCAATTCCCATGTGTCATTCTTTATTATCTATTCTAGTTCTTTTTCCATTGCTTTATGCCAATTAGAATCATTACATGCATTTTCAATACTTACATGTTCAAATTGAGAAAGTAAACATACCTCTTCAACATCTGTCAAACCTTTTGCTTTAGATCTTGTCAAAACTTTATTGCTATGATCTCCAATGATGTCTAATTTAGAATGATATCTTGATGTGAACTAGGGAACTTTAGATGTATCTCTTTCATCTATCCTTTGTGTCTCTTCTTCACTAGATTTGAGGTCATTACAAAATACATCAATACTATCAAACATTTCATCAATCACTATTCCATTGTTACTAGGCCTGGGTACATCTTCAATCATAGGTGCATATTCATAATATCTTTCTTGAATCATAAACTTCTCATCAATCTTCACATGTGTACTCTCAATAATTTTCTTCAATCTTAAATTGAAACATCTATATGCTTTGCTTTTAGTAGAATAACTAAGAAAAATTCCTTCATCACTTCTAGCATCAAATTTACCAACACCATCATCTCTTTTAATGAAACACTTGCTTCCAAAGATTCTAAAGTATTTTACTGTAGGTACATTACCAAACTAAAGCTCATAGGGTGTCTTGTTTGTGCCTAGTTTCAACTGAATTATGTTAATAGTATAAATTATTGTATTAACTACTTCTCTCTAGTAGGTGTGAGCAACTTTTCCTTCAATCATTATGGTGCACACTATTTCAAGTATGATTTTGTTTCTTCTTTCTGCAATTCCATTCTGTTGAGGGGTTCTAGGTGCACTTAGCTTTCTCCTTATTCCATGTTCTTTGCAATACTCATAAAACTTGTCAGATGTAAATTCTCCTCCTCTATCAGATCTAAGACACTTAATCTTAAATATAGATTCATTTTCTACTTTAGCTTTGAATATTTTGAACTTCTCAAATGCTTCAGATTTATCTTTTAAGAATACAACCCACATCATTCTAGAATAATCATCAACAAACAATATAAAATACCTTTCACCAAAATATGATCTTGTCTATGTGCACTAAATCCAATTTATTCTCTATTGAATTCTACTTTCTTCTGAATGAACTCTTTACATGCTTTCCCATTACACATTCCCTGCATATGGTGTTAATTGGTCTTGCAATACAAGGAAGATCTCTGACTGCTTTTATATTACTTATCTTCACTATGTTGTCAAAATTTTTGTGACATAGTCTTTTGTGCCATAACCATCTGTCATCTATCTTTGCAAAAAAACAACTAACTTCTGAATTAAGTTGAAAAACATTACCTTTAGTATTGGAACCTAATGCAATCATGTCACCTTCTTTTTTATTTATAATGCACTTGTTGTCTTTGAATTCCAACTGATAACCTTTGTCAAGTAACTATCTAACACTCAGTAGATTATGGTGCAAACCATCAACATAAAGAACATCATATGTCTTATTCTTTCCATCCAAGGTAATGGCTCCATTACCAATGATAAGCTTAGGAGTGTTATCACAAAATCTAAACATGCCTCCTCTAAACTTAATTAGATCCACAAATTTGTCCTTGTCTCCAGTCATGTGATGTGAACAACCGCTGTCAATAATCCAATCAATTCTGATGTCTGTCTGAGATACTAATGCAAGTTCTTGTGCTTTCTTTTCTTCTTCAGCTTCCATTTCATCAAACATTCTCTCAGCATCTTCAATAGCAATAAAACCAATTTCATCATCTCCTAAATCTTCATCTATTACTCCATCTTCAACATAATAACATTATTTTGTATACTTAGGTTTGTAGTTTGTTTTGTACTTCTTGACTCTGGTAGGGCACCTAGATGCAAAATGACCAATTTTGTTACATGAAAAACATTTGAATGGAATTTGACCTTCATATTTTCCTTTTCCTTTTCTTTCTTTCTTGGCAAACATAGAAATCAATTCATCTATTTCTTTATCTTCATTTTCATCATCAAAAGTATGAGAGGTGTTCATAGGTTTCTTACCATGGATAGAAGCTTTGAATGATATTTCACTTTTAGGCTCAGTCTTCAATCTTGAAATCTCAAAGGCTGAAATCTTGCTGATCAAAGTCTCTCTTTTGAAGTATTTTGAAAATTGCATAGTCTCATCAAGTATGTTTATTTTTCTCTCATAGTCCGCTGTCAATGTAGTCATCAATTTTTCCATTATGTCTTTTTTCAAAAAATTTCTGCCATTATTTCTAATTCCTGCAACTGCTTCATTTATCCTCTGATTGTAAGCTCTAATGTTTTCTTTAGGTAGCATCTCCAAGGTATTTTATCTTTTCTTCCAAGTCTTTCTACGCGCATTCTTAGCTTGAATATCTCCTTCAAACATGTCTTCCAGATATTTCCATATTATGTAGGCTTTACTTTCTTTCTTGATTTTAGAGAACTCACTATCAGATAGGGCATTGATAAGGGCTTCTTTGGCAATAGCATTCTGAGTGAATATATCCTTCTGATCTTTAGTCGCATCCACCTTAGCTAGGTCACTTAGAGAGGGAACAAAAGCATTCATAGTAGCTTCTTGATAAATTTCTAAACCAATGCACTGCAAATGTGTCACCATCTTGTTCTTCCAGTCCAGATAATTTTCTCCATCAAATTTAGGGCTCTCTTTTTTGAAGTATGCCATCTGATCAACCTTAAGTTGTTAAACTCTTTCCAAGGAACTTGTCTCTGATACCAATTGTTAGGAATAGGCCCAAGAGATAACTGAGAGGGGGGGGTGAATCAATTATCTACAAGATTCAATTATTTATCCAATTAAGTAGACAATGATAATAACCAAGATCATAAAAAGATAACACAGAACATAACACACTAAATTTGGTCACAAGGAAACCAAATAGGTAAAAACCCCAGTGGGAATTAGCACCCACAAGAACTACACTAAAGAATAATGATCCCTGTTAGAAGATCCTACAACCCTATTAGGAGTTTTTCTTTACAATGCATTAAGTACAAAATCTTGGTGAAGGGCTGGACCCTATTAGGAGTCTTTTACAAAAAACCTTGTTAGAGGTGAGAACACACTGTTCAAGAGCACACTGCTCAAATGTAAGAAGGTTGCAACCTCTTGCACAACAGATATATACACTATATCCAATCGATGAACTATAGAGTAGACCTGCTATCTTGATCAATTCCAATGAATAATATAAGCTTATCTTTTGTCATATAGATCTCAACTGGTGAATGACATCTCAAATCATTGCTTTACTAAATTTACATCAGCAACATTATGTCTGCAATCCTACATGTCCACAATCTCTTCATCCACACTTCATCTATGCAAGATGAACTACCATATATATGAATCTTCATAAGAAGTAATTAGGTTGGCTCCAACACACTCTCCAATATCTTCAACAACCATTCAACACAAAATACATACATGCATCACACGCTGAGTGGACACAACTCTCCACATAGTCGGCTTCACCAAATTAAGTATAACTATCATATCTTGATCACACACATTATGCGCACATAGCATAACCTCCTTAACTCATCCATAAACATTAATCCAAGCACGCATGTCAAATAGATACAAGTAACTATCAAAATAATACAAACAATATCAGCTCTCCTTAGGAAACATGACATAAACTGTGTCTACACTCAGAACAATATAACTCCAAATATACTGCATATCTAATATTGTGCACATAGTCATAGTATAATGAATAGTAACTGAACATATATCTAAGCACGCATAGCTCCAAAGTACTCATAGTGAAACTTATATATTGAACACTGTTGCACACTATATGTTATCATCAATGACAAACATATGGTAATCTTTGGTTAGAGACAAATCTCCAACAAATATTAGATTGGAATATTTATAAGATTTACTCTTAGTAGAATAACCAAGGAGGATTCCTTCATCATTCTAGCATCAAAATTTTTGATCTCATCATCCCTTTTGATATATAATTTACTATCAAATATTCTAAAATATTTCTCAATGGGAGCATAATTAAACCATAGTCCATAAGGAGTCTTATTATTACCTTCTCTGATTTGAATTTTGTTCAAAGTGTAAACCACGGCACAAAAAACTTCTCTCCAATGAACATGTGACACATTTCCTTTAAGTGACATAGTTATGACAACATCTAATATAGTTCTATTGCTTCCCTTTGCTATCCCATTTGGTTGTGGTGTCCTAGGAGCTCATGTTTATCTTTATATTCCATGTTATCATATTAGATATTGAACATATTTGAATTAAAATATCCACCTCTATCTAACCTTCAACATTTTATCTTCAAACCTGATTCATTCTCAAGTTTTTCTTTGAAAATCTTAAACTTATCAAAGTCCTTAGACTTATCTCTAATAAATGCAACCCACATCATCCTAAAAAATTCATCAACAAAAAGTATGAAATACTTTTCACCATACTAAGATCTTGTTCTTGTAGGACCACATAGATCTGTGTGTACCAAATTTGACTTCCCTTTTATTGAGTAATATTTTCTTTCAAAACTTCTTCTAGTCTATTTCCCCGTCACACATTCTACCTACATAGTGTTAGAAGGTTTTACAATCTTTGGTAGATCTCTAACAATATTTTTCATACTTTCTTTCATAATGTTATAAAAAATTATATGACAAAATATTCTATTCCATAACCAACTATCATCAATCTTCACAATAAAAAAAGAAGTATATGCAATATTCAGCTCAAATAAATTACTTCTTGTCTTTGTACCTGATGTTATTGAATCTCCTTTCTTACTTATGATAGAACATTTACCATAAATGAATTTCAAGTAATATCACTTCTCTACAAGTAATCCAACACTCTACAATTTATGCTTAAGTCCATCAACAAGAAATACATCATTAGTATTAGTTTTACCATCAAGAGAAATCAATCCCACTCCAATCATAAACTTAGGAGTATTTTCACCAAATCAGACTGCACCACTATCCTATTCAGTTATCTAAACAAAATTATTTTTATCACCAGTCATATGATGTGAAAAAACATAGCCTATGATCCATTCATATTTCTTTTCAACATGCAAAACTATTACTTTATCTTCATGAATAATTTCATCATCTTTAATAGAAATAAATCTAATTTCATCACAATCTATAGCATCATCATTAGACACACCTTCACTAGAATACTAACATTCCTTGTCCTTGGAATAATTAGGTCTATGACACTTAGGTTTATGTTTAGGAAACATTGTAGGACATCTAGATGAAAAATAACATATCTCATTACATCAAAAATATTTCAAAGGTAACTTTCCTTCAAACTTATCCTTACCTCTTTTTTTATCTTCATGTGATTAGGGCCACAATTTCATCTAACTTACTCTCATCTTCCTGTATCTTTTCCCTATCATCAACATATTCACCAAGCTCTTCATGCAAGTCACTTATACTAGTGCTCACAAAACTTGATGAGGTATTTTTTTCATTATGCATAGTCTCCTTGAATGTTGATTCTTCTTTAGGTAATGACTCTCCCAACTCTATGGTGTCAAAGGTAGTTAACTTCGCAATCAATGTCTTTCTGTTGAAGTTCATTTTCAAAGGTATGATCTCTTATATCACTTGAACTTTAGTTTTGTAAACATGTGTCATGATCAAAGAATATTTGTGATCACTTCTTCACTGTAGGTGCCTCTAGAGTTTCTAATACCTATAAAAACCTTAGTAACCCTCAGTACATATTCTCTAACATTCTCATCATCTCTCATTCTCAAGGTTTCCATATTTGTCTTCTAGTTTTGTAACTTTAACTTCTTAGTAAACTTATCCCCTTCATATAATGTCTCTAATATTGACTAAATTTTATGTGCATAATCCAAATATTTAGCCTTATTGAGTTAAACTTCAGATAGCACACTAAACAATGCTTCTCTTGATACCATGTTACAAGAAAAAAACTTCTTTCATTTTCAGTAGATCTTTCTAATTCATTTTCAAGATTGATCTTCTCATATTTCTTTGTTATCATCTAGTATTAAATTCCCAAAAACAACAAATGAGTTCTCATCTTGTTCTTCCAATTGTTAAATTTTCTCACAATCAAAATTTAGACATTCCTTCCTATACAATTCCATCATCGGGATCACCTCAAACTATTAAGGTTTCTCTCAAAGGACTAGAAGCTTTGATACCAATTTTTAGCAATAATAGTCCACCAACATAAGTGAGAGTGGGTGAGAATCAATTGTGATCCAAATAAATTAAAAATTGAACTTTGCAAACCAAATACTCAACGAAAATATGAACACATCAAAAGAAACACCATAACACAAGATATTGTTTTCGAGGAAACCTTATTAAGGGAAAAAGGCTTGGTGGGAATTAGCACCCACAAATAATGCATTGAATGTATAGTATCTATGTTAGGAGATTTAGCCATGTTGGGAGCTAATTATTACATATATTACATATTCCATATTAAAGGAAAGACCCTATTAGGAGTCTAGAGAAGCAATAGGCACACTACCTAAAGAAGGTTAAATCCACCTTCAAGACCCAGTTTCTGAGATATTGATGTACAAAGATATAAAATCTAGTGAACTAACTAATATCAACTAGATTTTATTATAAAGTTTCAATGAAGTTCATCAATCACTATCTCTTCTCTACATCTAACAGAATTCACAAGCCCAAGCTCACAACTTCCACATTACATCCATACTTTTTCACCAAGAAAGAATTCTTCTTTATACAAGTTTACAATAAACATTTAGGTTGGCATGTTAAGACTTCCCCAATATACAAAAAATTAAATAAACCCTGGCTAAGATACACAAGGTACCTTGCACAAGTAAACATCAATTACAATTCATGAAATATACTCCAAGATTCATAATCCATACTCACCATCCTCTAAACACATTATGCAACTGTAGTTGGAAATAATAAGATCTTTGTAAGATCACACACTTTAGCTACAAGAATACAGTGACCCAAAAATCAAAAGTGACATTCTTCAACATTTCTTTTACCATGCCTTAAGCTTGCAGATCATAACTCGTGCTCTCATTTAAGTTAACCCAAAAATATAGAGACTAACTCTGTCACAATCCACTATCACTGTCATGTACCCAGTCTTTAGAAAAAAACACTATAACATATGCCAATAGTAACATAAATCCAAGATACCTTAAATATAAGATCACTACCCATCCCTATATACATCCCCATCTTTTTATACTATGAAATATTTGTAGAGTGTTTGTACACTTATGTTATTCATCCATATACCAGTGATAACTAGTCTGTCTAAGACTTCAACTGAAACATATGTTGACATCAATGAAAAACATGAATGTCAACACTTCTCATTGAACCAATTCCAACAGTCTTCTTAGAGTTATAGAAGTGAAAATAATCACTTTCATGGCATTACCTCTTATGTGTGTGTGAGGCTTCTTGATTTTCCTTTATTTCTCTTTGAACTTTAAAATATGGAAATATTTATGAAGTACTTGATTAACCATGTACCATATATTGGTGCGATTGTGTTTTTCTTAAAATTGCATAATTATAGAATATTTGGGAAATGTGAAATATATTATGAGAGTGATGCACTTAAAGTTAAATACACATTTCTTTGCATGCATGAAGCAAGAAAGAAGGTCAATCTCTAGGAGTTATTTGCATTGTTAATTGATGATTTAATTTTGTACTAAGGATATGAGTGCCTACAAAAAACTAACACTTGAATTGTTATAAAAAAATGAATAAATAAAAAAATTGTATGATATTGTGCAAGTGATGCAATTTGTATGTATGATGTAAGGGAAAAAGAAAATTACATGTTGAGATAGATATTTTGGCAAAATGATTATGATACTAGATTTTCTTGAGATTCATTGGAAAAGAACCTAGTATGTCATGTATGAAGTAGAAATTCATTGATTTTTTGTGAACGTGTTTACATGTTTCATTTTTCATTTCAGAATGTACGAGATTGCAAAAAGAAAAAAATATAAAATTATAAATTTTATGTTGTATGAAAAAATGGCATGTATCATTGTATAGTGATGTAATCTTTGAGATAAATGTTTTCTAGGTTTTTGGTCGTATTCTTTAGCATACCTTGGATACAACGTGTCATGTAGCTTATACTCCCTCATTATGGCTAGTGTTAGTCACACTCTATATGTAAATTAGTTTTCAATTGGTTATATTTTTTTTTATCTTTGATGAACTTTGTAAGTGACAAAGGGATAGCTTGAAAATTTTAAAGTTTACTTGTTACAATATAGCCACCATATTTTTTGTTTATTTATTTAACGTGGTTCTTTCTTACATTTATTTCTAATTATTTTGTACACAACTTTTGATATTTTGAGTTGAAAGTTGTGAATGTTTGTTTTGATATTTCTTATTATCTTGATGTGGCTAGGATATGTGTACCATGTCGCTAGTCCTATGATGTGATATTCTCTATCATGTTCAATGTGGAATATTGATAGAATGTATAAAGGAGTAAATTGTGAAGAATGTATCATTCTTGTTCTTACATGCATTTTTTCTTGAAATCTATTTTATCAGTTATGAAATGTTCAAAGTAAATTAGCATGAACATGGTTTCAAATATTAGACATGACTTGCATGTAGTACTTAACATCGAGCAATATGCATTGGTGTGAATTGATGCTATGAGGAACATTGCATGTATATTCATGAGATGAGGGATTCCGTGAGAAGAGATATTACTAGAAAATGGGTTATTATGCATGAGATATTCAATGAAATTATATTTTACGTATTTGAACTTGATGTACTCAATGTTAAAAAAGTAGGTCAACATCTCTTGATGTAATTGAACTAGAATTGTTTTGTGTTGATGCACTATTGGCATTCTTGAAAGAATGGTCAATACCTCCTTCTTACATGATTTCTTGTGATATAACC
Organism: Chamaecyparis obtusa; assembly: GCA_027943335.1. NCBI lineage: Eukaryota > Viridiplantae > Streptophyta > Pinopsida > Cupressales > Cupressaceae > Chamaecyparis > Chamaecyparis obtusa. The sequence continues at coordinate 292,639 of BSBK01001356.1, read as the reverse complement.
TTTTTTAACTCTCATCTTACTGTTGTAACTTAGGATTGCACCCATAAAGGCTAAGTATGAAACCTAGCAATTGTGAGGCCTCACCCCGACCCATCATAGCATTACTATTTTGCTCACACTTTGATACTCTATGTTTTGATACATTGATACACTTTCTTTTGGATTATCTGACAGAGACTCGAGATATCATGTGATGATGATTATATTGTATGGATTGTATTTTGATGTGGACTAGGACCTAGATCATGTGGTTGATTTTGTTTATACATGTTAAATAGGTGAATTAATGAGATATTGGATCCTGATTAGATTGATTATTCATGGATGTTATGTCACGATGATTATGGAAACTGCTATATTTATACATTTCTAAATGAAAATTGTAATTAAGAATTAAATTTTGCATATTGATTAATGTTGTTAAGTATGAAATTGAATATGTATATTTCATTTGATTTTATTACCTTGGACTACTAATGCTCGAGTATAGTGTGCAGGAAAGGGAACCATGGAATTATTTAGAGAATCAGGGCTAAACACATGTGAATTGAGTAAGTCAAGGTTTAATCTAATAAGGGGTTGAAACCTCATTGTAATGTGATCTTTGTTGTAAACGTAATCTAAATGTGTGTTAATAGTTTAAAATTTATATTTTTATTTGGACATGTGATTGTGAATGTGATGTGTATTTTGTTTTGTGTGACTTGACACTTGTGTTGTCCATGTGGATAGTGACATGTCAATTTGGACTTGGGCAAGAATCACCTAACCTCTTAGAACATTAGTTCCACTTGCTTGTAGATGTCTTGTAAGGATCACATCAATTGGAAATTCGAATTTGGACTTTAGGGTTACCTTAGAGGGGCCAAAAGTGACCTTAGAGTGTATGTATGACCTAAAATAGCTAACCCTAGGTAGGTACCTTGGGTTGGGAGTTAGATTTTACCTAAGGAAGAGTCTAGAACCTCATTATGGGTCTCCTAAAAGCCTAATTATAAAAAGAGGCGAAAATGATAGTGGCCCCATGCATTCTCCTTGTTCCTCACACCTTGCCAAACCCAAAATTTTGAAGGAAGACAAATAGAGAAAACCTAGGACTTGGATGAAGTGCCATTGAATGTGAATTGTTGAGTACTTTCTTAGAGGCATTTTTAGAGGGAGGGAAAAAGTTTAGTGGTTGTTCACCCACTCTCTAATTTTAGAGACAATTAGGGCTTGGAAGGAAAAAGATAAGGGATTGGGCTCTTCTCAAAATTCATTTGCCATAACACATTTTGAAGGTTGGTGGATTCTTGTCATGAAGAAATACTCTTGAATATTAGCTTTGGATGTTAATGTGGTTATGAACATGTAAATCTTGTAAGGGTTTCATATGTGTAAATCTTGTATATTGTTATTGTATGTAGTTCTTGTTATTGTGTGCGTTGGGTTGGGAATGCATTTGGGTTTTGTATCATTTCTTGTTCTTTGGATTTGGGAGTGTTGTTCATGGGAGTGAAGGAATTACTCACCCTTTGGGAAGGGAAGAAGTGTCCTTGGGTGAAGGGGTTAGTTGGGCTCTCCATTGTAGTGAGAGTCTCTTCTCTTGGAGAAGAGGGATAATTTCATGGAGTATGGGCTCCATGAAGCCATATTGTAACTATTTTTTTTGGTAAGGAAATGACCAAATGTATGTATGGAAGGAAATGTTAATATAGCCTTGGAAAGGCATGAAAAAAATTCTTGTTGAGAAATTTGAATATGAAATGGCATTCTCCTCCTTGGAAAAGCACACCTTCACCCTACTTCAATGGGTTTGGAAAACTCATTTGTGAAACCTTGGTTGGGAGTTTATTATTGTTTTGTGCATATGAGATGTTTGTGAGAAATTGGATGTTAAAATCTTGTTTAGCCTTGGTTCTCCAAGCTTGGGGGTGGTCTCTTTGAGACCTTGGTTGGGAAGGAGAGCTTTCCATGGTTCCCCTCATCAAATTTGCAGGTTTTTGAAGTCATGAAGATGGAGAAAGAATCATGAAAGAAATCCTTATTTGGGATAGTTGTGTATAAGCAATTTAAATGTTGCATGGTCTCTCATATGTATTTAAATTCATTCTTGTTGATTGTTGTAATATTCTTTGAAGCTCTTCAAGCTATATGTGAAGAGATCTCTTTTTTATGTAATAATTCATTAAAGGAAGAAATGTTGCGTACCATACATGCATAGCATAGATTTATCTTCTTGTAGAAGTGTAAATGAAGATTGTAGGATTACCATAATATGAATGATGAAATCTTTAGCTCATGTTATTGAATTCCATTTCAAAAAAAAAAAGAGAAAGGAAGAGTTAACCATACATGTTAGAAGGATATACAATTTTGTATGAGAAGAACAATTAACAATTTCTATTCCTAAAATTTTTGAGAAGATTGTAAAATTTGAAGCCTTCAAATGTATGAAAATGTAAGCCTTCAAGTCATTTGAAAACACTCTAATTATCCTTTGAAAATATCTAATTCCACCTCCATGGATTCAACTCTTGCATTGAAAATCTTCATTTCAATCTCAACTCTTGAGTAGGAGAAATCACCTTGCAAACAAACAGACCAAATTAGTTAGTATGGTAATATTAAATCAAAAAGACATTAGTATTCTTGGTATTGCACAAAAATAAGTCCTAATACACACTAAGAACAATTACAAAAGAGAAATGAACGAATCAAACAAAACAAAGAAATAGAGCTTCAACAAACTAAGCCCATTGCATTTTCCAGATTTAAAGCAAAAATGTTCTTTGGAATTTGTATGAGAAAGGGAAATAATCCCTTTACCACAGAGAATATTCCCATTTTAATGCCCCTTTACCTAATTAAAATTAACCTAGTAATCACCAGGGTAACCTCTAGTATTAACTGAGTTTATAAACTAAATAAGCTTTTAATCAAATCACATATCCCATGCATTTACATGGGACCCACTTCATCTTTATGTTTTTTTGCAAATAATCATTTATTAAATAACAAATTGGGTTGCAAATGGCAATGTTTTCATTATGAAAAAAAAGGAAATCACATACCCTACAAGCCTTTCTTGCCTTGGGTCGCCATCCTTTCCCTTGGGCAGGGAGCCCACCTACCCACCTTGGGCACCCATCCCATTTCCCAAGTACTCCATGCAATTTATGGGTCACATCACCCTCATTCATGCGAATTCCTTCCCTTGGGGATGTGACCAAAAAATCTTTTGGTGGATTCCCCAACAAACATAAAGGAAGGTTTGCCTTGTTAAAAGTTTTAAAACATCACCTTGAGGAATTCGACCCATATGCATGTGTAGTTGTTTTTTTTTAAATAGGTTTTCTTGCCTTCCCAAGATATATTGACTTGACATTTCCCTGGGTGATGGGAAATGTGTTGGGTAGTATGTGGGTTAAGTAGTATGTGGGTTAGGTTAGTAGATTAGATTAGATTTAAATGTTAGTATTATATTAGATTAGTTTTAAATGTGTATTGTTAGATTAGATTAGTTTTAATTATTGTTATTAGATTAGGTTAGTTTTAAATGGTTGCTTTTGCATTGTTATTAAATTATCCACATAGTTAGATGATTAGGGTTGTAATGCATAGTTAGTTTTAATGAATTAATTTTGTATAGAATGTGTGCGTGAATAAATATATTATGCATGCATGTGTCAAATTAAAAGAACAGAGTTATATTTTGAATTGTAAATTACATTAGGTTAGTGGCTACTTAAATTTATGTGTAATAGAATATGTTATTTATTTATTTAAATTAAATAATGATTATTTATACTTTATGATTCATGTGTACTAATAAGTTAGATGTAGACGATATTCATAGTTAAAATCTTATAGGTAACATTTTAAGTATAATTAAAGGATGGTGTGATGTAGATTTTTTTTTAATCGATTAATCAATCAATCTGGCTAGTAGATGTAAATCAATATTCCTTAGAAAATAATTATTGTTTGATCATTTAGTCAAAAATTTATGATAGTTCTTTAGGTGATTTCTTTTTAAATGCCTTCCTTTTTATAATATATGTTCGGATGATTTATTGTACTTTTATTATAATTCGTTATGCCTAAAGCAATTAAATTAGAAATTAGGGTATAATAAAATTATGGTAATAACTCAGTTAGACTAATTAAGGCAATTGCAAATGTTAACTCAAGACTAAATAATTCAGTATGATAGGGAAACCTAATGCAGATTTATGTACCTAGTAATTCACCTTGTAAGAATGTGGTAAAAAAAGAGTGCCAGATTAACCTAACCTACATTTTGATCATAAAACCCACACATTGCTAAATAATGAAACCATAGTTAACTCATCTTGACCCAAGTGTTCCTGTACCATTAAGACTTAGGGTCTCTGACCCATATAACCAAGTTGATTATCGATGGTACATCCTTGGCGATGTGACCCTAATTTAATCTTAGACCACAACTTGCAAATGTTGAGCTAGCCTCACCTGATCATCTCCTTTCCCATAACACATTCAGTGTTAGTTATATGTCATGCGTGCACTTTAAAAAAAAATTGTTGGTGTGTTTTGCCCTAATTCTGGGCATGACAACAATCCTGTGAGACATGGCAATACTTTTAGGTTGTGGGTGACCTATAATAAAAGTAGACCTCTAGGTTAAAGGCCAACTTCCCTTGAATCATTTTGAAATTAAACTAGAATTTTAGAAGGAAAAGGGAAGCGAGTGCATTAACTCAAAATAACTAGAAATGAAACTAAGGTGATTCACCAAACTTGAAAGATCCATAGATTGCAAACACACTCACAATGTGCATTAAAGCACTAGTTGGAATTTTATTGCTTTACCCTACATATAATATTTCTTTTAGGAATAATAAGGTGATGATTGTAGATAGGAAGGGAAATATGTTCAACAACCTAAAATAATTGTAAATGCACACAGATTAGGACCTTAGGCAACAATATATATTTTTTAACATTTAAATGAATAATATACCAAGTAAAGGATTGATTTTAATCATAATACATTTGACACAAGACTCATCCAATAACTCAAAAAATAATATTGAAAGAAGGACAATTGTTATGCATTCAATCAAAAAGAGCCAAGGCACAATCTGCTTCTCTAAGAGCTATAAGCATGTGTATCTCAAGGTGAGATAGGATGCGAGAACTGCCTCAATCAAAAAATGTGAGAGGTATGAATAGATGAGGACTAAGAATTTGCATTTCCAAGAATATGGAATCCCATGACTGCCTCCACCAAATCTGACACTGAAAGAAGAAATAAATTATGACCAAATCTTAATTTAGGTCTATGGGATATGTTGTCCAAATTAGGTGAGCTACCTTCCCCTAAAGGTGGTGAAATTGGGATATTTTCTTAGTCTATGCCTTAAAAGGCCTTCCTCTTTTAAAATCAAATCAAATCTCTCCAAATAATTTTTGGGTAGGAAATATTTGACAAAATGATTTATAATTGCATTATTTGTCAAATATTTTGCAAAAATAAATGCATAATTTTTACATTTAAAATATCTCATTTTCATAAAGAAATGAGCCCCTTTAAAAGAATTGATAGGAAACATAGTATCAAATTAAAAAATTAACACCTAGGTCATGGTGTTTGTGTTTACATTTCTTATAATCTTGCCTTTAAATGACTTTCTTAAATATAATTCCAATTTTCTTTTAAAATGAAAGTCAATATATTCTTTTATCCCCTTTTACCTGGGCAAGATTAAAAACCTTCTAACCATAGGCTATAAAATAGATTTATAACCTACCCCACCTCTAAATATATGTGTTTTAAAACCATTAAAACAATCCCACTTTTATCTTTTTATGAAAACATTAAACTAATCGGTCTTTACCACATTCATGTGGCTTTTTGCATCAAAATAAACTCGAGCTCAAACTACACTTTATTTGGAAAGAAGCCGCAGTTTTAGATGTGTTTCTAATTGCATTAGCTTTATATTTTTGGAGCTCTAAAATGACAGCATATCAACAATAAGATAGTTGATCCATCTTTATTGCTTTCATTCGACAGGTTGGTATTTTCATCTTGGGTCATGGCTTTCAAAATCTACATTTCCTTCTCTTAGCTCAAGCTACTTCTATCTTTATTATTGTTTTGACTCTATAGCATGGGGCGCCATGATGTTATGATCATGCATAGGGTTGTGGGTTTCAAAATTTTCTCAATCCTTGCAATCCCATGACTAGAGAATTATTGCATGTTTTCATTTGAGCCTTCTTTCTGCATTACTTTGTTGTAGCTACAAGATAAACTAGATTCAAGCATGTTAAAGTTAATATGCTTTCTTCTAAATGTTATAATACTAACTGTGGAATCTTTATGCTTGAGCTTGAGGCCGTGGATACCTAGGGCATAATTATTTATTTTTCTCTTTGTATCTTTTGGCCATGGTTGCAGAATGGAGTGACTAGAGTATGTAGAAATTGTTAAACTTGCCCTAAATGTTGCGATCTATCTTCTGTGATTTATGCTATGAAATATAGTCCATAGCTATGATGCATCATTGTGAATCTACGGGCACTTCTTTGAAGATAAATTTTTGTTGTTTTTTTGTCTTTTTTGAGATCTATATATTGCTTCATTTATCTGAGATATATATTGCATATGCAGATTTTTTCTATTGCTCCATTATCTTTGTCCTGTAGAAATAATTATTGTTGACATGCAAATATGTTGATGTTGTTTTTTGTTGAGATCAACATATAAATGTTGTTTCATACTTATGGCCACACAAATGGATTCATTGAGATATATTGTAGCTCCTTGTGATTGTCCTATAATAATGATTTTTCTTTTTATCATAGAATTATCTCTTGAATATAATCATCTCATGCCTCTCCTTATGTACTTGAAACTTGGATAGTTCCCTTTACATCTTTTTCATGCATTTATATCATTGTTTGAGAGAGGAAGAAGTTTATTTTTGTGGACTTGTGATCATACCTTCTTTGCGTGGTTGTCTTGGATGCTTGATCTTAATGCAGAATCATATTGTTTGTATTAGTTTTATCATGTTATTCTTTGTATCTGCTCATCTCTAGCTCCTTCATGCATGAGTTATAGCTTATTTTGAATGATGCATGCCTTATTTCTCTCCTGAATGTTACATTAAGTATTTTTTCTCCATTGATTCCCCCTTTTCTAGATCAGTGATTCTCTTTGAGACTATGAGGGAATCAAAAAATCTATGGGAATAGAGCTTCTGATAACCCTCATAGCTTCGATGTGTAGTACTATGAGGGATTGGACCCTGATCATGAGTGTTCTTATCCTATAATTTGGGTTTTTCCAAAAGTAAATTTATTGCAAATCAATGCAATGTCGCAACTTCTTATGCACCTGCACATGGAACAAACAAGTTAATAAAAACATGGTACCTCTCCTTCATGTATAATTTGAGTTTACACCTTTGAGCATGGTTTAATTTGATAGCTTATGGCCATACATGTACATGAATAACTATAGATATAGATAGGTCATTTGATATTAATTTTTTCTTATATCTTCTAGATCTGACCCATCTTCATCATGTAGGTTCTCGAGCAGGTCAGGAGTTGGGATGTACTCAACATTCTTCTTTCAATCAGGCAATGACTTGTACCCCATTATCTATTTGTATTTACTTATGTAGGGTATATGTATCCATATATTATTGAAGGCTATGCTCACATCATGTGTGAGCCCATATGATTTTCTTTTCTTTTCTTTTCTGCACACACTTTCCATTCATGCTTAGATTCTAGATATGATCAATATATATGTGTCATTTCATTTCATTGGATAGCTAATTTTTCTTTCTTTCCTTTTCATGTACTTTCGATTTAGCTAAAGAAATGAGCTAAAATCTAATAGAGACGATTATTAATTTGTAAACTAGGGTATCTTAACAAGCTCACCTAGTAAATAGGTTAACAATTTCCACAAATTGAATGAATATGAAAAAGGGGTAAAATTTATGGCAACCTTAGTTGAGTGTTTTCAAGATAAGTACCTCTTGACCAATTTCCTACTGCTATCCATTGGGCATGGAGTCCCTTGGAACCCATTGAAGAACCTTTGACTCAAAATTGAAAACTTAACAACTCCTAACAACAAAACACTAAGTTCTTGTGATAGATTGGTATGCTTCTGAGGATCTCAACATGTGAGTATTGATGGTTTTTATCAGTGTGAACTTGACTCAATAATACCAATCATTGATTCTTGGTTGAAGAGGCTTGAAGGATGGAGCCAATGTGTCCCTGGCTTATTACTAACAACTAAAAGGAGGGAAAACACAAGTAAAACTGAAACACACCTATGCTACAACACTTAGGGAACATAGAGAACCAAACTAAAACTCAAAATTCTAGTCTACCCTAAGTTAATCAATCATCATTACTTTAGATACATCAATTATCAGATTGATTGAAATAGCTTCCTTTTCTCACCAACAAAGAATGAGATACATACATACGTGCAACCGAAAAGATATGGAAAATGACTTGAAAGATATGAAAATCTTGAAGCATATCTTGTAAATGAATAGATATATCACCCACCTCTTAGATTTGAGCAAAATAAATGAAGATTTGAGGTACATATACATGTTGAATCTATTGATCTATTACTAGAATATAAGGCATAGACCCCATTTTGAAAATATGCCTCATTGGGAAGCCCCTTGTAATATTTTTTTTTGGAACACTACAAATTTCAATTACTTCAACTACCATACCATTCCATTCAGAGAATTCAAGATCAAAAGAAATAGGAGAAAGAGTAACCGGTTCATCTACCTAATATTGTTGATTGCAAGCCTCTTGATCATTAATGATCTATTGATTTCTTGTACTACTTGAACCAATCAAAATCTTGAAACCTCTTTTCAATTTTGTCTACACTTGTCCCCTTTTGGACCATCCCCTTGTCAACTTTATTTTAATACTTTTTATGAGATTCAGTAACCATCACTTGTTCAAGAACTTGCTGAACCTAATTCTCTTTATGAGGATATAAATGTCGGTTGTCTAATTTTTTCATCAATACTTCAAGACCTTCCAAAAAATCAACCTCATCATCTTGAATCTCATTTTTCATGGGAGAGGACTGATATTTACCTTATTGTTTCTATTATTCATACTCAAAACATCAAGATCTTGAACTTCTTCTCACTACTCTATTAATAATGTGAAGGCAATCTGAATTTCCTCTTCCTCGTCACTCACAAAACCTAGGAGTTCATCACACAAATAATATGAACATTGGAAATTGTCAGCCTCGTCATCTTGATTTTCATCTTGTTTTTTATCACAACCTGCCAAATCCATTAGCTTGCATATATTTTCCTCATTTACACAACATGGAATTTATTCAAACAAATAAGATGATCCCTCTTGAGTGAGTTCTTCATAAGACTCCTTCTCTACTATAGGTTGTCCCTGAGGAAAAATTTGAACATCTTTAGGCTATAAATCCACAATTGGGGCCTGATGATTTATAGAAGTTGGTTTCTCTAGATCCAAGGCCCTCTTCTTGGACCTTGTATTAGCTAAAACTAGGACATAGTTATGATTATCACCAAGGAAAAATTTAACTTCATGGAACTCCTAACTCCGCCAATTCATGAGAGCCATATCAGATACACTATATTCATTTGGGCTAGCTAGTTTATTGTGTTGCTCCTAAGGTTCATGTGGAACTTCCTATGGAGCCATAACATTTTTCTTCACCATAAGGGCTTGGACAAATCCATTGGGGAAAACTCTTGTAATGTGTTTCTAGTTTCATGGAAAAACCAATTCATAATCTTGTGCCCTATTGTTATGTGGTACTAGAAAATTCTCCCTAGAGGTACTAGGAATGCTAGGATTATAGGGTTGGTTGGTTCTTTGATTATAATTCCTTGCTTGGCCTTTCTGACCTGACTAATAAGGAGGTATATTTTTTTGTTATTTGGTCTAGTATGAAGCTTGGTAAGGTTGTTAATAGGGCTATTGGTAGGGCTGAAAATGCTTCCTTTTAATGCTAACAAGTTCATTAGTAAAATTTTGCAAAGTCTTTTTAATCTCATTCGGCTCTTGGGACTGGTCTATAGCTTGACTAGTAGTTTTTTGGGAAAGAGATGGGGTAGGATAAATATATACCAAGGATGGAATTTCTTCAGGAACATGTTGTAACTCTAGAAATAATGGCATTGGAGACCTTGGGGCTATTTTCCTAGCTTGGATGAGACTATTCTCATCCCTTATGGCAATATCAAAGGTTGTCGGTAAGTTTTTTCCTCCCGTAGACTGGATCATCATAGAGATGTCACTATTATGTACCCTCAAGTAATAGCGAAAATCCTTTTGGTTGGAAGGCCTAACAATTTCTAAGATTCTATTCCATGTCCTTTGGAACCTAAAATTTAAATTTGTCATATGCTCATGGGGTATCCTCTTTATGGTAGTGAAATTTTCTATCAAGGAAAGATGATTAGATTTATCCTCAAACTAGGTAGTCAAGGAAACACCTAGTTCATCCTAGGTTCCTATAGAATTAACTTCTAAACCCCTAAACTATTGCAAATATTTTCCCTTAAATTATGTTTCTAACAACTTTACAATTACATTGTCATGGGTTATGTGATAAAGACCACAAAGGAATGTAACATTTCTTATGTGTTCAATGGCCAAGGTTTGATCTTCTCCAGTAAAAATGGGAAATCTTTTAAGACATCCTATGGGCATGTCATTATGTTCCTAAAAATTTAAAGGGCTACCCTAGTTAAAATCCATAGAAAGTTAGTTTATGGCCATAGATGGATTTGGGATAACTTGATTTGGAGGGGATACTTGAGCTATTAGAGGTGGTGGTGGGATAACAAGAGTACCTTTAGAGATATAACTAGAATCAATAAGCTGAGATGCACTAGGATAGGATTGATTGTCCTTGGTTACCCTGCCCTTCTTCTTAGATGGAGGTAGCTCTATATATTCAAAATTATTGATGCTCTCCCTACTTGGTATCCTGCTCATGTCCTAGATATACTGATTTGCATAAGAAAAATATTGGAGTCACAAAGTATGAAATCTCCCAATTAATTATAAGAGCATAGATACTAATCATGCCAAAAATCAAATCATATACATTTTTTCTCAGAATACTAGCTCAAAAGAGTCATTCCCACCGGACATGCCAAAAAATTTTGTCACTTAGGATTGCACACGCAAATGCTAAGTATGAAACTTAGTGATCTTGTGAAACATGGGAATACTTTCACATTGTGTGTGACCTATATTGAAAGTAGACCTCTAGGTTAAGGATCGAATTCCCTTGAATCACCTTGAAATTAAACTATACTTTTAAAAGGAAAATGGAAGAGAGTGCATTAACTCAAAATAACTAGAAATGAAACTGAGTTCATTTACTAAACTTGAAAGATCCAAAAATTGCAAACACACTCACAATGTGCATTAAAACATTATTTGTAATTTCACAACTTTACCCTACATATAATGCTTATTTTAGGAATAATAAGGTGATGATTGTAGATAGGAAGGGAAATGAGTTCCACAACCTAAAATACTTGTAAATGCACACAGATTAGGACCTTAGGCAACAATATGTGTTTCTGAACATTTAAATGAACAATATACCAAGCAAAGGATTATTTTTAATCACAATAACTTTGACACAAGACTCATCCAATAACTTAGAAACTAATAGGAAAAGATGGACAACTGTTATGCATTCAATCAAAAGGAGCCAAGGCACAATATTCTTCTCCAAGAACTATAAGCATACCTATCTCAAAGTCATATAGGAAGCAAGAACAACCTCAATCACAAAATGTGAGAAGTATAAATAGATGAGGACCAAGAATTTGCATTTCCAAGAAATCTAGAATACCATGACTACATCCACCAAATACAACACTGAAAGAAGCAAGAAATTATGACCAAATATACATTTAGGTCCATGGGATATGTTGTCCAAATTAGGTGACCTACCTTCCCCTAAAGGTGGTGAAATTGGGGGATTTTTAGAATCTATGCCTTAAAAGGCTTTCCTCTTTAAAAATCAAATAAAATCTCCCCAAATTATGCTTTGGTAGGTAATATTTGACAAAATGATTTATAATTGCATCATTTGACAAATATTTTACAGTAATAAATGTATGATTTTTAAATTTAAAATATCCCATTTTCATCAAGCAATGACCCCCTTTAAAAGAATTGATAGGAAACATACTATCAAATTACAAAAATAACACCTAGGTCATGGGATATGTGTTTACATTTCTTATAATCTATCCTTTAAATGAATTTCTTAAATATAATTCAAATTTTCTTTTAAAATTAAAGTCAATATTTTATTTTATCCCCTTTTACCTAGGCAAGATTAAAAGCCTTCTAACCATAGGCTATAAATGTTAGAATTAATCTTTCCTTGGTTGAAAATATGTAATTAAAAGGATAAACCAAGGTATCCTATTTGTATTTGTCCTCTAGTCCATGTAAGAGGACATGTCACTATTTTGTATTTCCTTTAATAAGGAAAATAGATATTCCTCCTTAAGAGGAATCACACATTTGTCACACACACAATATGAATATGGCATCCATAGGAGAAGGGAGTTACATGCAAACTGCTCCACTCATCTCTACTTAAGAGATGTCTCTCACACACTTGCTTCAACAATCTTCTCCTCTTACTCTCAATCTCTCATTGCTCTCATTATTGTATTGAGCTCATTGCTCTCATCTTTTAGGCTTTTTGCCATATTCTTATTCACAAAGGGGTTTTTCTTTGCTTTTCCCCTTACCAAAATCTCTTGGCTCATTGTTGGATTCTTGAAGTGCTTTGTGGTTGATCTTGAAATCTTCTCTCCTTTGGTTTTGGTAAAATCTTCCATCATTTCATTTTCTTGGATTAATACTTGTTTAAGTTTTCATTCTTTTCATTCTTCTTACATGGTATCAGAGCATACTAACCCTTGTTTAAGTGTTTTGTAGGAAGGTGCCATTCAAAGGAGCAAACTCTCTTTGTTTATCTAATATTTGTTTTGCAGATTTTTTTTGCAAATCTAACTTGTTTTTCATTTCTCTTGCATTCTAACCCCTTAGTTTTGGATGGCTTGCCGCCAAATCTAAGTTCTTTCAATCTCATTTTTAGTTTTTCAGTTAACTTCTCTATTATATGCAGATTTATATCTCAATCCTTAAAAATTTCTAACACAGATTTTACTTTCTAACATTTCTGTTGCAGGCTTTAAATCTATTTTTTTTTTACTTATCTAACTTTGTTTCTTTCCAGGCTAATCTAAATCAGATGTAGTTTAAATCTCTATTTTTTTATAAACTATATCTCACGTTTTTATTAGCTTTAAATCTCTGTTACATTTGTATTTAAATCTGTCTGTGTTAGAAGTATTTTCATCTTTTCACATCTGTTATCTGTTAACACATCTCTTAACATATTCATCCATTTTTCATTGCATAACTAATCTGTTAATATACACTCTATACATCTAACTTTTGCTGTTATTTGTTTATACTTCTGTTTATCTTACCAGCGCAGCTGTAGCTCTAACAACAGACAATCCTCCTTTCTGCAGACATTTCAACGTTAGCCTGGATAACTCCTTTCATTTTATCGAGAAGGATATGTTGTATATTTAAAATTGTGTCTTTTTATACGCAATCTTCTTTGGTTGAATGGTATAGTAATAGTCTAGATTGAAACTAAAAACAATTTGACTTTAGCATATATATATCTGCTCTCTCTTTGCGCATATACATAAGATATAACTAAACAAATCCATATATCTATACATAAGATATTGCTCTTATATTTTACTTGGCGCAACTTGTGTTTATCTTATCTATATCTAAACCTTTTCACTATATATATCTGTCCTCTGCGTAGCTAACAGCAGCCTCTTTGCATCAATTTTCTAGACACCATCTGCAGCAGCTTACATCTGATTGTCTCATACATTTTGTTAATTTACCTCCTTGCGTAGCAGACTTCACTGCTTTCATAGCGCAGAGCAGACATTGAAGTGAGCAGTCACCTTCCTTGCACAGCTTTGTTGCTGTCAACAGCAGTCTCTCCTTACTTCACTGTTACCCCACGTAGCATCTTACTTAACTGTTAAAGATAATTTTAGTTTAATCAAAATAACTATATTTGTTTAAAATTTGTAACAGAGTTCATATATTTTATTAAACAATTTTAAACAAATTTTAGACTTGAGCTGTTGTCGTTCTTGCTCTGAGATTTTGCCTCTTTGCTTTGCAGATGTGAAGTTCTCATTATTGTAGGAATCAATTTGGTATTGTCTAACTTGTTAATTTTTGTTGGTATCATTGATTTCTGACTTCTGCAACATTCTCGGTCTGATTTATATCAGTTCATTCATTCTTTATATTCTCTGATCTCTGTTATTCTCTGTGATGCATCTAATTTTAGTATAGTTTGAAAAATCTTTGTCTCATCTATATTTGATTTTAATAATAGTCAAATATATAATTATTGTTTTCAATTTTAAATTTGATAAACAAATCTGTAATTCTTGGTAATGTAATTCATCTTCATTCACATTTAATTTATCTTAATACAAATCCCTTAAATAGTTTCATTTTCATTTATTAATTTATCAATTTTTTTTCATATAAAGGTAAAAAGTTTAATCGTCAATACTTTTTTTTCACTTCATATTATTTATTATTTCTTCACTTTTAAGTTATTTATTCCATTTCTTATCAATTTCCATTACTAGTTCTATAAATCGTTGCATTTAAAAATTGTTTCTCCATTTACATTAATTTTTTTAAATCTATTTAATATCTTTATTTAACTCTTATATTAAGAAGTTAACTTCAAGTAATCTTCCTTTTCTTAATCTTGCACTTTATATATTCACTGTTATTTACTTTGTGTAAGTTAATTTGATTAATTTATCATGTCTACTTTAATCTTGGAAATCAAGCTCAATAGCTCTAACTATCATCAATGGAAAACTCATGTGTCATTTTTATTTCATTTTAAACATTTACTTGAAGTTGCTACAGATGCAGCTATTGAACCCGCTACCTCTGCTTCACAAGCAGAAAAAGATGCATGGAAGACCAAAAATGAGGAAGCCCTTGGTTTGATTGGTCTCTCCATCATCCCTGATCTTTATGTCCTAATTGGACATTGCACTAAAGCTCATGAAGCGTGGACCATTCTACAACAGACATATGACAGCTCTTCAGAATCTCGTAAGATTCAACTCCAAGACAACTTGGAGGACTTAAGGTATAATGACTTTAAAAATATGGATGAATTTTTACTTAAATTTGATGCAGTTAAAACTCAACTAAGTGGTGTTAATGTTAGTTTAAGTGATATTAGATTGATTACAATTATTCTTAAGAAATGTCTTCCTAAAGAGTTTCAGCAATTTATTACTAACAATCACTCTCAGCTTGCTATTCCTACTTTAACTCCTCATTTAACTTATGCAATTTTTCAAAATTTGTTACGTCAAGAGGAGGCTAAATTATTGCAATTTGGTACTATTAAGTCTTTTGAACATGCTTTTGTTTCTAAAACTCCAAATCATAATAATAAATCTCATACTTCTAATAGTAATCATCATAATAATAATCATCATAATAACAATTATTCTAATAACAACAATAACTATCGTAACAATAATAATCATGTTCAATGGTTATTCAAATAACCATAATCATAATAATAATTATTCAAATAATAGGTCTAATTCTAGGCCTTCATACAATAATAATAACAATAATTACAATAATCAACATAACAAAAAACCACATTGTACTTATTGTGGTAAAGATGGTCACCTAACTAATGTTTGTTTCAAAAAGCAAAATGATAAGAAGCCCATTAATAACAATAATCAAAATAACTTCAAATCTCAAGGTAATCAATCTCGTCGTGCTTTTACTGTTTGTTATAAAGCTTCTCATGCCTTAAAATGGATTATTGATAGTGGTGCTTCTCATCATGTTACATCTCATAGAGAAATTTTTGATTCTTTGCAACCTGATACTACAAATGTTCCTATTCAATTAGCTAATGATCATAGTTGCAAAGTGGATGGTTTTGGTGATGTTAATGTTCCAAATGGAAAGTTGCACAATGTTCTTTATGTTCCTGAATTGAAATCTAACCTACTTTCAGTTTCTCAACTATGCCAAGATTACAAAGTTGAATTTCACAAGGATATGTGCTATATTATTGATCCAAACACTAATCATGTTGTTGCTAATGCTAAGATGGATCATGATAACTTGTTTAAGTTTTATGAGTTTGCCTCTACAAGGTACTCTTTGAAAGTGAATATTGATTTTAATACATGACATGAAAGGCTTGGCCATTTGAATTCCGATTATATTACTTTGATGCAAAAATCTAATATGGTTGATGGTTTACCTCATATTGTTCCCTCTAAACTAACATGCACAGGGTGCATGAGTGGGAAAATGAAAAGGGAGCCCTTTCCTCATGGTACTTCATGGAGGGCATCTCATAAGTTACATCTTATTCATAGTGATCTTTTGGGTCCAATGGAGAACATATCCATATAAGGTTCAAAGTATGCTCTAACCTTTGTGGATGATTTTACTAGAAGAATTTGGATTTACTTTTTGCATACTAAAGATCAAGTACTTGATACATTTTCTGAATTTCATATGTTTGTGGAGAGGCAATCTGGTTTTAAACTTAAAATACTTAGAATAGATAATGGTACTGAATATGTTAATAATGCCTTTCGTTCTTACTTAAGATCTTTTGGTATCAAACATCAGCTTACTGTTCCTTATACACCAGAACAAAATGGTGTGGCGGAAAGGAAGCATAGAACCATTGTGGAAATGGCTAGATGTATGTTACATGCTAAAAATATGCATTACAAGTTTTGGGCTGAAGCTATGGCTTGTGCCACTTATCTTCTTAATAGAACTCCTACTAAAGCTTTGCAAAATATAACTCCTGAGGAAGCATGGTCCGGTAGGAAGCCAAATTTACAACACTTGAAAATTTTTGGATCTATTTCTTATGTTCACACACCTAAACAAAAAAGGCATAAACTTGATTCTAAATCTTCTTCCTTTACTTTTGTTGGGTATGATGAATCTACTAAAGGTTATAGGGTTTATGATCCTACTACTAACAAGGTGCACATTGCAAGAGATGTTGTTATTGCAGAAAATGAAGTTCATGATTGTTCCAAGGCTAAAGATGATGAATTTAAAGGGGGTATTATTGATCTCTTGGAGGACCAACCTCCTATTCTAAACCCTACTCCTAAAGCACCTATTTCTATTCCTATTAGTATTAAAAAAGATGATGATGATGATAAT
Source organism: Chamaecyparis obtusa (assembly GCA_027943335.1). Classification (NCBI taxonomy): domain Eukaryota; kingdom Viridiplantae; phylum Streptophyta; class Pinopsida; order Cupressales; family Cupressaceae; genus Chamaecyparis; species Chamaecyparis obtusa. The sequence goes on along the minus strand of BSBK01001356.1, from coordinate 275,257 downwards.
GATGATGATAAGAATATCTCTACTCCTCTTAATGATAAGTTTGCTCATGATAGTGATAATGTTGTGCATGATGATAATGATGAATTTATCCCTCATAGTGATGATGAAAATGATGAATTTACTCCTCATAGTGATACTTCCATTACTTCTAAAAGAAATCCTAAATGGTTTAAAGACTTACTTAATGAAGGTGATAATTATATTTCTAGAATGGGTGGTCTTAGACCTAGGAGACTTAATTATTGTAACTATGCTTTAATGTCTTCTCTTATGCATTCTAAAGATCCTCAAAAATTTTCTCAAGCTAAAAATCAACCTCATTGGCAAAGTGCTATGCAAGATGAATATGATAGTTTAATTTCTAATAATACTTGGGATTTAGTTACTTTACCTCATGGAAAAAATCTTGTTTCATGTAAATGGTTATATAAAACTAAGTTGAATGCTAATAATGAAATTAGTAAGTTTAAAGCTAGACTAGTAGCAAGAGGTTTTTCTCAAGTTGAAGGAATAGATTATAATGAAACCTTTGCTCCTATTGCTAAAATGCCTACTATTAAAGTTGTTCTTGCTTTAGCTGCAAAAATGAATTGGCCCATTCACCAAATGGATGTTAAAAGTGATTTTTTAAATGGTGACTTGCATGAAGAAATTTATATGTCTCAACCTCCTGGTTTTATTAAAGAAGGTAATGAACATCTTGTATGTAAACTAAAGAAAACTATCTATGGTTTAAAACAATCTTCTAGAGAATGGTATTCTAAAATTAATGCTTTCTTTCTCTCTCAAGGTTTTTCTAGAAGTAAAAATGATCCTAACTTGTATATCAAGCATAGGGAAAATGACATTATTATTATCATTCTTTATGTTGATGATTTGATTCTTACTTCAAGCTCTAACCATTTAATTGATGATATTAAGTCTAAACTTAACCAAAAGTTTCAAATGACTGATTTAGGACTTCTTCATTACTTCTTAGGAATGCAAATTTGGCAAACCCCTAAGGGTATCTTTCTTTCTCAAAGTAATTATGCTAAAGATCTTCTTGATAAATTTCATATGAATGATGCTAATCATGTTTCAACTCCATGTGAATTAGGAACTAAGTTAATGATAGATATGGAAACTCCATTTATAGATGCTACTCCTTATAGACAACTTGTTGGAAGTTTAAATTATTTAACTCTTACTAGACCTGATATATCTTTTAGTGTTGGTTTAGTTTCAAGATTTATGTCCAAACCTCAACAAACTCACTTCAAAATTGCTAAAAGAATATTAAGGTATATTAAAGGTACTCTTGATTTAGGTTTATTTTATGATGCAAATTCTGATTTTACTTTAAAAGGATTTACTGATTCAGATTTAGGTGGAGACCCCAATGATGGGAAATCTACTTTTGGGTATTGTTTTTTTCTTGGTTCAGGTGCTATATCTTGGAAAAGTAAAAAAGATCAATCTGTTTCACTATGTTCTATTGAAGCTGAATATAAAAGTTGTACCAATGCCTCCAAAGAGTCCTTATGGCTTAGAAGAATTCTTGAAGATTTGGGTCTACCTCAACAAGAACCTACACATTTATATTGTGACAATCAAAGTGCAATAGCCTTGGCAAAGAATCCAGTCTACCATGCAAAGTCAAAGCACATCTCTCTCCACCATCACTTCATTAGAGAGCAAATTGAAGAAAAGAAAGTTTCACTCATCTATTGCAAAGGTGAAGATCAAGTTGCAAATATTTTGACAAAGCCTCTTTCTAGAGAGAAATTTGAATTTCATTGTAAAAATTTGGCTTTGCTACCACTTGATGTAAATCCCCCAAGTAAAGATTAAAGGGGGGTGTTAGAATTAATCTTTACTTGGTTGAAAATATGTAATTAAAAGGATAAACCAAGGTATCCTATTTGTATTTTTCCTCTAGTCCATGTAAGAGGACATGTCACTATTTTGTATTTCCTTTAATAAGGAAAATAGATATTCCTCCTTAAGAGGAATCACACATTTGTCACACACACAATATGAATATGGCATCCATAGGAGAAGGGAGTTACATGCAAACTCCTCCACTCATCTCTACTTAAGAGATGTCTCTCACACACTTGCTTCAACAATCTTCTCCTCTTACTCTCAATCTCTCATTGCTCTCATTATTGTATTGAGCTCATTGCTCTCATCTTTTAGGCTTTTTGCCATATTCTTATTCACAAAGGGGTTTTTCTTTGCTTTTCCCCTTACCAAAATCTCTTGGCTCATTGTTGGATTCTTGAAGTGCTTTGTGGTTGATCTTGAAATCTTCTCTCCTTTGGTTTTGGTAAAATCTTCCATCATTTCATTTTCTTGGATTAATACTTGTTTAAGTTTTCATTCTTTTCATTCTTCTTACAATAAAATATATTTATAACCTACCCCACCTCTAAACATATATGTTTTAAAACCTTTGAAAAAGACACACTTTTACCATTTTATGAAAACACTAAACTAATTGGCATTTACCACATTCATTCTACTTTTTGTATCAAAAGAAACTTGAGCTTGAGCTGCCCTTTTTTGAGAAAGAAGCCATGGTTTTGGATGTGTTTCTAATTGCACTGGCTTTATATTTTTGGAGCTAAAAAATGACAACATATCAACAACAAGATAGGTGATCCATCTTTATTGCTTTCATTCGACAGTTTGATGTTTTCATCTTGGGTCGTGGCTTTCAAATGTTGCATTTCCTTCTCTTAGGTTGAGCTACGTCTATCTTTATTGTTATTTTCACTCTATAGCATGGGGAACCATGATTTTGTGATCATGCATAGGCCATGGGTTTCAAACTTTTCTTTATCCTTACAAGCCCACAGCTAGGGCATCATTGCATGTTTTCATTTGAGCCTTATTTTTGTATTAATTTGTTGTAGCTACAAGATAGAATAGATTAAAGCATGTTAAAGTTAATAAGCTTCCTTCTAAATTTAATAACACTTCCTTTGAAAATTTTTTGTTCAAGCTTGAGGTCGTGGATAGCTAGGGAATCACTATTTATGTTTCTCTTTGTATCTTCTAGTTGTGGTTGCAAAATGGAGTGATTAGAGTATGTAGAAATTGTTAAACCTACCCCAAATGCTATGGTCTATCTTCTTTCATTGCTTCTATGAAATTAAGGTCATGGTTATGTTGCATAATTGTGACTCTACAAGCACTGCTTTGAAGATACATTGATTATATTTTGTCTTTGCTGAGATCTACATATTGCTTCACTTCACTAAGATATATATTGCATATGCATATTTTTTATGTTGCTCCATTATCTTTGTCCTGTATGAATGATTATTGTTGACATGCAAATATTTTTTTTTTTTTGTTGAGATCCACGAATAAATGTTTTTTCAAACTTATGACCACATAAATAGACTCATTGAGATATATTTTTTCTCCTTGTGACTATCCTATAGTAATGATTTTTCTTTTTATCATGGAATTATCTCTTGAAGATAATCATCTCATGCCTCTCATTATGTACTTGAAACTTGGATAGTTCCATTTACATCTTTTGCATGCATTTAGATCACTGTTAGAAAGAGTTAGAATTTTATTGTTATGCATTTGTGATCATACCTTACTTGCATGGTTGTCATGGATGCTTGATCTTAATAAAGAATTATATTGTTTGTATCTAATTTATCATGTTGTTCTTTGCATCTTCTTGGCTATGGATCCTTCATGCATGATTTATATCTTATTTTGAATGATGCATGTCCTCCTTCTCTCCTAAATTTTCCATTAAGTATTGTTTCTCCATTGATTGCCTATTTTCTGGATCAATGCTTCTCTTTGAGACTGTGAGCGAATCAAAAACTCTATGGGAATGGAGCTTCTAATAACCTTCACATCTTTGATTTGTAGTACTATGTGGGCTTGGCACCTGATCATGAGAGTTTTTATCTTGTAATTTGGGTTTTTCCAAAGGGCATTTATTGAAAATCATTTCAATGTCATAGCTTCTTCTATACCTACACATAGAACACACAAGTTAAGGAAAACATGGTACCTCTACTTCATGCATCATTTGAGTTTACACCTTTGAGCATGGTTTTGTTTGATATCTTATGGTCATACATGCACATGCATAACTATAGATATAGATAGGTCATTGGATATTAGTTATTTCTTAGATCGTTTGGATCTAACTCATTTTCATCATGCAAGTTCTCGAGTAGGTCAAGAGTTGGAATGGACTCAACATTCTTCTTTCAATCAGGAAATGACTTGTACCTCATTATCTATTTGTATTTATTTATGTAGGATACATTTACCCATAGATTATTGAAGGCTATGCTCATGGCCTATTTGAGCCCATATGATTTGCTTTGCATTTATTTTCCACACATACTTGTTATTCATGCTCAGATTCTAGATATGATCAGTATATATATGTCATTTCATTTTATTGGATAGCTGATTTTCCTTTCTTTCCTTTTCACGCACTTTCAATTTAGCTCAAGAAATGAACTAAAATATAATCTAGATCATTAATAATTTGTAAACTAGGGTATCTTAGCAAGATCACCTAGTAAATAGGTTAACAATTTCCACAAATTGAATGATTATGAAAAAGGGATAACACTTACAATTATGAGATTGTTCATGTTGAAAGGAATAATTCTTTGACTAAATTAATTTTTGTGTGATTTCTATGCATTTTGTTTAATGCATTAATGTATGGAAATAAAATAAATAGTATGCACTAGTTTGTATCCTTTACTTACTATGTATGTGCACTTGGAAAGATTACCTTCTGATGAGGGTGTTGAATATGGATAAGCTAAAGGGAAACAAAGAATGTGATCCTCTTTCTCAAGTTCAATTTATTATATTATAGGCTTTGGCCAAAGAAAGTGGTTCATGGAATGATATGAAAAACCTTGCAATAATTAGTAATTTAATAAGTCTATGATAACAACTCTCTTCCATATCTTGACTATTAGGAATTACATATCCATGGTAGGGGTTTCATGAAGGTACATCAAGTTGCATTAAGATAACCCCTTCTTTTTTATATATGCTTTTCAAAGATTTTATACATTGAAGGGTTGGGAATTCTATCAGTACATAGAATCCCAAGGAAGTGTAGGGCGTTGTGATTGGGTAGAAAATCTCCTTAACTATGTTTTATATCTTACTATTTGTATACTTCCCTAATGCGTTTATGGCTATCAAAGACTTAATTAAATGCATTTTATTATCTATTTACCTACCATTTATAATACATGGAAAGAAGGCCATAGATGTGTTGTAATAGATCACATATTGTGCTTTTGTCTTGATTAATTAAAAATGTTTAATATGATAAGTTAATATTTATTTTGAGATTTTTTTATGACAAAATGGCATGATGGCCTATGTCATGTAAATAGAAAAAAAGGATCCACTAACCCTTACAAGTAATTTGTGAGAATGTGTGGATGTTGTACCAAGTTAGTAAATACCTCATGTTAGATTGTATGTATGAATGATTTATTTATTATCCTTTACTTATAAAAAATTTGTGATCCAAAGATAATTTAGTTGAAGATTTGTAATATTTAAATGAATATGTTGTATCCTAAACATTGAATATTGAAATATTTTTTTCCTTGAGGTATTGACATTGTGAATCAGCTAAAAATATTGTGAATGCATATATATGAGTATGATAGGAATTTGATATGAAATGTCTATTAACATGATCAATTCAATACATGATGCCAATGTATTTTAAAGTAAGTACACATATGTGTCTTCTTTGTTGTGATTGTAATGTATTATGCTGATTTATTTCTACTTGTTAAAAGCTTTGAGAAAGAAAATGTTATATTTTAATTTTGATCTAGATCGTGATAAAAACATGGGCTGATATTTGGGGGTTATTCCTATGGATGCAATATATGTAACGACACCTCAAAAGAAATGGAATATTGTCATGGAGAGGTAGTCTAACCTTGTAAAACTTTAGGGTAGCAATGAAATTAATACACTCACTTAAAACTTGGAACTTGAGACAATTTTAATTGGAACTTGAAAAATATATGCCCCAAATAGAAGACAAGGAAGACTGAACTTTTGGCGAAGCCTGGAAGATATTGGAAAGAATTATCATGAACGTAGTTGGATGATCATGGGAGACTTCAATACTCCACTTAAAGATGAGTAAAAAATGGGAGGCATCTCTTCCTAGATGGATAGTAGAACGGACCTAATGGACTACTTAAATGATGAAGCTTTATTGGATGTGGAGCTAGAAAGAATTGACTATATGTGGTCAAATAGGAGAACATGCAATGATTTTATCTAGGTAAAACTGGATAGATCTCTTTTATCATACAACTAGATTTCAATGTATTCTTGCTCCCTTTCTTCTCTATTGAGAATTGGCTCAGACCATTTTCCTATTTCCTTAGTTTCTAACTTGCTTATTGGGAAGAAGAACTTTCCTTTCCAATTTGAAAAAATGTGGATGGCTCACCCCAATCTAAAAGACAATATAGGAAACTGGTGGAAGTATGTTCTAGATGGGGGAGCAATGTACAAAGCTATGAAAAAACTAAAAATTATCAAAATAAAAGTCAAGACTTGGAATAAAGAGGTCTTTGGTGACATATTCCTATCAAAAGGCAGAGTGTAGGCTAAAGTTAACGAAATTAAAGATAAAATTCAGATTGAGTGCTTAATTAAGGAACTCAAAAGAACATAAAATTCCCTCTAGGTGGACTACCATAAATTTATTTCTAAGGAGACTTTCTGGAGGCAAAGATCTCATGTTATTTTGTTAGATAACTGAGAGGTGGGGGGGTGAATCAATTAATTCAAGTCATCCTATAGTCCCAAATACTCCCAGATGTATATAACAATAGATTTAAACAATTTAAACAAATCGATAAAATATTAACTGTCTTTTCTTTCACCTATTGAGTAGAAATAAACTAATATTATGATTACCGACCAATCTATTTATAGTAATGTGTAAATTAAAATAAAAACACAAAACATCCATACACATTTAACACAAATATTTTCAACTTGGAAACCCTGCTAAGGGAAAAACCACTTGGGATCAATAACCCAGAATACTTTACTCTTCTTAAGTGAGCTCAGTTAAGAGCCAATCCTATTAAAGGTTACAAAACACGTTGTCTAGAGTGACCTTGTTAGAGGGTTTATCACTAACAAATCTATCTTGACCAATCATTCACTATGGGGTCAACAAAAAAATACTTAACACTCATTGAATGTCATATTAAAATAACGAAGACTGTTAAGTCCCACTTGGTTAAGAGATTTATTTGTAACAATGGTTAAACTAATACAGTAATAATCTGATTCAAATACATTTCTATTTGTAGATTTTTAGATCTATGCTAACTATAATAATACCTCAGATTAATAATCAATTGAATTCCTCTATTCCCTCATACTCTGTTCTGCCTGGTAAATGTTGTCCTCTATTGCTCAGTGATGTCTGCAGAAATGCTCCATTCTATCTTCAACTAGTTTGATCAGTCATGCATGAAGATAATCTCTTCACACAAAATCTTTAGAATCATTTTCAAATATGAATCTCCTATCTCTTTAAATAGACATAATTAATCATTTAATATCCATCCTTATATTTTTCTTCCTAATCTCCATTATTGGTTTTTCAACTTCAACCTTCCTCGATAGTTGTGTTATCAACACATTTTCAATCTCCTTCATTCAGTCATCTTTGAATTTTAATATCCATTTGATCTGTTAGGAATAATAGTCCACCAAGACAACTAAGAGGGGGAGCCTAGGGGTTGAATCAGTTGTATGATAGATTATTAAACTTTGATCATTAAGTGCAACTACTTTAAACAAAATATAACACAGTAAGTACCAACACAACAACACAATATTTTGTTGTTAAGGAAACCCTATTAAAGTTAAAACCCCAATGGGAATTAGCACCCACAAATGATGTACTAAGAGTATAGTATCCTTGTTAGAAGATTCAGCCCTGTTAGGAGTCAAGAAAAAGAATATAGGCTCACTACCCAAAGAAGGTTATGTGCATCTCCAAAAACACTATTCACAACATAAGTGTATAGGCTTATACACAATAATGAACTATCTGATAGAAATTTTCTTTGCTTGGTCAGTTCCAATGAAGTATAACAACAATCCTCTGCTCTATATCCAGTTAATATACTTTTTAAGCTTTGAAAACATCTTTTAAAACACTAGCACTCTCTACATCCACAATGTCTCTCTGCAACACCTTTTCAAATGAAAAGATCTTACATTTATCTCATATTACAATATATAATCAAGTTGACCAATTAGGCTTCCCTAATTTACAATTAATTATACAACATGCTACAACTTTGGAAGTCAGCCCAAATAAGTCTCCTGCAAAACACATGTCACAACTGATGGCACCATGCATTCCATGCCTTGATAAGATCATTTAATATTCTTCAACACATCATAAGTCATCCCTTAATCTTCCATATACTGAATCCATCTCACATAGAAGATATACTCAAAATACAACAACTAACTCTATCAATCTCTACTACCACTGTCCAGTAACCAGTCTTCACCAAATCATCTATAACTTCACCAATATGCAACATAACAACATGTGATTTGTTGGTAGTTTTCCCAGTTTTGAAAAAATTGCTATTTAAAATTTTTGAGGTTGAGTAGTTTCCTATGCCTTAAAAATATTGAAATCTTTCCAATACTGTCAAAACATTCCTACAAAATTGTCATCGCCAAGCCTAAAAAATGATGAAAAGTATGAAAAAACCCTAGGTCTCTAGGTCATTTTGATCAAAAAATGAAAAAAGCCCTAGAAATGCTCTAGCGGGTTCTATTTTTAAGTTACCTTTATCAAATCACTGAAAACCTTTTAAAGCATGTACTTTTATCTATTTCAAGCTAATCGAGTGATCTTAGACAACTTCATGTAGTCTCCAAAAGATTTGAAGAAGCTTTGTGAGATTCAGCGACTACTGTGAAAAGAAATTAGATTATTTGCTCAATCGCTAAGTCTCCAGTCAAAGTCAGGTTAAGGGCCATGGACTAGGAAACACTTAAAGGGTGAGAAAGTTACAAAAGATCCTATGATTGACTTAAAGGCTTAAATAAAAGATGCACAAGATCTAACAATCAAGCCATTAAGCCATGGTGACACATAGCAGAGGTGATATCATGGTCTCAGGCAATGAAAGGTAGTTAAAGTGTAGTCAAGTTTGAAAAAATCTGATAGTAGGCTTGATGACTTAAAGGAAAAGTGCTTAGGATCTAATGCATAAGCCATCAAGTGATAGTGACATGTGGCACTAGTGATGTCAGTGGTCCCTGGGTTGAAAAGGATAAAATCAAGACCGTTGGTTGATGAAGATCTTACGGTTAGCACTGAGTTGTTAGAGAAAGTTGAAAGGTCAAGAAATATCCAATGACTTAGAGATAGACTATAGTCACTAAGTCTCATAATAGATTTAAAAGAGAAATTAAAGTATGAGAGACTTGATATGAGTTGTCAAATTAAAAGATCTAAGGGTAGTTGCTATGTCTTGAGACAATATCCTACAAAGCAAAAATATTTAGTGACTTAGAGATTTTCCTTTAGTCGCTAGGTCTCTAAATGAAATATGACTAGCTAAGGTTAAATTAAAAGCTAGATAAAGATATAATGGATAAATCTAAACCATTCATGTAGAATCAAAGATAGAATCAAAGGTTGTCATGATCTTGGTAAGGGAAAAGCTACTACCTTTTTCTCTCATGACATTATGATAGGCTGACATCTGTCCAGATTAGATCTGAACTTGAAGACAAAATAAGACTTAGAAGAAATTGATGATAGTGTTTTAAAAATTAGGCAAGTTAAAATATGAGCCATTTGATTTATATCCCCACCACCTTTTGGCTGATATAGAAGATTTTTCAAATATTTAAAATTGTCTCTCAAGGTATCAAGTGACGAATTTATTTCTAAACTTTAGAGGCAGTTGATGAATCAATATGATCTTCTAGGTCAATTCATTGGAGTGGTAAGTTGCTGAGGAGATGTTGTAGTCAGGATAGAGAGGAAGGATAAATATGACAGTCTAGAAACAAAGGTTTCTAATAAGACACTAGATAAAGCATTCAAGGTAGAAGAAAAATTTCTCAAGTTTCTTATAGATGTTAAGATAATAGTAGATGCTAGATGGTAGAGGCAAAAGACACAACTATAGAATGTTCAGAGTTTTAATGGCCAACAAAGGAAAAGATAATTTCATGGGATGATCTTACAAGATCCAAGAATAAAAAGCCTGCAATAGTTGACCTTGACATACTGGATAAAGAATGAAAGGACACTTGGTACTTGATCTCTAAACACAAGGATGATAGATATCAAAAAGATTAATATTAGGTCTTGCAATAACTCCATGCAGTTATCAAGAATATTTGCTCATAAAGGTGCTAGTTATCAAAGATATAAAAGATCTGATCTAATGAGTCATCAAGATTTTGTCTTCCCACTGCCTAAAGGCTCAAAATTGGTATTTTGTCTTCTAATTCTTCTAGGGTTAGGTCAAGCCATATGTATCTTGTTGCATCCTTATCTCTAAGGATTCCAAGATATCCTAGATTCTATAAATAGAAAGTTGTAATCTTTTTGAAAGCATGATATGATATGTTGAATATACTTCTGCAAGGAAAAACTATAAATTTAGACTAAGCCTTTGATCTTTTTTGTTCTGAATGTATTGAAGCAGGGATATATTAGTTAAATACAATGCAATTTTTGTTCTATAATTGATTTTGTCTCTTTACATTTTTGTTTATGCTCTTGTATCTTTTATTTGTAAGGAATTTAAAACATACCAGCTATAAGGTAGCTTGTCTAATTATTTATGAGTTTCTTTCAAGGAGAGGACTAAGTTTCATAAATAATTTCAGAGAGCAAAAAGTATTGTGAGGATTTGATATAACAATATAGAGGTGATAGGATAGTTTGTAAGGCACTTTATCTAAATTGTATGTAGTTTGTAAGGCATTCTACAATATTTCCATAAATTTATTTCTTGTGGATTTATCTTTTAGTAACTCTTTGCCCAGGGATAGGCACTGGTTAGGGTTTGTTAAGCAGTCTTTCTTCAATCATCAAATATAGAGAAAATGTTCAAATACATCTTTGTTACTAAGTGCATATAAGTTTAAAGGATTGTGTTGAAGTAGTATAGTCCAATTTATTGAATCCTTTAAGAGAGAATCAAAAGGTTAACATTCCTTGAGTCCAAACTCTAAAAAGAAGAAGGATGGGAATCCTTATACCACTTCTATTTGCTATTACAACAACCATTGTTTTCCTTATCAAGCTCTATATCAAATTGCTTTCAGTTATTTGCAGATTAGTTTTTAAATTGATGTAATCAGAGATAAGATAGCATATCAGTGAAGACCCTAATCCACTATTGAAGTTTAACTGAAAAGAAGTAAACTATCTAGGCAATACTCATCTAAGTCCTATGGAGCTCAAAGAAGAAGGAAGATCTTATTCAATCCTCATAAATTAGACTTTATCTTGCATGACTTTGGAGTTTGCAGTATGAGAATCAAGTAAAAAGTTATATAAGGTTTGATTCTGTAAGAAAAATCTCTAAGAAATTAGTGAATCTGTTGGGGATAGAGATTACAAAATCTTGGTGGACTTTTAGACAATCTCTGGTGAGTTTTAAAGAACAAAAATTATAGCTGAGTTGCAATTTTAAGTATTCATATTAGGGTATATATCCCAATTTGTATTGGGTGGTGACTCTCTAAAAAAATCTTTGTTGTCAGTGCTAAAGTTGTATTAAAGTATTTACATACATATTTCCAATATGAATACTAGATCTAGAGTAAGAATGAATCCTAGAGTTGAGTTAGACAATGGAATTCCAACTACTTCTAGGACAAAGCTTGAATGGAGAGGAACGAAGAACAAAGATAATATAGTCAATATGTCTCCAAGAAGTGGAAAAGAAGAAAATGATAGAAAAGATGATTCACCACAATCCAATCATGAGGGAAATACTTTAGAATATCATGAAGGTCCTGACTTGGGATTGAACACGTATGAAGATATAAGTAATTCTAGTACTTCCAGTGAAAGAGAGGGGATTGATACTTCAAGTTCAAATTTTGAAGCTCACTCTGATGAACTTGCTGAAGAGGAGAGGATTCTAAAGAAATAGTTAGCCATCATTCAACAATTGAAAAGAGAAAAAGAGTTAAAAAAGAAAAAGAAAGATCAAAAGCATGCTGAGAAATTGAGAAAAGATTATTAAGGAGTATTGAAAAAAACTAAAGAAGATCAAGAGAAACCTATTACTCCACAAGCTATTGATCATCAAACCTTTAGAGATAAATGAAAAAATAAAGAAACAAGAAGTGTACCAGAAGGACATAAACATCAAAAGCCCCTGTTAGATCAAATGTCTAAGTTGGACATTGATCTTGAAAGATCCAAAAAATAAAGAGAGAATATGGCCAAAATAATGGAGAAAGTAGAAGTTTATGCTGCTACCCTAAAAATGAATAAAAAGATTGACTTCTTACAATCTTTTGGACATTCTCATACTGGAGCTAAGAGTGCTACAAATTCAATGCCAAAGGCTTCTTCTTTCTAAGAAAGTGATAGATTTCAAAGGAGACCACTATATAATGAAAGGTACAAACAATTTTCTTTCATTGATATTCCTAATTATCCTAATACAATGCCAAACATAGGGGAGAGACTCCCAAGATTTCCAGGTAAATTTTTTTACTTGTGAGGAACATCTAAGAAAGTTTATTGATGTCATAGATGATCTCAACATTAATCATGAGGATGTGTTAAAGAAATTGTTTGTACAGTCCTTGGTCGAAGATGTCAGGGAATGGTTTAGATCATTATCTCATGGTTCTGTTGGATCAATGGATGAATTAATAGATTTGTTCAAAGATCAAGATAGTGATAAGACAAATTAAGGTTTCCTACTCAATGAATTAAAAAATATAAATAAGAATCCAAATGAGGAGGTCACTCAATTCAACATAAGATTTGAAAGGGCTATGCACAATATATTCAAAAAAATGAAGCTTGATGAAAAGGTATGCCTTGCCACATACTTAAATGCTTTTGATTCAAAGATAGGGTATTCTCTTAGGGATAAAAATCCAAGAACCCTTATAGATGCATATAAAACAACCATCAATATAGAAATGAATAGGAGAATATTAGGGAAATTAAGTAGAAGAGATGAGGGGTGTTTTGATAAGAGAAATCATAAAGAATCAAAACAAAAAGAGTATAGGGCTCACCAGAATACTAGACCCTCTCTTAAAAATTAAAATCCTCAAAATAGATTGCAAAATTACCCATTTGGTACACATTTTAAGGATGGTAAATCCATTGTCCCACAAAATAAGGATACGCCTAATAATAGAACTCCTGATCATTTACACAAAAATGTTATTAATATGTGTAATGATGGTTATTCGTGTGAACCTTGCCAAGCCCCACATAATCCTAAATTTTGTGTTTTTTCTTTAAACATGAATGTTAATGAATAACAAAGAGGAGAAGAAGATGAAATTGGTGATCATAATGGTTGTGCCATGTTTGATTCTTACTCTTGTCCTAATATAGATTTTGACAAAGAAATTGAAAATCATGACATGTATGGTTTTCAAGGTAGATCAGATGTATATCATCAACAAGTTCTATCTGACAGTGAAGAAGAAAGAGATGATGATATAATATGTTATGCTACCAATAGTCAAGAATCTACAATAGTAAGAAAAATTTTAGATGAGGAAAGAGCAAAAATCACTGCTGATCTTGTTTCAAAAGAAAGAAATAACTATCATCTGAGGAGCAGAATAGTTGGTGATGTAGATAGCCCACCACCTGGTATCTTTATCAAGGAAATTAAAATATATGCTAGACAAAATCACAAGAAGGGAGAACCTTCTAAAAATACAAGTAAGACAAAATTTAAAATTGTAAACAAAACTAATGGCTCAAACATCATATATGAGGAAAAGGCTAAAGTATCAGAAACTAGTCCTTCACCTCCTAAAGTGGAACACAAGAAATAAAAAAAGGAAGAGTCAACTTCAAAAATTCAAGTTGAAGATGGTAATGTCAATGTTGAAAAACAAAAATCTATAGATGTAAAATATACCCTTGTAGATATGGGCCAATGTTTATCACAACTAATTGTGAAGGTCCCATTTTTAGAGATGATGAGAATCAAGGAGCATAAAGACAAAGCTCTTACAATGCTGAATAATGTTTCCCCAATAAAATCTCAAAGAATAGAGGGTACTGAAAAAAGAAAAAAAAACATATGACAAACCTAATAACAAGAAAAAAGAGCCTCAAGGAATGGTATCAGAAATTCCTCAAATTTACTTAAATACAAACACTTCATCAGGGGTTGTTGATTCATTCTTTCTAACTTTGGTTATAAATGATAAGATGCTAAAAAATTGTATGATCAATTTTGGAGCATCTAATATTATCATGCATACAAAGATAATGAAATCAATGAGATTACAAGTTGATGCTCCCCATGGAAGATGTCAGGAAATGGACTCAAGGGAAGTCCCTGTTATTGGTACTATTGAGGCCTTGCCTTATAGGTTAGCAATTTGTCCTAACAAAGTGTTAACTATGAATGTTTTGGTTGTTGATATTCCACCCCATTATGGCATGTTATTATCTAGAAAATGGAGTGATTCAATGGGTGGGAGTATTCAGTGTGACCTATCTTATGCTACTTTCAACATTGGTGATAGTAATGTCAAAGTATCCAGAGAAAGTAGAACTCTACATATGATATAGTTAAATGATTCTTCTGATCTTAATTGTTGTGTGGATGTTGATATGGAAAACTTCAGGGTGGAGAAATCTATTCCAAAAAATGAAAATATTGACCCACTGATTGCAGAATTAAAAACACAACAAGATGGCTTATGGAAGATGTATTTTGATGGAGCATGTTCTAAAGAGGGATCAAGTGCTGGTGTCATATTCATCTCTCCATCAAGTGTAACTTTAAAATACTCTTTCTTATTAACATTCCAATGCACCAATAATACTGTTGAATGTGAAGCCTTGTTTTTGGGGTTAAATATTGCTACTAAACATATAATTAAATTTTTAAAAGTTTATGGTGATTCAGAAATGGTAGTAGCACAAATTAGATCCAAATATGTGTATGTGTAAAATTTGTACCTGTATCTGCAACACACACTTCAATGGGTCACTAGGGGTTAGCTTGGTTAGGAAATCATAAAATCAAAATCAAAACATACTAAGCTAACTGACATCGATCCATTGCCTTCTAGTAGGTGAGAGTTTGAACTTTTCTCTCAGGTCATCGTAAAGTTCAGTGACTATAGACCCAATCTATACGAAGGATTTAAAGAGATAATGCAAATGATCTAATATGATATGAAAAACATAAGCTTGTTCATCCAAATACTAATTATATTCCTTTTAAAGCACCAAATTCAAATACGTTCTAAGATTATTAAGATATTTGCATGCTTAAGAGGAAATAACAAAGCTAATGAAAATACCTAATGCTCAAATAAAATCTAGCATAATAACAATAAGGAAGAAGTTAGGATCCTTTGTGAAGGAAATAAGCTTCCTTTTATAGGAAAAGGAAAAGGAAACCAATGGTCAAGATTCATTCAAATGAATGGTTGTGATTGCTTCCATGTGGGTTTGATAAATGAATTTTTAATTTGAGGAAAAAGATCTCATCATTAGGGAGCTTTGGAGAGGGTATCTCATAATTTGGAGGGCCTTGAAGAACTTGGTAGAAGGCATCTCATAATTTTGGAGGGCCTTGGAAAAATTGGTAGAAGGCATCTCATAATTTTGGAGGGCCTTCTTTGCAGAAAACATCCCTTGATTTGGGGAAGTTTGTCTTTTGAGAAGAATAAATCAATTTCACTTATAATTGATTTATTTTGATTTTCGTGTGCTTACCCATGTGTGAATAAATGAATGGGTTCTTTTAGATTTTTAAAAGATTGATTTATGCATTTTGATCTAATCCTCTTGATTTATAGATTTTATTGATTTTTGAATTTTGATGAGCAACTAGAAGGTTAAGATCTTAGTAATAACCATTGACGATTGAAATAGGGGATATAGATTTTAGTATACCAATTTTAGGTGATTACATTTGCCCCTCTTTGAATTAATGTGCGAGCAGTGCATTGATTCAAAGATCTTGTTGATGAGACCAAGAATAATTTGATTTGAAGTGATAAAACCATTCTTAAGAAGAGAAAATGGACTCCAAACTTGATTAAATGAAGATAGATCACGAGATATGAAAAATACTCAGTTTGATATGAAGTGATGAAATTGAATATTTGTTCAAAAGATTGATTGAGCAAACAAATTGATTTGATTTGAAGTGAAGTTGTGCAATGTATCTGGTTTCAATAATGAATAACCCGTATAAGACATATTTTGTCTAGTTTCGAGTGTATTCACAATTTTATAAGACCATTGATTAGGTTGCCTTTGATTAAGAAATAGCACAACTTGATTTGATGCGATGAAGTTGAGATGCCCCTAGAGATTCAAATGGGTTTAATTGTCTTTTGAGAATCAATTTTTTGATTTGATGATGTTGCCCCCTTGTGATTGAAATTGAAATAGGGCTAGATGCCCCAGTGAATGGGAGAAAATTGATTGATCAAATGATTGAGTAAGAAATTGATCAGATTAGAAGGAGGGCACAAGTGACGAGGATATAATCTGCACTTGCAAATAGCATGAATGGTATGGAGAATAATAGGGAGGATTCTCAGTGGTTTGGAATCTAGAGAATTGTTTGTGATTAATATGATTCAGATTTTGATTTTGATCACAAAAATGAAATGAGAGGAAGATGAAATGATAGGAACCTTAAATCCATCACATAGGAAAGAGATTATCATTATTATGCAAATTTTAACATTATGCAGATGCAAAACTATCATGAATACAACCTAAGGTCTATAGTCACCGAACTTTTAGCATTGCAATGTTTTATCATCAAGCTTTAGTGGATCATCAAAGTCAATAAAACCCTTACTAGTGCCACTGCGACCATAAGGATATGAGTATGATTTTTAGCAGATAAAATGTAGGAAACAAACATAAGCATCGAGGCATAAGAGTCGAGATGACCTAAACATGGTTTCCAATGTGATATAGCAAGATTACACCTGTATCGAGACATTCAAAGCCAAGATAACCATGAGTGTGGTCTTACATAAAAAATAAAAATAAAAAACAACCAAGGAGATAGTACCAACTTCACCTTGACGTGCAAATAAAGAGGATCGAGGGATGTGTGGCATTTCTACCTTAATATAGAAGCTCTTATCACATACACCCAGTTTATTTGATGTTGTCAGATCATTGGGACCACACCAACAAGAAGTAGATAAAGAAAAAGATAATCAAAAGTCATTGATAATAGACAACATACAAAGAGAAATTCAATCATAGCTCAGCATGTTTCATTGTTTTTGAATGTGTAGGTGTATGGGGTGTTGAGAAACACCATTGTTCTTGTGGGTACTTTGTGTTTGATTGCTATCGATTCGTTGGAGAAAGAGTACATCACTTTATCCAATGTGTGTTGAGAAACATAGATGTATCTAGGGATAGTGTTAAGAAACACTTTTGATTATGGCATTGAGAAATGCCTGATGGTGTCAATAGCGAGTTGTCCTTTAGAAATGACAAAATTACTGACTTGGGTGTAAACCAAAGATGTGATCTGATTGGGGATCCATGCCCCAAGTAGAAAATAGCAATGACTAACCTGACTCCTACATCGAGGATAAAGTGGATTTGATTGTCCCCAAGTTATGACTTTGGATCAGTTTCAAGGTAAGGAGGCTCTCAGAAGAAATGAAGTGTCACGAAAGTGAATGAAAGGTATATACAAACTTAAGCAAAGTATTGATGCCAAGACTAAGCATTGATAGATGGAGTGTTGAGTACAAGAGATGCCCGTTTACCAAGTTTTCACCTACTTAGTTGAGATTCTATTTTTGCTACCAAGGTGCTTATTTCCAGGCTTTCATCGAGGCACTTTTTATCTTTTTTCTATTTTTTTTGGATTTTTTTTCAATTTTCAATTTTTTTTGTATTTTTGATATTTTGATTTTTTTCTTTTTTGGTTGATTCATCAAGGTGCCTATTGCTAGGTTTTCACTAGGATGATCATTTTCTTTTTCAGGACTTTTTCCAATTTTTAGGATTTTGTTTTTTTCAGGATCATATATGTATGTACATGTTGTTGATCAGTAAGAATGTTTAGGTGTAGAAATTCTTTAGATGGAGAGTGTTGATAGGCTCCTAGAGTGGTTCTCCTTCAGGTGTGGAGAGTCGATAGGCTCCAGAGCCAAATGCTGCAGTAATGATATAGGGACCCAACCAATTGGGTTCAAACTTCCCCTTCTGCTCTCTATGTGACTAATTGGAAGGATTTTATCTCAAAACAAGATCTCCTACTTGAAGTTCTCTGGGTCTCACTTTATTGTTGTATCCTCTTGACATTCTTTTTTGATAGGCTCTGAGATGATCGAACACCACTTTGAGACATTCATCCAGCAACTCTAGTTCTTGGAGTCTTGAAGCTCTGTAGTCTTCATATGGTATAAGTCTATGTAAAGAAACCCTTAGAGATGGAATTTATACCTCCAGGGGTAAGATTGCTTCTGCCCCATATACCAATGCAAATGGAGTCACCCCTGTAGGTGTTTGGATGCTTGTTCTATAAGCCCGTAATGTAGGTTTGATCTGTAGATGCCAATCCCTTCTAGACTTGTTAACCGTACAATGCAAGATTTTTAGCAAATTTTTATTTGAGGCCTCAGCCTGTCCACTACCTTGAGGGTAATAGATGGAAGAACAATGTTGTGTGATTTTGAACTTTTCACACAATTCATTTTTATGATTTTGTTCTTGAATTGTCCTCCATTGTTAGTGATGATGGAGGAAGGTATGCCATAGTGACAGATGATGTAGTATAAAATGAACAACAAGATTTCTTGTCCAATCACTTTGAGGAGTGGGACTGCCTCAACCCACTTGGTGAAGTATTTCATTGATATGATGATGAACTTATGCCCATTAGAAGAGGATGGGTGAATCTGCCTGATTAGATCAAATGCCCATTGTTGAAAAGGCTAGTGTGTGATAAAGGGAATGAGGTCCCTTGCAGGAGCGTGTATAAGATTGCCATCCAGTTGGCATTTCTTACAAGATTTTGCATATCTGATAGATTCTTTTTCCATATCTATCCAATAGTACCCATCTCTTAGAAGCTTTTAGGCTAGAGTTTGACTGTTAGAATGAGAACCACAAATTCCGTCATGAACTTCAGACGACATACATTTTGACTCTTCCTTCTCTAGACACCTATGCAAAGTACCATGTAATCCTCTCCTATACAAATCATTAGCCATGAGAACATACCGTGAGGCATTGCAGATAAGGTGTCACTTCTCATTTTGGGTTAGTCCATCGAGAATGACCTCATGGCGTATGTAGGAGTGAATATGGTGATAATAAGAAGATTATTGTTCAATGACTAAACAAACCATTTGGGAGTCAAGGGAGTTATATGAAGGGAAAAAAATTTCTTCCACCTGGAACTCATAGTGGAAATATTCCTCTTGTTGTTGGGAGGAAAAAAATGTAGCCATTGCATCAGCAACTCTATTTTGTATCCTTGGCACTTGCTAGAATGTGATAAAAGTGAAGTATTTCTTAAGATCATCAACCATTTGTTTATAAGGTATGAGCTTGTCATCCTTAGTTTGATATACATTGTTGATTTGGTTGATTACCAGTTGTGAGTCACCATGAACATGCAACTTAGAGATATTCCATTCAAGAGCTAACTTGATTCCATTCACTAGGGTTTTGTATTCTTCTATGTTGTTGGTACAAGGAAACATGAGCTTATACACCTTTGGAATGGAATAGTTCCGAGCAGTCAAGTTAGCTCTTGAATGGAATATCTCTAAGTTGCATGTTCATGGTGACTCACAACTGGTAATCAACCAAATCAACAATGTATATCAAACTAAGGATGACAAGCTCATACCTTATAAACAAATGGTTGATGATCTTAAGAAATACTTCACTTTTATCACATTCCAGCAAGTGCCAAGGATACAAAATAGAGTTGCTGATGCAATGGCTACATTTTTTTCCTCCCAACAACAAGAGGAATATTTCCACTATGAGTTCCAGGTGGAAGAAATATTTTTCCCTTCATATAACTCCCTTGACTCCCAAATGGTTTGTTTAGTCATTGAACAATAATCTTCTTATTATCACCATATTCACTCCTACCTACGCCATGAGGTCATTCTCGATGGACTAACCCAAAATGAGAAGTGACACCTTATCTACAATGCCTCACGGTATGTTCTCATGGCTAATGATTTGTATAGGAGAGGATTACATGGTACTTTTCATAGGTGTCTAGAGAAGGAAGAGTCCAAATCTATGTCGTCTGAAGAAATAGAATCCCGACACCTGAACCTTGTTTTGTGAAAGAGCCGTCAAAGAACATTTTCCAGGAGCGGTGGGTGATATGCAAAATGGATCCATTTGGGAACTCATCATTGATTGGTTGGTCATCACATAGTGGAGCCTCAGCCAGTTGATTGGCAATAGCTTGTCCTTTGATTTCTTTGCACTCAACATACTCTATGTCAAACTCACTAAGGAGCATAACCCATTTAGCTAGTCTTCCTATGAAAGTAGTTTTACTCAAAAGATATTTCAATGGATCAATTTTGGCAACTAGTTTAATTGAATGAGCCAACATATAGTGCCACAATTTCTGGGATGCAAAGACTACTGCAAGGTAAGCTTTTTCAATCATGGAGTAGTTCATCTCATAGAATACCAATGTTCTACTAATGTAGTAGATAGCATGTTCTTTCTTGTCTGCATCCTCCTGCACAAGAAGTGCCCCCAGTGACGTTGAGGTAGCTAAAATGTGCAGAATCAATGGTTTGCCTTGTTGAGGTGGCATGAGTACTGGTGGGTTGGCCAGATATGTTTTAATTTGGGTGAAACTTTTATCACACTCATCACTCCATTGATAAGTAATTCCTTTGCATAGAGTCTTGGTAAATGGTTGTGCTTTGTCAGCTAACTGTGAGATGAATCTTCTAATAGACTAAATTCTTCCTTGGAGTGTTCTCATCTGACTAACGTTCTTTGGTGGTGTCATCTCCATTATTGTCTATACTTTTGCAGGATCAACTTCAATGCCTTTGGCTGAGATAATGTAACCCAATATTTTTCCAGAAGTAACACCAAAAGCACATTTCTTGGGATTCAATCTTAGCTTGAATTGTTCCATTCTATCCAGTATCTAGCTTAAATCTTGCAAGTGCAAAGATCATTTCATGCTTTTAGCAAGAGTATCATCTACATAATCCTCCATAGTTTTATGCATCATATCATGGAAGATAGTTATGAAAGCCCTTTGATAAGTAGCTCCTACATTTTTCAAGCCAAATGGCATGACATTCTAGCAGAATGTTCCCTAGGCACATGTAAATGTAGTCTTTTCTTGGTCCTCTAGAGCAATCTTGATTTGGTTATACCCTAAGAAATCATCCATAAGAGAATACATCTCATACCCAACAGTCATGTCAACAATCATGTTGATGTTAGGTAAAGGAAAGTCATCCTTTGGAAATGCTTTATTGAGATCTCTAAAGTTAGTACACACTCTGATTGATTTATCTGGTTTTGAAACTAGCACGATATTTGAGATCCACTCTACATAGTCAATGGCTCTAATAAAACCATCTTTAAGGACTTTTTCTAATTTAGCCTTGATGAGTAATGCAACATGAGGTTGCATCTTTACGAGCTTTTGTTTCACTGGTTTTACTCTAGGGGATATCGAGAGATGATGCATGATAAGATCAGGACTTAAACCTGGCATATCTGAATATGTCCATGCAAAGTTGATTTGCTTTTCTTTAAAGAATTCTGTGAATTCTTTGAGTTATGATGCAAATAGAGATTTTGCCACATGAATTATGTGTGGATGCTCCATTGTACCAATGTTTACCAGCTATGTTGGCTCTATAAGTATTGATGATCTTTCCTATTAATGACTTGGCAAGACATCAAGTATCCCATCTTTAGGTGCCTCAGGGAAGTTTTCACCTTTAGATGTGTCATTTCTTTTTACTATTTTTGGTTCTGAAATTGCCACAATGTGGTTTTTGTTTTCAGACCTTTTTCTTTTTTTATTTTAATCTTATGACTGAGATACTTTATGTCTATTTCAGTCATGTTCACACTAAGCTCATTGGTGGAAGAAGTGATAGGTTCAATGGCATTAAGGTAGCAAGCTAAAGCATAGTCACTGGAAAATGTGGGTATGTTAGCAGGTTGGTCTTGTAAGGGCCAATCAATGAGTTTAGGATGTCATAGAGTTAAAGGTTCATTGGGTTCACTAGCGTTCATGGTATGTTCATTGTAGACATTGACTGGTACATAGAATTCTAGACCAGAACCTTGTAAAGATGTGTTCGAATAAGGAGTCCTAACTACATTATCGAAGTCCATGTCAGAAACATGAGATTCTAATTCTTCGGACCTAACCTCTAAACCTTCACCTACACCAAGTGTGGTTGCACATGGTAGGAATTTATCCACCTCATTGTCTAAAGTGTCTTCAGAAAGGCTGTCAAACTCATATTCATGAGAGTCTATTTCCTCATCAGTATATATGTGAAGGACATGAGTAAAATCTACTTGCTGCCCCCAGTTTGGATGAGTTTTGTTGATAACCTCTGC
This sequence comes from Chamaecyparis obtusa, assembly GCA_027943335.1. Taxonomy (NCBI): domain Eukaryota; kingdom Viridiplantae; phylum Streptophyta; class Pinopsida; order Cupressales; family Cupressaceae; genus Chamaecyparis; species Chamaecyparis obtusa. The sequence goes on along the minus strand of BSBK01001356.1, from coordinate 252,384 downwards.
TAGACTGAGACTCCTTTTGGTAGTATTTGGGTTTTGTGAGATAGATAGCTTAGCACTACTTGTGACCTCATTTGACTCTTGAAAATTTCTTGCACTGGTGTTGTTCTTTTCACTTTGTTCCTATTCGAATGTTTCTTTGAAAGACTGTGGTATGTATGGCTCTCCTTGATGACCGAGATTAGGATTGTACATCTCTTTCCATTGCTCATAGGTTAGCGAATGGATCAAAGCTATTTCATCAAAATCACTATCAGTTTCCACTATGCTGATACATGGCACAAAGTCATCTGGCTCAGCAAAGAGTGTGGCAAGATCTTGATGGATGGGATAAGGAAAACAATCCTCGTCAAAAGTGCCCTCTGAGTTTTCAAAATTAACCTCTGAGTTTTCAAAATTAACCTCTGAGTTTTCAGCTATAGAGGTATCTTTGGATTCTAATTGTTCATCTGGTTTTGGTACAAATTTGTTAATCCATAAGTGAAATGTGATCCTTTTGAAGCCCAGACCTGCAGTGTCACATGCTTGTTTACCAATAGCTTCAATTGGTTTGAGAAATCCTTTATCATTTTGTCCTATAGGGCCAGTCATGTTAAGAGATGGTGCCCTTGTTGTAGTTGTTTAGGTACTATTTCACTAGGCAAAGTGACTTGTTTGGTGTCTTCCTCTCTATAGATCCAAGCTGCAATAGCTCTATTTTCATCTTCATCCTCTAGCAGGGTCGTAGCCTATACAAATGTACCATCGTATATGACTTGAGGGGTAGCAGAGGATTCTACTTTCTTAGTAGGTCTCCCATAAGAACATGGAGACAAAGGTAGAGATGTTATTGAGAGTATAGGTTCAATCTAATATCCCCCCATGCCTATATCTTTGAGTTTGAGCTTTGTTTCCATTTCTTTTAGTAGATCATTGGCCGATTCAGATTTAGATACCTCACTGTTATGGGGGACGAGAGTTTTTGCTGCTTGGCATAATGTGTTGCAAGCATAGCTAGTGTCTGCAGGAACATTGACCTCTACACCATTGAATGGGAACTTGATACATTGGTGATACATTGATGGTATTTCCTGCATCTCATGGATCCAGGGGCACCCCAATAGAATATTGTAGGCTAAAGGAAGATCCAAAACTTGGAATGTAACATCTCTCTCAATAGGACCCACTCTGATTGGTAAAGTCACAAGACCTTTGGAGGATCTCTCTTGTTCATCGTAAGCCTTGATGGTGATCCTCTTTTTAGGGTCAATGGCATTCTCTGAAAAGCCCAATTGTTCAATTAAACTATATGTACAAATATTCAACCTGCACCTCTATCTATCAATACCTGTTTGACTCTATTTTTGTGGATCATAACTTCAATGTGTAGGGGTAGATTGTGCTAATGACTTAAAGAGTGGTCATCTTATTTTGAGAAAGATAGGTAGTGTGGCAAAGTCAAATGACCCACCATAGTTTGAAACCAATCCAGATCTAAGTCCTTGTTAGGATTAACAAGGCAGAAATAACAATTACATGCAATAATAACCAATATTAAAAAACAATAAGCCAAATAGAAGAGAACACAAAATAGAAAGATTTAACATGGTTCACTCAATCCCTTGGCTACATCCACTAACAACAAGTCCAATATTATTACTATACAGTGATTACAACTTGATTACAATCCATAATCCCTTACAACTCAATACCGCCGCAAGAAGCTACTAAGACATTCTCATCATTTTAATGAAATCCCTAACCCTAAGTCAATATTTTATACAAGCATTTGCTACTTACAACTTTAGGGCTAGAATGTTTTGACCAATAGAAAATTGCTGCTCCTTGACCCTGCAAGGGGCGCTACTCCAGGACCCCACAAGGGGCTCTGCCCCTTGACCCGAGCTTGGGAGCGCTGCCCCCAATCCCCCGTAGATAAGTCTGGGGGGGAAATCATGCCGAAAGAACTTGAGTCTGATTAGGCTCCATATACATAACATTCCTTAGGGATAGTGGTGTTTGTTAATGCTTTATCTAAGATCTCTTAGTGAGATGGAGAGAATTTGAGCAATTCAAATATTGAGATTTGGGCAGACATTCACTGCAATTGCTCAACAATGTTGTAGTCTGCAGTATGGTATGAAGTTGGTTGTTTAGATTGTGAGGCTTTAGAAGTACTCATAGTGGTTTATTTTCTAGCAAGTATCCATGACTTGGACACTGGCAATTTATTGGAAGACATTGGAGAGTTGAAAGATCCAGAACCTCCTAGGGTGACCTTTGCTTGTGCCTAGGTCACAACATTAGCCGATCGAGACTCAGACTCTTTCTTTTTGATAATGATAACATTGCAATATTTAGAGTGTACTAGCTCAAGCATATTAATGTCATTGTATCCATCATTTGAATAAGTGTGATTGATTTGTGAACCTTGTTTAGAAGTTTCTCCCTTATGATAATTAGGTAAGGGATCTTTGAAGGCTTTATGATCAGAGTTCTTGTTGTGATTCTCAATCATGATTATTTCATTATCAATGACATCTTGGATCTCATGCTTGAGTCTCATACAATTTTCTATCGTATGTCCTTTGTTTTGGTGATACTGATAGTAATCATTGTCCCTCCACCACTTGGGTTTTACTTCTGGTTCATATGGCTTGGAGTTATTTGGCAAATTGATCAGTTTGTTTGCAAGTAGAGTTTTGAGTGTGGACTCATAGAATTCACCTAGAGGGGTAAAATACTATTTACATTTGACCCATGGTTTATCATTCCATGAAGTGTTAGCTCCTTTAGAGGCAGCTTTGGTGGTGTTCTCAGTAGTTTTGAGGGCCTTTGAACCACTCATCATATTGAATATTGTTGGTTTTGACAGGGGAGTAGTGTAATTGACCACTCCATCATTTACCACATGCTTGTTCTTGTTCCAATATTTAGGTTTGTCTTTGAAATTGGAACTAGACTGGTCTTTATAGAGGGTGATTTCACCCTTTCGAATGAGCACCTCATCGATGTTTATTGAATTTTCTACCATCTTCTCAAAAGAAGGTGGACATTGCATCTGAAGAGGGTAATTGAGTTCTGGAATCAGAACACTAGAAAAGATATCCATTTTTTTAGACTCAAGTATGAATTATGGATATCTAAAAAACAACTTTCTCCATTGTTGAAGAAAGGTCAGAAAGGATTCTCCCATTTGTTGTTTTGTGTTGCACAAGTCTATCATTGTCATGGGATGTTGTATGTTGTAAGAATACTATTGTATGAACAGATTCATTAATTCATCAAAAGTTTTGATCCCAGTGGGTAACTTTGAAAACAACTCCATGGCTCGGCCACTCAAACTCTAAGGGAAGAGATGCATAAGATATGTTTGATCATGCATAAATTTTGTACAAAGAGCACAAAATTCTCATATGTGATCTTGGGGATCGGAGTGACCATTGTACTTATCAAATTTTGGGATTTCTACTCCCTGTGGGAACAAAGGTAAGTATAAATTTCTATCAAAAGGAAATGGACATATTGTGTTTAAAGAAAAATTTGTGTTGGGTTTCTCTATTTTATTTTTAAGTGCTTGTATTTCCATTTGTAAGGCTTGCATTTTTTTCTCCATGGGAGTCTCTTCTTCTTTGGCAATGGCATCCTCAGCTATGAAGTGAGATAGAAGTTGAACGCTTTGTTGTGCTAGATTCATGAAGTATTGTTCTTTGTCTCAATTTAGGATTGCATTCATGACTTTCAAAAATTTCTTATCTTGAAGACAATAATTAACCTTTTCTTCATCAATTTTTGACGAACTAGAAGAAGAATGATGATCATGACGATTGCTGGTACTAGCGTTGAAATCTCTATGTCGAGACCTACCTCTACCTTATCTTTCTTCTGACATCCTAGGACTAGGTATCCTTTCTCATAGAGATAATGATCTAGGGGGAGATTGAGAATTTCTATCAAAGAGTAGATTCTCTCCAATCAAGGAGTGGTCTTCTAAGGAAAATCCCTGTAGATTTGTTTCGTGAGTTTGTCTAAAATGACTCCTAGTTTGTGGAGGCATGAACAAGTTGATTCATCTACTTGAAACTAAAGTGATATCTAAAGTGTTGACTAAGTCCAAGACCAAAGAGACCAATGTGACAAATGTTCAATTGAGAGGAAGATAGCAATGACTCTGATCTTGAGTCAAGGTTAATTAACCTGCTTTCACCACTCAGGACAAGGACAATGCGTACAAAATTTGATAAAACTGATAACAAGAACTAGTCACTGGACTAGCACAGCAACATCAAATGTCAAGATAGTGACAATTTGGACTGACAACTGATCATAGCCAAGCATAAACCAATAGACGTGTTATAACAATGTAGATTTGATAATAGTGTTTAGCGTACTAGGATAGACAAATGAAAGATAAAGTTTTGACAAGTTTTGACGAAAACCATTGAAGTTTTGGACAGTATAATATGGATGAGTATCAAAAGTGTATAATGCCTAAATCATTTGATTGTTTGAAGTTTTGATTATTTTTTAACACTCACACAAGACACATCATGAAAATTTTGATCTAAATCAAGCACAACAAGCAATCCCTATACCCTAGATGGCGAGAAATAGACAGTATTTGTTGAATCCCCTCCTTGCAATAAGTATACCACATTCAAATCAGATAGTTAGAAGCTTGGCAACACTAGCTCCCCTCCAAAACACACTTCTCGAGCCTACCAAGCTTCAAATTTCTCAAGATTCAAAAATCCTAATAAATTTACTATCTCAATAAGAGGGGTACATGAGGGGCATCTTAGGCATGCACATATCACAATGCCCGTGTCAACAAACAGAAAGATTTTGGCCACTACTCTAGAGGTATTTAGTAAGGGTCTTCATTTAAGTGTATCCTCTGCATCCGTGCAAGTGCGATTCAGGCTATTAACTCCACAGAGCACCTTAGCACAAGTAGTCATGATACGTGATTTAGACCCGAAGGCCCTACTTTGTGTTAGGCGAGAGGCGAGTATAAGCTCAAATGGCACTTATCTTCTGAGACTTTGGTCTCAAGGAAGAATTTTTATTATAGTGAGTTGAAGAAGCCAGGTTCGCTTGTTCTCACTTGGTCCATTCTCAGAGGTTCAATACCGACAGGCCCACTAAGGTTGCAAATCTCAAACAATGAATGACAATAGTGTGTCTGAATTTTTTATCATCCCAAAAAGGCAAGAGCATAATCTCCTAACATTATTGTCATTCCTAAAATGCAAAATAGAAGTTCATTTTAAGATGTCTTGCATATGGGTTCCTATTTAAAAAAAAAGCAAACATAATGTTTGGTCGATACGCGACAAGGCAACCTGCAAAACAAATTCATAAGTAGTTTGTGTTTTTATCTTCTTTTTGCAATGTTCTATAAAACTGCAGCTAGGCTGTTCGTAAAAGATAAGATCATGAACATCAAAGCCAAAGATTAGTCCACATTAGAAAAGTCAACAAATCAGAAATCCAAATGCATATTTAGAAATTAGATAATGGATTTTTCTTTGAAATCTGAAAGACGTGCAGATTACAAAATATGGAAAAATGTCTGCAGACAACTATTCAAGGATATGCGCAGACGACAGTCTGGAAAAATTGCAAATTTTTATACCTGTCAAGATTTTTTTTTTTTGGATCAATGCATATGATAGTCTGTGGAGATGACAGTCTATGGAGACAATAGTCTACGGAGATGATAGTTCTCCAAAATGCGCAAATGCCTATACGGGAAAATTTCAGAGCGGAGATGATAGTCTGGATAATTTGCAAAAGAGCGAAGACGATGGCCTGTGGAGATGCCAATCTGCAGAGATGACAACACAAAAAATAGCAGAAGTTAGGAGATTATTCTAGTTAGAAATAGATTGATAAAAAATAAATTTAGCACCATTTAACTCTTAAAATTGATACCTTGTCAAAAAATTGAGAGCTAAAAAATGAAAAATATGCTAAAAATGCGATTGAAAGATGAAAAATAATAAAATGAGAAAATGTAGGTTGAGACAACTATTCACGTAGACGAGACAGTCTGTGAAGATGCTGATCTACAGAGATGCCAGTCTGTAGACAGGCACAGACAACAGTCTGGAACTATTTTCCCCAGACGCAGAAAAAATATGAAAATGGATGAAAAGATGTCAATTTTTGGTCAAAATAGATGAATGTTTAGGTCATTTTGACTGGAAATGGCAATGTGGACGTGATGGCAGAGTCTATTTTGGATGGAAGTGAATGGTTTGAAGGAAATGGGGTAATTTTTCTACGGTGGGTGTCAAAAATGTATGTGTAAAATTTGTATCTATATCTGCAACACACACTTCAATGGGTCACTAGGGGTTAGCTTGGTTAGGAAATCATAAAATCAAAATCAAAACATACTAAGCTAACTGACATTGATCCATGGCCTTCTAGTAGGTGAGAGTTTGAACTTTGCTCTCAGATCATCTTAAAGTTCAGTGACTATAGACCCAATCTAAACGAAGGATTTAAAGAGATAATGCAAATGATCTAATATGATATGAAAAACATAAGCTTGTTCATCCAAATACTAATTATATTCCTTTTAAAGCACCAAATTCAAATACGTTCTAAGATTATTAAGATATTTGCATGCTTAAGAGGAAATAATAAAGCTAATGAAAATACTAAATGCTCAAATAAAATCTAGCATAATAACAATAAGGAAGAAGTTAGGATCCTTTGTGAAGGAAATAAGCTTCCTTTTATAGGCAAAGGAAGAGGAAACCGATGGTCAAGATTCATTCAAATGAATGGTTGAGGTGCCTTCCATGTGGGTTTGATAAATGAATTTTTAATTTGAGGAAAATGATCTCATCATTAGGGAGCTTTGGAGAGGGTATCTCATAATTTGGAGGGCCTTAAAGAACTTGGTAGAAGGCATCTCATAATTTTGGAGGGACTTGGAAAACTTGGTAGAAGGCATCTCATAATTTTGGAGGACCTTCTTTGGGGAAAGCATCCCTTGATTTGGAGAAGTTTTTCTTTTGAGAAGAATAAATCAATTTAATTTATAATTGATTTATTTTAATTTTTATGTGCTTACCCATGTGTGAATAAATGATTGGGTTCTTTTGGATTTTTAAAAGATTGTTTTATGCATTTTGATCTAACCCTCTTGATTTATAGATTTTATTGATTTTTGAATTTTGATGAGCAATTAGAAGGTTAAGATCTTAGTAATAACCATTTACAATTGAAATAGGGGCTATAGATTTTAGTATACCAATTTTAGGTGATTACAATATGCAGTGAAAAATGAAAGATTAAGAATGTATAAATATGCTATTTGGAATTAGATTGAATTTTTTGATGCCTTCAATATTAACTAGATAGAAAGGTCCAAGAACATTATGGTGGAATTTTTAGCTAATTTTTATTTAAAGCAAAATGAAGTGACCTTGAATGGGGTACCAATAGTTGAAATGAACTATAGACCAATTGTTCCTGACAATGTTTATTGTTATCCAAATTTTCCTAGGTCAGATAAATTTGGCCATAGGTGGAGTAAAATGAGGCTCCCACAAGGGTAGAGCTCATCTTGTATGAATTTTACATGTTTCCTTGGTTGGATTTTTCTATTTGCAATTATTTTAGTCACTGGTTTTAAACCCTAGTTCATGCAAACAACCTAAGTTCAAAACCCTTTGAAAATCATGAAAAAACCCTAGCTTGGCCGAGTCTATTTCTATTTTTAAGTTACTTTATCAGGTCACTTAAAATCTTATTAGTCATATGGAATTTTTCCTTTTCCTTCAAGCCTCTCAGTTGCACAAAGAAGAACAAATATTCTAAATGCTTAAGTGACCACGAGTTTCCCTTTAGTCACGTAATCTCTAAATGAGAAAGCAAAAGGTAAATACTGATCAAGTTCTTTTTAATCTAATGTCTCACGTAATGGATTATAAATAAAGTTCTCAAGATCTACCAATTAATTCATTAAGCAGTGATGACATGTGGCACAAATGATGTCACGAGCCTAGGGTCAGCGAAAAGGTAAAAGGGAAGAAATGGGTTGTCAAGATGCAATCAGGAACAGATCTACAGTAGACTCTTAGTTTCTAAAGGAAAAGGCAATATTATAAAAGTTTCAGTGACTACAAGATCTCACTTCAGTCACCAGGTCTATAAAAGGAAAGGTAAAGGCAATGACTGGTTTTAATCTTGATCTTTGATTAAGTTGATCTATGGTAGTCGCCTAGTCTCCAAATGAGCAGATAAAGTAAAGGCACAACATGTTTAAAAGGATCTAACAGTCAATGTGATGACTTATAGATAAATTTCTCAACATCTAAAGCTTAATCCATTAAGCTATGCTGACACGTGTCTAAGATCAGATCTGAGCTCAGAGCCAAGATAACTTAAAGAAGATCTACGAATGTGTTATAAAGTTAGATAAAATTTTCAATCTCAACCAGTGATCCAGATCACCCGAGGGTAAAGTAAAGACAAAATAGATAAAGGAAGATCTAATGACTCACGTAATGGCTTATAGGCAAAGTGATCAAGATCTATTCTTTAAGCCATTACATTTAGCTGCAACATGTTCAAAGTCAGATTCTGAGCGCAGACAAAGATAAAAGACAAAGTAAGATTGACGACTACATTTTAAAGTTGATTAAAGTTCAAACCTTGACCGTGGATGAGGGTCCCCACACCACTAGTAGCCATTTTTATTCAAATTCAAATTTTTTAATTAGATTTGCAAGGTTTTTTGTGACAATGATGACATTCCAAGTTGCAGGCAGGTAGCTAAGCTCAATCTGATATGCTCGATTGAATTGATAAACCAAAATACAGTCTTCAAGATGCATTCATGACTATATCTGATCTTCAAGGATATTTCTATGAGCATTAATGGGAAGACTTGATATTTCTAGGGTTTCTAGTCTCTTCTCAGATATCTTTTAAACTCTAATTTTGCCCTAAAATTCAAGTGGATGGAATGCCTCCTAACCCTGCATGCTAGAGGAGGATGTATATAAGTAGTTTAGACCTCTTAGAGGTTAGGACTTTTTTAGCTAGCGCAAAATTTTCTATGGCATCTTTTTTGCCCTCGGGTTTTCATCTTGTTGTAATTTTTCTCATTAAAGTTATAGATATTGCAAAGGCTTATTGTGACATTCTTTTTGTCCTCAAGTCTTCTTGTTTGTATTTTCTGTTACTGATGAATGATTTAGTGATTGTTTTTAGAGAGATTTTGGAGTTCCCGAGCCTTCTTTCTTTTTGCATCTTTGTGCACTACTGTTTTTTATTTTATTTAGATGAGTTTGTGGATATTGTTCAATCCCTTCTCATTTTCTCTCATTCCTATACCTATTTGCTGAAGTGAATGTTTGTTTGTAGGTCATAGTCTGTGTTTATTCATAGTGAATATGTTATTTCTTGTGAAATCTTCTCTTTCCTTCAATAGCCTCTATTTATCTCAGACCTCCCTATGAAATACTTATGCAAGCCTATCTAGAGAGTTGTGTTCTATTAGATTCAAGGTTTCATGCTAGTTTTGATCATTGTATCAGGATTCAAGGCACCTTTGGTGTATGACCGAGTAGGATAGTTTTCTCTTCAGTTATTTCCTTTTAGTTATCCTTCTAACTCTTTACCTTCCAAGTTTACTTTTTATGTCATTAAGAAAATTGGGTGATTATCTAAGAGGAATTGGCCTAGAATTTGGACGCTTCTCCTCAATTAGCAAATGTCCCACAACCTAGAAGAGATTCGCATGTCATACTAGATTGTTAGGCTCTGAGGCTTAACTAGGTGCAAAATTTAGTTTATAATAGTTCTGGCATGCTCGATGGGACAAAAATAAAAGTTCATGACCAAGAGAGCTAATTTTTTAGTTCTTTTAGATGTCATATTGCTACTATTTGGTGTGAACATCAGTATTTTCTACCTTCAGAGGTAAAGAAGAAGCACACCTGGCTTGTATATCAGGACCACAAAATAATTTTATCTTCAAGGCTATGTTATCTCTGATATACTGATTACATAGTATAGACCTAAAGAAGTTTCCTTCTCAATTATATCTGGTGACTTCATTGGTGTAAAGTTCAAGAAGATCCATTCGTATTCAATTTTATGAGAAGAATTGAAACAAGGAGTTCAAATCCTTTATAATTCTTTCAGCTACCTCCAACAAGAAGAAAATGGAGATCATCTCAAAGAGAATCCCCTACAAGGAGAGTACAGTCTATACCATCTAATTCAGAAGAAAGACCCTTACTTTTCCATTCAAGGAGAAGATGAAGATCTTTAAGGAGAGAGTTGTAATAAGATTTAGCTCCACTTTTTAGTACAAATACAACTCACACAGTTGCTACTCATCAAGTTCTAGCTCCTACAATGGCAATACAACATGCATTTGTTCCTTTCAATCAGGGAAGTCCTCTAGATTTTTCTCAACATCATGATGTACCCTTAGCAGCACTCAAAAGTCTACCTGATTTCATAGGAGAAGGACAAACAACAACTTGTGAGCATGTAAGGGATATAGCCACCATTTGCAACATTCATCATATCATTGAAGAGGATGTGGCTACCAAACTCCTAGCTACTTCATTCAAAGGTAAGGCCATAGAATGGTTTAGAACTCTTACAGTAGGTTCCATTAATTCATGGGATAGTTTAGGAGAATCATTAAGTTAACATTTTGAGGATAAATTAGATTATTTTTCTTTGGTAGAATAACTCACAACCATAAAGAGAGCTCCTCAAGAACAAATGGTAGAATTTAATAATAGATTCCTCAAGACATGGAATAGGATCCCTATATCATTCAGACCTTTAACTGACCATGCTTTCATATATTTCTTGAAAATTTTGAATAGCAATATATCTATCATGACCTAATCTATTGGAGGTACTTCATTACCTCGGGCTTTTGACACTATTGTCAAGGCAAAAAATTGTTTAATTCAGGCTGGTATGATATCCCTAAGGCAACCTATACCTATATTCCCTAAAATCAAACCCAAAATGCCCTTGATCCTCACTCCATACACTCCCATACCCACTATAGTTTCACCTCAAGCAAGTACTAGCTATGGAGAATCCAAAGTAGACCCTTCCCAAGAGTTGCTTGAATTGAGAAGTAGATAGAAAGAAATGAAGAAGTTGTTACAAAATATGAGAAATGAAATGACAAATATTAAGAAGAAGAATTAGAATTAGGGAAATAGACCACCCTGTCAACAAAAAAATCAAGGTCCTAACCAACAATATCGGAATGAAGGATAGTCTTATCAGTAGAATAGACTAGCATATCAGGGAAGTTATTAGGGTCAAAGGTAGAACTTCAATCAAAGGTCATTCCAACCCTATAATCCTATGCCTCTAAACTTTGCTAACCCAAATAAGGAAATGGTCTCATGTCAAAACAATTTAGCTTTAGACAAAGAATGGTGATTTCCTTGCAATCAACCCCGTAATCAAGCTACATGCTCAAATGGATGGATGAATCAAGCACTAATGGTGCAAAATGCCTCACATATCCAATCAGAGGCATCATCTAGTGGATCAATGCCTCAACAAGATACACAATTTGATGAGACTTCTATTTTCAATTGGGAGCAACAAAATTTTAATGGGGTAAATGGTGATTCTCCAATTGCAGCCAACACCATATCCAAAAGAATATCTCAAGACATGGAGTAAACAATGGATGGGGAAAAAGATACTACATTTGTAGACTCATCACATCCATTTACTCTTATCATACCAAAGAAGGCTCCCACCATTCCAATCAAAGAAATCCAATCCCCCAAAGAGTTTGAGCCCACAATAGTGAAGACACAACAAAGAATGCACACTGCAATACCTTTCAATATTGTGGACAACATGAAGAAAATGAATGTGACCATGACTATGTGGGACTCCTTGGCTATTCCAGGACAACTTGAGATCTTAAAAAAAGCATTGGGTGAGGTAGAAATTCCTCAATAGCCCACAAATGATGTTGTGAAGCCAGTGTTGGTCAACACTGATCAAGAGAAGAAAATTCAAATCAACAACACCAAAGATGATACTATGCAAGGCAAGAACTTGAAACCACCTCCCTTTTATGTATCATTAATTATGGGAAATTATCTAGTACATAATTTCATAGTAGATAGTGGGGCTACTAGCTCAGTCATACCCAAGAAGGTAGCTAACCAATTGGGACTCAAATATGAACCTTTCCAAAAGAAGGTAACACATCATGATGGTTCCTTAGTGAGCACAGTAAGATTGGCCAAAGATACAAGCCTAATCCTTCATACTATTCCCAATTTCTCTATCCTTCTTGACATTTATATAGTAGATCTCCCTGCTCTATTTTCCATATGTTTATCAAGGGAATTCACAGAAAAGATAGGAGGCTATCTTTCTTCTGACTAGTCTCACATGAATTTCCATACAAGGTATGGAACCAAGGTCACCACCAAGTTAGAATCATTAGCAGAACATCATATAGAACCCATATGTGTACAACCTATTCAATGAAAATCCTACACTTAATAGTAATGACTTTCCAATCATCAGAGAAACAAACACTAAGGTAGAAGGTATCCCAAATATTTATCTAGATGAATTGGAATTAGAAAGAGCTTTAGAGGCCCAAGCCAATGTTATTTGGGATGTTGGTTTGGGAAACTATCTAATACAAGAAAATAAATGTATAGAGATGAATCTTTCCAATAATGACACTAAGGAATTAGGACACAATAATGTTATATTGGGGTGACTGATCAAGAAAGTACTATCTAGGAAAGTACTGTACACTTTCTGTCCCATCCTCACTAAGTTTTGAACCTTTTTTGGCTATTTTTGGGCCAACATTTTTTCTAACCCTAAAGCAGCAAAAAGATTGTATAAAATTATCTTAGGGTTAGGGATTTTGTATCATAATGTTTAAGTAGCTTCTTGCGGTGGATTTGAGCTATAAGGGACTACGAATTGTAATCAGGTTGTGATCACTAGATAATAATAATATTGGACTCACTCTTGGTGGATGTAGCCCAGTGATTGGGTGGACCATGTTAATTTTTTTTGTCTTGTGTTCTCTTCTATTTGGTTTATTATTTTTTGATATGGGTTATAATTGCATGTAATTCTTATTTCTTCCTTGTTAATCCTAACAAGTGCTTTTAAAGTGAGGTTGTTTTTAGTTATCCTCTGTAGGAAGGTCTCATGATTTAGTGGAAGTCTCGCGGTTGAGTGGGAGCAATGACAGATGAGGGTAAGTTGAAGGTTGAGAAGTTTAATGGGAATAACTTTCAGTTATGAAAAATATAGATGGAGGCCTATCTCTATCAAAAAGATTTATGGCAGCCATTGGGAGGAGTAAGCAAGAAAGTTCCAACTATGTCTAAGGAGGATTGGGATATTTTGGATAGAAATGCACTTGGTAGTATTCATTTATGCCAAGCATATTTAGTGGCATTTAATATTGCAAAAGCAAAGACAACTAAAGAGTTGATGGAAACCCTACCAAAGTTGTATGAAAATCTTTCTACTTCAAATAAGGTATTTCTCATGAAGCATTTATTTAATATGAATATGGTAGAAGGTGGGTTAGTTTCTGATAATTTAAATGATTTTAATATAGTTACCAGTCAATTATCTTCTGTTAGTGTCAATTTTGATGAAGAAATTATGGCTCTTTTGATTCTGTGTTCTTTTCCTAAAGGCTAGAATGGCTTGGTAATGGCTATTAGTAACTCTATTTCAGGTTCAAATACCCTAAAATTTGATGATGTTGTTGGTGTTATTCTGAGCAAGAAAATTTGTAGGAAAAGCTAAGGTGGATCCACATCAGGTAGCATTTTGAATGCAGAAAGCAGAGGCAAAACAAGAGACATAAGAAACAACTCTAGAAATCATGGTAAATTGTGAGAAAAGTCAAAGGGAAAGAGGTCTCAATCAAGAGGACCAAATGATTGTTGGTACTGTGGGAAACCAAGTCATAAGAAGAAAGATTGCTGGTCTCTGAAAAATAAAGGAGACAAACAAGAAGGAAATAAGGAGGCAAATGTGGTAAGTAATAAATCAAAGATGATGTTTTTCTCCTTTGCCTTGAAAATTTTGATGATTCATGGGTTCTGTTAGTGATATTTCTTGGAGGAACAAACTTGATAAATATGGGGATATTATTTTCAATTTGTGAGTTCTTCAAGTTTGACAAGAAAAACACTAATTGATGAGGATTGGATAAATGTCCTCCTTCTTTTTTGAGCTCCATAAGACTCCAGCAGGTGTTACCTAAATAGTTTACTCTATTTCAAATAAAATTTCAAATGGTGGATGGAGTCTTCATTGCAAATGATATCATATATCTGACCAGTTCAATGAATGATAACTCTTGCAAACAAATATTGAAGAATTTGATGCAGAGTTTTGAAATAGGAACACTAAATAACTATAATAACATTAAAAATGGTATTTATGGATTTAAACACTTCTTCTTTTTATGAGTATAACTCAAGGAAGGTAAACCTTTGATTCTTTCTTTAAAGGAATCACTAAATGCAAATTGTGTTATTGAGAAAATAGTTTATGTAACTTATATGTACTTGATAAATGAAAAGAGTGTATAAATGAATGTTCTTTGATTGATGACTGAATCAAACATGCATAGAAAACATTAAATCAGTGCCTAATCCCTGGGCAAAAGAGTTTTAAATGAAATCCACAAAAGAAATCAATAAAGATACAGTAGGATGCCTTATAAACTACATGCAGTTAAGTAAGATGCCTTACAAATTACTTTGTCACTTCTATATTATTGTTTATCAAATCTTAACAATTATTTTTATTCTCTAAAACCTTTTTTATGAAACTTTAATTCTTTCCTTGAAAGAAATTCATAAAAAGTTAGACTAATTGCCTTGCAATAGGCATATTTTTACATGCCTTACAGATAAAAACAATACAAGAATACAACATAAAATTAAAGAGACAACAACAAAATGAAAGAAAACTGCACTTGTATTCTTATTGAAAATCTTGGTGTTTTAGTACATTGAAAACTATAAAGCTTTTAAGCTTAGACAAAAGAAATAAGAAGTCTGCTACTTGCAGAGGTATTGTATTCAACATTAAATATTCAATTCATTTACAACTGTTATATTTATAGGGTTAAGTCATCTTGGAGTCCTTCAAAAAGAAATGATTCAACAAAATTGTGCCGCTTGAGGTGCTCTGGTAGTGGGAGGACAAAATTCTTGGATGACTCATTCTTTGAAAATCTATTCTTTTCTTTAATGGTCTAACACCTTTGTCCAAAAATATTCATGATAACTTCTATAAGTTATAAAGGAATATGGTGATCGCCATTTCAGGCTAACTTACACCATTTCCTCAAGATAGTTATCATCATTGTGCTCATTGATCAGGTGTTAGGACTCTTGTCTTTATTCTTCATCTAATATATCCAAGTCAGCTGTTGGTGCCTTCTTCTTCTTTGGATTTGCTAAGGCATCCGACACAACTACCTCCTCCTCTAATGGCCATTGGAAATATTTAATGCTTTGAAATTGCACTTTTTGTCTTTCCCATCTGGCATCTGTGATCTGCTTTACATCTGATATAAACTTTGTAAATTCTACCTCAGCCTTTATTGCTTCATCAAGGCTAGAATTAAAGTTAACCATATAATTACATTCTGGTCATTAATTAATGACTCTTTTTTAGGCAAGAGAGTATCAAATTATGTCTGCCATCCATTAAATGCCTTGATCTCTCCATCTTCTACCTTGATAGGAGGAATAAATTTATTAAAATTAGGCACAAACATGGTAATATTTTCCTCTACTTGATTTGATTTACCTTTGAAAAAGGAAAGGGTTAATCCTATCTTCTCTATCTCTTCGCCCACTTGAAGGACTATTTCTAGAATATCGGGCCTTAAAGGCTAAACAACTGCTAGTCTCTAAAAAGGGATGTTTTAGTTGACCAAATTGTAAAGAAAGCATTTAAAATAGAAACAAAATTATTGATCTCTACCTGTAGCTCTGGAAGTTTTGATAAGCATTATATATTATATCTACCTTTTCCTTTAAGATATTAATCCTATGCTACAAAAAAATTGTTAAGGCTTCAAAGGCAATCTTATTCTATTCCATTTTTATTTGCTCAACAATCTCTTCAATGGAACCCTGGCCTTCTGTTTGCACTGGTTGTTTTGGTGGTGGAGGGGCTATCACAGACATATTTGCAAGTTTCATAACTAATTCTTCTATTTTTTTTCCATTACTTTATTCTTCATTATGAGTGTCTCTCTATCTGAAACAACTACACTGTAATCATTGAATAATTGTCCTAATTTGGTAGATAATTTCTTTGTTTTATCCTCATTTAATCTTGCAAAATGTTTGAGGACTTGAGAAATCTCTGTGTCTCTAGTGTTATGTATAAACCATACAATTTTATCACCCTCCATATTCTCTTTCACATTTAGTATAGAAGGCTTGTTATCTTTGGGGTATAGGCTCCACATAGCTAATACCTTATTCTTTGGGTTGTACCCAAATCCTTTCACCATATCACCAACGTTTGTTTTTGAAGTTAATGTGATATGAAGTTTCTTTCTAATTTTGTCTATTATGAAAGCTGATGCAAGGTCCCATCTAGGTACAAGCAACATATTACTGACTTTTACTAATTTCCTAGCCTCCTCTGGAGTTATTGTCTCAGATTTTGGATCATAATTTTTTAGGGCTTCTAGGGCTTCACTTGGTATATGCCCTTCTTCTGAGATTTGTATTTCAGATGCCACTTGTTGTTGTTTATGCCACAGGAGAAAATATTTAAACTCTTGAGTCTTGATGAAGTCACCATCTTTCAAAAATGCCTCTTGCTGAAGCAGTCTTTCATCTTGGCCCAGTGCCAAAGGTAATTCAACATTTTGAGTCATTTCATCTTTTTGCTTCCTCTTGTTCCAGTGATTAGGGCACCAACTTGATCCTTTTTCTTCTTAGCTTTCCTTGCTTGGGAGGGCTCTCCTATTTGTAACTTTTGTTTCTTTTTAGGAGGCTCACTTGTTGCCTCAATTGCAGGGACTTCAATAGTAGGGGCCTCTGTTAGATCAATGATCTCATTCCTTCCTACTGCTTGTTCAAAACTAGGTGGCTAATCTATGACTGGAGAATTATGGACTGAATATCCACCATCACTATCCTCTTCATACTCAAAGGATGATTTCTTTCTACCGGCTCTATGCTTTTGATCAATCTATTCTTTAAGAAAATTCACCAACTTGTTATAATTAATCATCTGCTCTATTTTTTTTAGATAGGGTAGATTGGGAAAATATCTAGCAAATGCAATTCCTTTCTTTTTTACCTGATCTTCTAACTCCAAAAATTCATGAATTTTTTGGGCTCTTCTTTGCACTGCATCATCTTCAATGATATTTCCTATTATATCCTCCTCAGCACAAGGCTCATGCCTTAGAGAAATTGGAATAGTGAGAGTGCAATATTTCCTTGCTATCACAATAAAATATTTAGTATCCACATATCTATATATGGCCACACTCATTCTATAGTGTCCCAACCAATTGTTAACGTGTGGAAAAGCACTCATGCCTATAGTGAAGTTAGTGATTTTGAATTGTCTAGGGATAAATGTACCCTTTCTGTGGAAATAAGAGCTCCTTCTCTGTCAACATTAGCTGCTAGATGAATTCCATAATAGAAATCCTAGGAGGATAGTAATAAGGTAGGATACGGGGTGGGTGAGGGCACCCATAGATTCTCATCACAGTGAAATTTGGCTCATAATATAAGTCACCCCAATTGTGATTTCCTCGCCAATTATCTACAAATTGGCATGGTCTTAGTAATTGTAGTGGCTTCACTGGCAACCTATTCATGTTTAGTCCCATGGATTCCATTATTGGTTGTACCATCCAATTTTGAAAAGCACAAAAATCATTCTCTCCATTTTTATAATTCCAAACCATTAGCCAAAACTACATTGGGTTAGGCTGATCATTGATGAATCTCCTAGGCCTAAGATTTCTTAAGTCCATGATAGCATAATTGTTGTATAAAACAAGGTGCATTAAGAGAGAATAATGCATGAACCTAGGGTTGTCTTTCTTACTCCTAATTGCTTCAAACTCCTCATGCATTCTTTTGATTATATATCCTATATAATCATATGTAGAATTAACATGCATATTCTATAAATCAAGTACCATAATCAGGATGCCTCAATTTATCCTCTCAATTCCTCCATCTACCCCCAAAACCCTACACAATCCGTAGACATTATATTTTATATAGAAATTTAAATATTTGAAATAGTAGGGAGTAGTTCTGAGTAAAGCTACAATATAGTTCTTGTTATCCCTAGGAACATGGATTTGAATCTCTTTGACTACTAAATGCTTCTCTCCTTCATATATGTCTTCCTGAGCTTTCAAATTTATCTCAGTCATCATTGGGACAAAGATCTCAAAATTGCTCATAAAGGAGTTCCTATCAAGTGTCACTAAGGATGAGCTATCATCTTTCCTAAATTTCCTTGACAAGGGGTCATATCTATGTGTCATTTCTAGCAGTAAGTCCACATTAAGGAAAACATCAGGCACTATTAATCTGGCTAACCCAGTGGTCCAAGGGTTTGATACAAGTATTACACTATTTGCATTCTTATGAAAATAAGTGTACAAACATGCACCAAAAATGTCATGAGTTCTTACATCCCTATAATAAGCCAATTTATCCATGAAGGTCTCATGACTAACCTTCTTATTTTGAGTGGAACCAGGTAGCAAGGTGAGGAATTCATCAGAATAGCTCTTTTTCTCCTTTGCATCTCCTTTATCTTTGGTACCCTTGCTAGTTGAAACACCACTAGTTGCTTCCTGATTCATTATTGCTAAATTATCTAAATCTCTAAATTGTGGATACTCTAAATGCTAGAAATCACTGAAACTCAAACAATTATCGCTCTGATTTTCTGAAAGTGAGGTGAATTGCAAATAAGAATGACTATCACTTTTTAATCTTGGAAAATGAATGCATTAAACTATTCAAGATAAATTCATGTTAGCTTGGTAATTATTTGGCACAGTTAGAATTGAATTTACTAGCCATACGCTTAGAGGATGATAGACAATTGAATTTTTAAGTTTTGGCAACCTAGCGACTATATAAGCTCTCGTAGTCGCTGAAAGAATTGGCAATTTTTAATAGTTATTCAGAGACTATGCGACTATAGTGAATTTCCTTAGTTGCTAGATGTTTTTACCTTTTTTCATTTCATCAGGAGACCTAGTGACTAAGCCAAAGTCTGTATTTGTTGGATATTTCATCACTTTTTGAAATCTTTATGAGACTCAGTGACCATCGCTAGATTGTCATCTTACGGCTCACATTACTCCTTTATACTTTAATTTTTTGATTTAGAGACCTAGTGACCATAGTCATCTCCTTAGTCACTGAATATTTAATGCCTCATTTGATTTTATCATGAGATTTGGCGACTATAGTCTTTAAGATTTTAAATTTCTCATCCGGAGATTCCGCAGCTATAGTCTTCTTCTTAGTCGCCAGATATTCTATCCTTTATTAATTTTATTATGAGACTTAACAACCCTCATTCGATCTTCATCTGATGGCTCATTTTAAGTCTCTAACTCTTCACTTTATCTTTTAAGTCATTTGGAGACTTGGCGACTATGTGATTTTGAAGTTGCTGGATGATAGTTGACTTTTCAACATTTTATGGAGATCATGCGACTAAGGCTATCTACAGATCATGCAACTGAATGAAGTCTCATGATCACTACATCTTTTTATTTATCTTTATTTCATCTAGAAACTTTATGCCAGCAACAAAATCTCTATTTGATGGCTTATATTAAATCTAAGAAACCTTTACTTAGTACATAAATTTTGAGATTTAATTATGACCACAATATCTTGATTGAACGATAGTCTCATGATCACTGAATGCTTTGGATGACATCACTTTTATCCAATGACTAAATATCAGCCACTTGATCATGCTTTGAGAGACTTACATCTATGGTGGTTGCATTATCTCCCAATCTGAGCTTTGACTTTGACTTCTTCTAGAGATCTCATGATTAAAGGCTTTTGAGGACCACTTTATTATATTTGGTGATCTGGCGACTATAATTTTTCATAGTCGCTGAATGATTTATCATTTTACCTTTTTCCTTGGATATTTCCTAACTAAAGACCTTTTGAATATGGAGATTAAGTGACTATAGTTCACTTAATAAAAAAAATTCTAGTGCTTTAAGTCATCTAGAGATCATGTGACTAAAGGTTGTCTCTAAGTCGCTAAATAAATTTTCATATCTTCTTTTCTTTCAATGATTCTCCATCCACCATTGATTCTCTCTTATAACTTGATTTGATGGTCCATCTTTAGTCATTGATGACTTACCTTTATAACCCTAATCCTTTATGTGGTCACCCAACCAAAGGATTCTCCTAATTGCTGAATATTTACTCTATCCTTGAAATCTTTCAATAACTTATCTCTGGCTAGAGGATCTTCATGATCTACACTACTCCTTCAATCTGAAAAATATGACTTTAATATTGGTGTCCATTAGATCTTAATCCAATGATATTCACTTAATTACTGAACATTGCAACTGAACAAAACTGTTAGCTCTTTCTTAACCGTGACAAACCATTTGGAGATTCAACGACTCTGTAATCTCTTAGTCACTAAACATTTCACTTAACTCACTTTTTATCTAGAGATTCAGTGAAAACCATAGGATCATATCTTAAAAGATATCAATCAATGGTTGATAGGAAATCTCTAAATCTTTTTGCTATCGCCATCTTTTTTTTGAGCAATTAAATGTTAACTGCTAGATCTTGCCATTAAAAAAATCAACGGTTATCATGTATTCTCCTAACTTTTCCTTGAACACTAATTTCTTTTGGAGATTAAGTGACTGAAGGAAAAATATCATATTGACTTGCTAACTTTTTATGTATCTAGCGATTCAGTGACTGAAGGAAAATCTCTAAATTGCACAATGAAAAGGAATATTCTATAGATGTTGGGAGATCAAGCGACTAAGGCATTCTAGGAAATCACTTAATAAAAAGGAATATACTATTTTTCTTTGGAGATTAAGAAACTTACAAGAAAAAAATATAGGTGCATTCCTTTTAAAAGGTTTAAGTCATTTTGAGAAAGTAACAACAAAATAGAACTCGATGAAGCATAACTAGGATTTTTTGACATTTTAAGAAAATTTATGACCTAGCACCTAGGGTTTTTGAATTTTATGCATATTTGAAGCTTTGTGGATCAATTTTCAAGGTATAACTGACTGGAATGATGCAAAATTTGACAAAAATGGAGAGGTGACTTGATGAAAGCAAGATTTTTGGAATAGCAATTTTCAAAACTATGAATACTACCAATAGTGGCTCTAGGTGAGGATATTTAAATGCAAGTTTAAGTAAGAACCATAGATCTCTAGAGAGTAGACAAAAACAAATAACATACAATAGGAAAGGAAACACACAACTGGAAAGAAACACACCTATATAGGAAATTTACATAACTTACATGTGCATTAGAATTAAGACTTTAATTGAAGAATGGTTTTAAGAACTGCCCATGCACTGGCAACTCAAAAATTTCTCCATCCATGTTCTTTAATAACTAGGAATCTTTTCCAAAGATCTGGTGGATGATGAAAGGACCAAGCCATAATGATTCAATTTTATTTTTCTTTCCTTTGTCTTTAGCCCTAACATTCCATTGAAGTACCAAATCATCTGGTTGAAATTTCCTTGAAGTTGCTCTTTTGTCAAAAAGATATTTCATTTTTTGTTACAACATAACATTATCCTTTTGGCTTTCTCTCCTTATTTTATCAAGTTCAATCAATTGTACCATTCTACTTTCCATTGGACCTAAGAGATCAAGCTCTTCCTCTTGAATGAACTTGTAGACTGGAAGTAAATTATTTACAAGGATTCTAGAGTGCAATCCATATACTAACTCAAATGGTGACCTATCTATTGCCCTTTTTACTATTATCCTGTCTGCCCAAAGAGAAAGTTTCAACTTTGTATGCCAAGATCTTTTTTTATAATCTAGAGTCTTTTTTATGATTTTCAAAATACTCTTATTACTAGACTCAACTTGTCCATTTTCTTGGGGGTGGTATGGTGATGAGTATGACATCATAATTCCATAATCATTACAAAAATCTTTGAGTTCATCTGACCTAAAGCACATAACATTATTTGTAATCAGTTTAATAGGAACACCAAACCTAGTTAAGATGTTATCCATAAAAAAATATATCACCACCTTACTGGTTTCCTTCTTAGTGGGGATGGCTTCTATCCACTTTGTAAAGTATCCAGTTGCAACTAAAATCCAACTATGTCCCCCAGTAGAATTTTCAACAAACTCTCCAATAAAATCAAGTCCCCACATGGAAAATGGTGCTTTTGTAACTACATGATTCAATAGTAATGCACCTGAATATTTGATCTTGGAGGCAAACTTTTGGAAAGCTTCAAATTTTTTAACAAATTGAAAAGAATCTTTAAAAAATGTCGACCAGAAATACACAGCCCTATGTATCTTATGTGTAGTGGTTTTGGTAGAGTAATGAACTCCACAAACACCAACATGCATATCTTTTAGCACATTCTCAGATTGATTCTTATCTAAGCATAGTAACAAAACTCCATTCTTATCTTTCTAGTAAAGATCTCCTTGTATTAATGTGTACTTTTGTGTTTGGAGTCTTAAAGCCCTTTTCTAATTATTTGATAAGTGCTCTGGACATTTAGCATTCTTAAGGTAATAAAAAATGTCACTATAGTAAGGCTTTCTTTCTATACTAGTTATTTTCATATCTAGTGCCTCTACAATATTAACCTGGACAAGGTCCATATTCTCTTCTATCATTAATCTGGCTAGTCCTAATCCTCTTACTAACTTAGTAATCTGGATCTCCAAGTTAAATTCCAGAATTCTTGTAATCCATTTACATCTTTTTCCAATGACTTCTGACTGTGTAAGAATATCTTTGACTGTTGAATGTGGAACATAAGCAACTACCTTGGCACACACTAAGTATGGTCTAAATGATTTAACAACTTTTACCAAGGCATATGCCTACTTCTCCATCATTTCATAGTTAAGCTTAGCAACCTGAAGAGATTTACTGAAAAAACCAATTGGATGCTCAAATCCTTCTTCATCCTTTTGTAGTAGTACAACAACAATCTAGTATGGAAGGAGACAAATGAGAACAATGAAAATGATTTATTATAGTCGAGAGGTTTCAATACTAGAGCTTCTTGAACTACCTCTTTAATTTTCTCAAATCTTTTCTGTGCTTCCTTTGTCCATGAAAACTTTTCATCTTTCTTCAACAATTTAACTATGGGTTTCACTATTTTAGAAAAGTTAGCAATAAATCTTCTGACAATATTTATCTTTCCAAGAAAAGATTGCACACCTTTTTTGTTTTTAGGAGCAATAACCTTTTGGATAGCCTCTATTCTCTTTGGGTCTATCCTTACTCCTTCTTTTGATACTATATGGCCCAGTAA
The DNA here is from genome assembly GCA_027943335.1 of Chamaecyparis obtusa. Lineage (NCBI taxonomy): Eukaryota > Viridiplantae > Streptophyta > Pinopsida > Cupressales > Cupressaceae > Chamaecyparis > Chamaecyparis obtusa. The sequence continues at coordinate 228,793 of BSBK01001356.1, read as the reverse complement.
CTTCCCCTCTATGACTACAAAATGACACTCTTTTTGGATTAGAGAAACTCCATATTCCAAAACCTTATTAATAAATTTCTCTAAATGACAGCAATGATCTTCTACTTTTTTGAATAGACTATCATATCATCTTGGTACACCACCATGAATAAATCAATATATTCTTTGAAAGCAACATCCATGGCTCTTTAGAAGGTTGCTTCTGCATTCTTGAGACCAAAAGGCATTTTGACATAAACATAGGTCCCCCGTGGAGTAGTGAATGCAGTCTTAAAGTGTTCATATTCCTTAACTAATACTTGGTTGTATCCAGAGAATCCATCCATCATAGATAATAATTAACAACCAGTAACTTTATGTAACATTGCCTTCATGTTAGGAAATGAATAGTTATCCTTCAGAGAAGCAACATTCAAATTTCTAAAATCTACACATAACCTCGTATCTCCATTCTTTTTCCTTACTGGAACAAGGTTAGAAACCCAAGTTGAGTGCCTTATTGGTTGAATTATTCCTACATCACTCAACTTAACCAACTCTTGCTACATCTTTGGAGCTAATAATGGATTGATAGGCCTCTGCTTCTGTCTGAAGGGCTTTAAATATTATTTCAATGGGATTTCATGTTGGAAAAGGTCCTCTCTATAAGCCTTTAAATCATCATAGGACCAAGAAAAAACATGCTTATGTTTTCTCAATAGTTTTATTAAATTATATTTGATGTGAGGGGATTTTCCTTTCCCCATATAAACCATTTGAGGTAAACTATCTGATCCCAAGTTCACCTCTTCCAAATATTCTATTTTAGCATTACTAGTCTATAATAAATGATCATTCTGATTACTAGATAATGTTTCCAATTCAGTTAAACCTTTGGGAATATGATTGGTACTTAACTGTATAACTTCATTTCCTAAGACCATGTCTTTGTCATCATTGACCTCAACCAATGCATTACAATCTATAGGTTGGTCTTCATAAATATCAAGGCATTGGATAAATCTTAGAATATCACAGTCATCCTCAAAGACTTGCCAATTGTATATGTTGTCAGGGACAACTGGCCTATTTTTTACTTCAACTATTGATACCCCTGTTAAAGTTTTATTATCTCTTTTCAAGGCAACATTAGCTAGGAAATCAACCATAATATTCCTTTATCTTTCTACCCAACTAATGTTAAAAGCATCAAATAGTTCTATATAGTCCCAAATAACATGTTTATATAATTTTAACCTGTCATTCTTCACAACATATTTAGACCTTAGTTGCGCGACAACAAGTTTTGAATCTCCATAGACTTTTAAACATTTAATACTATGTTTTGTAGAAATATTCAATCCTAAAAACAATGCCTCATACTCAGCGGTATTATTTGTGCATTGAAAAGCTAATATGAATGAATACTTAAATGTGGTACCTGATGGAGATATAAACAAGACTCCTAACGTGCCTTAGAAATAAGTTCAACAACTTAAGGTTGATCAGATGGCATACTTTAGAAAAGAGAGTCCTAAGTTTGATGGAGAGTTGAAGAAAGAAGTTTTCATAGAATAGCCTAAAGGATTGAACTTATCAGAATAGCTTGATATGATTTGCAAACTAAAGAAAACACTATATGGACTTAAGCAGGACCATAGAGCTTGGTATGAAAGATTAGATGGATACTTAACAAAGATTGGATTCAAGAAAGGAGCAACAGATTGTAATCTATTTATAAGAGAAACTCCTAATGGTTTATTACTTGTTGCTATTTTTGTTGATGATATTATTTTTGGTGGAAATGACAAGCTTAGTGAAGAATTTGCTAAAGAAATGCAGAGCGAGTATGAAATGAGGATGATTGGACTTATCAAATACTTTTTTGGGACTAAATGTACAACATACAAAAAGGGTATATTCATTAATCAGTCTAAGTATGTGAAAGAGATATTGAAACATTTTAAGATGGATGATTGCAAGGCAGTAAGTACCCCAATGATAATAGGAAGAAAACTTTCAAAAGTTAATGATTCTATAGCAGTTGACAAGACACTTTACAAGTCTATGATTGGAAAAATTACCTATCTTACTCAATCTAGATCTGATATTTCTAATGCAGTTGGCATTCTTGGAAGATTTGCAGCTGAACCTAAACAAAATCATTTAATGGTAGTAAAAAGCATATCCAGATATTTGAAGGAGACTTTAAACTATGGTTTATGGTATCCTAACTCTGAGAATGTAAAACTTCATGTGTATACAGATGTAGATTAGGCAGGATGTGTTGATGACAAGCAAGAAACAAAATTATATTTCTCAATCGACAGTAGAAGCTGAGTATGTTGCAGTAGTACTAAATTGTTTGGATCAAGTAGATGATAAAATATTTTGGTATACAGATTTCTTATCCCATTGTTATTCATTGTGACAACACTAGCACAATAAATATGTAAAAGAACCCAGTGATGCACACAAAGATAAAACATAATAAGATAAAATATCATTTTCTAAGAGAAAAAGTTGCAGAGAAAGAAGTAAAGTTGGATTATGTGAACACAAAAGAATAGTTGGTAGACATTTTCAAAAAGCCTTTACCTAAGGATACTTTTGAGTATCTCAGGGAGAAGCTGGGAGTAATTCACTTCCCTGGTTCTGTCTAGAACTTGCAGCATGAGCATCAGTCCTTGGCAACTGATGGTTGGTTGAATACTCTACTTCTGGAGTAGTACCTAAGCTTCATTGTTTTGGAGACCTTTGGCATTGTTGTCAAAGGGGGAGCATGTAAGTATAATGAAAAATCAAATCAGTAAAGGAGGAGTATGGAGTATGGAAGAAAGGGGGAGTATAATAGCAAGGAACATTTAATCTGGAGGAGTCATAAAGAGTCATATCATGTGGGGCAGTAGTTGTTCAAAGCTGATTTTGAGGATATTGAGAAAGTTGTACAATAGAAGAGCCTTTTTGGATTGATGTTGTTTTTCATTTAATATGTCTCCATCAATGCCAAAGGGGGAGATTTTTGGAGATTTGTCTCTAACCGTGGTTGACTGTATGTTTGTCATTGATGACAACATATAGTATGTTGTAGTATTCTATGGAGTTATATCAGTATGATCATGGTTAGGCCTTGTGTATTTGTATTTATGTACTAGACATATTCTATATGCTATATTTATGTGCACAGACCTTGTTGTGCAGTAGAAGTGAAGTTATGTTGTTCAGAGTGTAGTTACAATTTCATTGTTACAGTTTGAGGAGAGCCGACAATGTTTTGATTATTTCTTGAGTTGTGTCTATCTAGGTGAGATGAGTGTTTAGATTCATTTTTGTTTATGAGCTAGTAGTGTTTGGTTATGAGCACATAACATGTGTTATCTTGAGAGTGAAGTTAAGCCTTATTTAGTGGAGCCAGCTTGGTGAAATAGCATGTGTACTCATATTGAGTTGTGTGTCTTTTCTTGTGCGTTGTGTGCTTAGTATAGCCATTTGGAAGTTGTTGGAGCGAACCTGATTATATCCTAGATGGATCATATTTATGGTAGATCATTTTGTGATCACCTAGTGTGGATGACAGTAAGAATGAAGGCATGAGGAGAGTTGTTGATGCGAGTGGAATAAAGAAATGATTTTTAATATCATTTACCAATTACAGATCTATGTGAAGAAGCAGAGAGCTAGTAATATTCATTGGAACTGATCAAGACAATATGTCTACTCTACAATTCATCAAATTAGATATATTGTATATCTATTGTGTAGAAGGTTGTAACATTCACCATTTGGGTAGTGCACTCTTAGACAATGTGTCCTCACCCCTAGCAGGGTTATTTTTAAAAGACTCCTAACAAGGTCCAACCTTTGACTAGGTTACTATACTTCATACATTGTAAATATCAACTCCTAATAGGGTTGTAAGATCTTCTAACATGGATCATTATACACTAGTGCAGATTCTTGTGGGTGCTAAGTCCCATCGGGGTTTTTACCTATTTGGGTTTCCCTGTGACCAAAATTGGTTTACTATTATTTGTGTTATCTTCTTGTTCTTCTTAGATATCATTATTAATGCTTAATTAGATAAAGAATTTAATCTTGTAGATAAAAGATTCACACTCCCCTCTCAGTTATCTCTTGGGACTATTCCTAACAATTGGTATCAGAGCTAAGTTCCTTAGAAATAAGTTTAACAGCTTGAGGTTGATCATATGGTGTACTTTAGAAAATAGTCCTAATTTTGATGGAGAGAATTATTTGGACTAGAAGAACAAAATGGTAACTCATTTGCAGTGTGTTGGTTTTGAAATTTTTGAAGCAGCTACTCAGAATATTGATGTTCCCTCTCTAAGTGACCTTACAAAAGATGATGCTACTACTAAATAGAAAGAAGTTTTCACTCAGAATGCTATTGCCAAAGAATCCCTTATAGGTGCTCTTTTTGATGGTGAATTTTTAGAGATCAAGAAAGTTGACAATGCATATTAGATTTGGAAATATTTAGAAAACATATTTGAAGGAGATATACAAACAAAGAATGCATGCAGAAAGACATGGAAGAAAAGATACAACAACTTGGAGATGATACCAGAAGAAAAAATCAAATATTATAATCAGAGGATAAATGAATTAGTCACTGGAATTAGGAACAATGGTGGAGAAACCATAGAAGAAGACATAATGGGCAAATTGATGACTACATTGACAATAGACTATAAAAGAAAAATTAACATCCTTAATGAGACTATGAAATTTTCAAAAGACTTCAAGAGAGAGACCTTAATCAGTAAGATATCAACTTTTGAGATATCAAGATTGAAAACTAAACCTAAAAGTGAAACAACATTCAAAGCCTCAGTTCAAGATAAGAAATCTACAAACACTTCTTGCAATTTTGATGATGAAGAAGAAGACAAATAGCTAGATGAATACATTTCTATGTTTGCTAGGAAAGAAAAGAAAGGAAAAGGTAAATATGAAGGTCAATTACCATTGAAATGCTTTTCATGTAACAAGATTGGTCATTTTGCATCTAAGTGCCCTACAAGAGTCAAGAAATTTAGAACTAATTACAAGCCTAAATATACAAAAGAATGTTACGATGCTAAAGAAGGTGTAACAGATGAAGATTTAGGTGAAGATGAAATTAGTTTCATTGATATTAAAGATGAAGTAAAAATTGAAGAAGAAAAGGAAGCACAAGAACTAGCACTAATTTCTAAAGCCGATATAAGAACTGATTGGATCATTGACAGTGGATGCTCACATCACGTGATAGGAGACAAAGATAGATTTGTGGATCTAGTAAAGTTCAAAGGAGGTATGGTTAGATTTGGAGATAATAGTCCCAAACCTATCATTGGTAAAGGATCCATTACTTTGGATGGAAAGAACAAGACATATGATGTTCTTTATGTTGATGGGTTACACCATAATCTACTAAGTGTTGGACAGTTGCTTGACAAAGGATATCACTTGGAATTCAAGGACAACAAGTGCATTATTAACAATAAGGAAGGTTTAATGATTGCATCGGGATCAAAGACCAAAGGTAATTTTTTTCATCTTAATTCAGAAGTAACTTGTTTCATAACAAAATTTGATGACAGTTAGTTATGGCACAAAAGACTATGTCACATCAATTTTGATAATATTGTGAAGATAAGTAATATAAAGGCAGTTAGAGATCTTCCTACCATTGCTAGACCTATTGATACTATATTTAGAGAATGTGTGATGGGAAAGCATGTAAATAATTCATTCAAAAGCAAGTAGAACTCAACAAGGAACAAATTGGAGCTAGTGCATACAGACCTATGTGGTCCTACTCAAACAAGATCATACTATGGTGAAAGGTACTTTTTTATTTTATTTTTATGACTATTGTAGAATGATGTGGGTTGCATTCTTGAAAGACAAATAAAAAGAATTTGATAAATTCAAAATATTCAAATCTAAAGTTGAAAATGAATCTAGATTCAAGATAAAATGTTTGAGATCTTATAGAGGTGGTGAATTCACTTCTGATAAATTCTATGAGTATTGTGAAGAACATGGGATAAAGAGACAGTTAAGTGCACCTAGAACCACTCAATAGAATGAAATTGAAGAAAAGAGGAATATAATCATACTTGACACATCATGCACTATCATTATTGAAGGAAAAGTTTCACATGCCTACTGGAGAGCAGCAGTCAATACAACAGTCTATACTATTAACAAAATTCAGTTGAGACTAGGCATGAAAAAAACACCCTATGAACTATGGTTTGGTAATGTTCCCACAATAAAATACTTCAGAATCTTTGAAAGTAAGTGTTTTATCAAAAGAGATGACAATAATGGTAAGTTTGATGCAAGAAGTGATGAAGGTATTTTTCTTGGTTACTCTACCAAAATAAAATCTTATAGATGTTTTAACTTAAGACTGAAGAAGATCATTGAAAGAAAACATGTGAAGATTGATGAGAAGTTAATGATTCAAGAAAGATATTATGACTATGCACCTATGATTGAAGATGAACCTAGACCTAGCAGTAATGGAGAAGCTATTCAGGAAATGTTTGACAACATTGATGTATTCTGTAATGACCCTGAAGCTAGTGAAGAAGAATCTCAGAGAATAGATGAAAGAGTCACACCTACAGTTCCTCAATTCACATCTAGGTACCATTCAAAATCATATATCATTGGAGATCAGAGTAGTAAAGTCTTGACAAGATCTAAAGCAAAAAGTGTAACAGTTGATGAAGAGGTATGTTTACTTTCAAAGATTGAACCTTTAAGTGTTGAGAATGCATGTAATGATTCAGATTGGCACGAAGAAATGGAAGAACAATTAGATCAAATATTCAAGAATGACACATGGGAATTGGTCCCTAGACTTAGTGATAAGAATGTGATCGAAACCAAGTGGATATTCAAGAATAAGATGAATGAAGATGGTACAGTGGTAAGAAACAAAGCAAGATTGGTATGCAAAGGATATGCGCAAAGAGAAGGAATTGATTATTTAGATACATTTTCCCCTATAAGCAGACTTGAAGCCATAAAGTTATTTTTATCCTACTCTACATTCAAAAACTTCAAAGTATATCAGATTGATGTCAAGTCAGCCTTCCTAAATGGAGAGTTGAAGGAAGAAGTTTTCATAGAATAGCCTAAAGGATTTAACTTATCAGAACAACCTGATATGGTTTGTAGAATAAAGAAAACACTATATGGACTTAAGCAAACCCCTAGAACTTGGTATGAAAGATTTGATGGATACTTAACAAAGATTGGATTCAAGAAAGGAGCAACAGATTGTAATCTTTTTATCAGAGAAAATCCTGATGGTTTATTACTTGTTGCTATTTTTGTTGATGATATTATTTTTGGTGGAAATGACAAGCTTAGTTCAAAATTTGCTAAAGAAATGTAGAGAAAGTTTGAAATGAGCATGATTGGACCTATTAAATACTTTTTGGGACTGGATGTACAACAGATAAAAAAGGTGTATTCATTAATCAGTCTAAGTATGTGAAAGAGATATTGAAACATTTTAAGATGGATGATTACAAGCCAGTAAGCATCCCCATGATAAAAGGAAGAAAACTTTCAAAATTTGATGATTCTACAGCAGTTGACAAGACACTTTACAAGTTTATGATTGGAAAACTTATCTATCTTACTCAATCTAGACCTGATATTTCTAATACAGTTGGCATTGTTGGAAGATTTGGAGTTGAACCTAAAAAAAATCATTTAATGGTAGTAAAAAAGATATTCAGATATTTGAAGGGGACTATAAACTATGGTTTATGGTATCCTAACTCTAAGAATGTAAAAATTCATGTGTATACAAATGCAGATTGGGCAGGATGTGTTGATGATAAGAAAAGTACTTTTGGAGGAGCAGTATTTCTTGGAGATAGATTGGTCAGTTGGACAAGCAAGAAACAAAATTATATTTCTCAATCGACAGTAGAAGTTGAGTATGTTGCAGCAACACTAAATTATTCTACAATTTTTTGGATCAAGTAGATGATAAAAGATTTTGGTATACAGATTGATTATCCTATTGTTATTCATTGTGACAACACTAGCACTATAAATATGTCAAAGAACTCAGTGATGCACGCAAAGACAAAACATATTGAGATAAAATATCATTTTCCACTAGAAAAATTTGCAGAGAAAGAAGTAAAGTTGGACTATGTGAACACTAAAGAACAGTTGGCAGACATTTTCACAAAGCCTTTAGCTAAGGATACTTTTGAGTATCTCAGGGAGAATCTTGGAGTAATTCCCTTCCCTGGTTCTATCTAAAACTTGTAGCATGAGCATCAGTCCTTGGTGACTGATGGTTGGTTGAATACTCTACTTCTAGAGTAATACTTAAGCTTCATTTTTTTTGGAGACCTTTGGCATTGTTGTCAAAGGGGGAGTATGTAAGTATAATGAAAAATCAAATCAGTAAATGAGGAGTATGGAGTATGGAAGAAAGGGGGAGTATAATAGTAAGGAACATTTAATTTGGAGGAGTCATAAAGAGTCATATCATATGCAATAACAGTTGTTCAGAGCTGATGTTGAGGATATTGAGAAAGTTCTACAATAGAAGAGCCTTTTTCGATTGATGTTGTTTTTCATTTCATATGTTGCCATCAATGCCAAAGGGGGAGATTGTTGGAGATTTTTCTCTAATCATGGTTGACTATATGTTTGTCATTGATGACAACATATAGTACATTGCAGTATTCTATGGAGTTATATTAGTATGATCATGGTTAGGCCTTGCATGTTTGTATTTATGTACTAGACATATTCTATATGCTATTTTTATGTGCACAGACCTTGTTGTGCAGTAGAAGTGAAGCTATGTTGTTCAAAGTGCAGTTACAGTTTTAGTGTTACAGTTTGAGGAGAGCAGATAGTGTTTTGATTATTTCAAGAGTTGCATCTATCTATGTGAGATGCACGTTTAGATTCATGTTTTTTTATGAGTTAGAAGTGTTTGGTTATGAGCACATAATGTATGTTATCCAGGAGAGTGAAGTTAAGCCTTATTTAGTGGAGCCGACTTGGTGAAGCAGTGCATCTACTCATATTGAGTTGTGTGTCTTTTCTTGTGTGTTGTGTGCTTAGTATAGCCATTTGGAAGTTGTTGGAGCGAACCTGATTATATCCTAGATGGATCATATTTATGGTAGATCATTTTGTGATCACCTAGTGTGGATGACAGTAAGAATCAAGGCATGAGTAGAGTTGTTGATGTGAGTGGAATAAAGAAATGATTTGGAATGTCATTTACCAATTGCAGATCTATGTAAAGAAGCAGAGAGCTAGTAATATTCATTGGAATTGATCAAGACAACATGTCTACTCTATAATTCATCAAATCAGATATAGTGTATATCTATTGTGCAGAAGGTTGTACCCTTCACCATTTGGGCCGTGCGCTCTTGGACAGTGTGTCCTCACTGGGTGCTAAGTCCCACTAGGGTTTTTACCTATTTGGTTTTCCCCATGACCAAAATTGGTGTAGTATTATTTGTGTTATCCTGTTGTGTTCTTGGATGTTATTATTAATTCTTAATTGGATAAAGAATTGAATCTTGTAGATAATTGATTCCCCCCCTCTCAGTTATCTATTGGGACTATTCCTAATAGTTTATATAATTTTAACCTATCATTCTTCACAGCATATTTAGACCTTAGTTGCGCTACAACAACTTCTGAATCTCTATAGAATTTTAAATATTTAATACCATGTTTTGCAACAATATTCAATTTTAAAAACAATTCCTCATACATAACAATATTATTTGTGCATTCAAAAGTTAATAGGAATTAATACTTAAATGTGGTACCTGTTAGATTCTAGAATTTGCACCCTTGCTAAATAATCAAACTTAGCAACTCTAAAGTAACTTGGGATCTTCTCTAGGTGTGGGAACTTTGCTAACTGAGAAGAAACCTCTAGATTCTAGGTTGGTTCCTCTTGATTTATCACCTTAGCTTGTTATTTTAGACATGAAAGTAAACTGAGAGGGAAAGGGATAGAAGGATTTCATAAAAGGAAAAGCTTAAAAGAAAAGGTGATGTAGCGAAGGTTGGGGATGGGTCATAACACAAGATGATTGATGAACCAGGGAAAGGCCAAGAGAGACAAAAAATCTCAATTTCTTGACTAGGTTTATAAAAGTTCTTCCTAACAGGGCTTGGTATGAATATTATCAAGGGAATGAGAGACTTCTCAATGATACTTTCATAAAATAGATCTCAATTTAAGACCTATAAATAGACATTCACCTCAGCATAGGGCACTTGAAATGAGACAAGAATAGTGGGAAGCTCGCCAAAGCGTGCATAAACTATCTAATCAAAATCATTCACCACATACACAAATACTAAAAAGAAGAGGGAGTGATGACTCAAAGCTCTTTCTAATAACCAGTCATATATATTATTTTCCAATAAAGAATTACAAACATATTCAGAGAAAATCCAGTGATAAAGAATGTCACTAGAACTATTTCTTCACATATAGGAATTCCTAAGAGATTACAATCATGAAGAATAAGGGGCAAAGAAAATGTCACAATAACCTAGCATAAACCCTAAAAAACTATTATTTGTGAGTCTAAAACTTAGATATATACCAACCTCTTCAAGGACGTAGCCCTAAGAGTTGGTCATTTAATTCTATTAGGTCAGAAGTTATGGTTACAAGTCACTTCTAGAAAAAAATAGAGACATCTACAATCAAATTTCTTCATTAATGTCCTTTAATTTACTTGAGAATATCCTCTAAAATCTGATACAGTTGCTAAGAAAGCTTCCTTACCTCCATTAATATTTTTGGAGAATGAGAAATCATCAATTACTTCCTTATAGTCAATCAGATTTGCTTCAACTACTCTTTGTCCTTGAAAATATAGTCAATGACCTCTGAGAGATTTTAAATATTTAAATTTATATTAATACAGTCACTAATGGCACAGAAAAATGATATCCATGACTCAAATTTAATCTTTAATCTTCCTTTATAACATAGCCGTCAGATCTTCTACCTTTACATTCACTTTACCTATGCTATCAAAATCAATGGCCCAATTAATCTATGATCCAGTGACTGTACAAATCCTTAGTTATCTAAAAAATTGTTTCCTTTCAGTGACCCAATGACTATCGTTGATCTGCTTGAACTCTACCTTTATATCAATGGTTAGTCATGCAATCTCCTTACTTCCTGCATGACATCACTTTTATTCTGAGATTGAGTGACCACCACAAGATCATTCTTCAATGCATCTGAGTCGTCAATCCTTTATCTTTGACTTCTTGACCTTTGCTATCAAGAGACTTAGTGATTGTGTAAATCATTAGTCACATAATGAATTCTTGGCTTCTAGTGACCTTACGACTTAGGGAAAAAATCTTTTAGTCGCATAGTCCTATGATCTGCTTGAAGAATATTTAATTTTATTGCAAGACCTAGTGAGTGAAGCCTTTTGTGTAGTTTCTGAAGCATTTGGCATATTCTATTTACTTTGTGAGATCATGCGACTACTATCCATCTAATCTAGATCTGATCCTAGCCACACATTCTACTCTATCTCAGAATTTTGATTGCTGGGCCCCCTAAGACAGGTGTCACCATTATGTGATCACTCAAAGCTGAGATCTGAAACAAATTATTCATGATCGATTACACCCACTGTCTGATCTACTTTATCTCTTTGAGCATATCTTTAGCTTAGGTCCTTGAAACCCTTCCTGCAAGCACCAAAAGCTCTGATACCAATTGATGTAAATATAGATGCAGTAACTGAGAGGGGGGGGGGGGGGTGAATCAGTTAACCACAAAAATATTACCACAGATCCCTTAGATATCTTATTAAATAATTTACTGTTGTTGCTTGGTAAACATACAGAGAAATGCTGAAACTCGGTCTTTGCAATGTATATTAATTATAACTGTTCTAAAGCATTCATCATTGATTAGCATGCATAATGAAACAACAAGAGCACAAGAGACACCAGATTTAACGTGGAAACCCAATATGGGAAAAACCACCAATGTAACTAGTTACTGTTTTTCACTCTTCTGAAGTGATGCCCGGTTAGAGGCCAACCCGGTAAAAGGTTACAAAACACACTGTTAGGTGTGACTTAGTTAGAGGATTTAATCACCCTGTTAGGAGTGGCCTTGTAAGAGGTCTTTAAAACAATTTAACTGAATTGTTACCTTGTTAGAGGATTTAAAATATGGTTGTTAAACCAACTCGGTTAAGAGATTTAGAGATCACTGCTACAATGATAAGAAAATAATAGTGAAATGACCTGTACAAGATGCAACTAAATTGCTGATTACAGATCTATGTTCTGCTCCACTTTAGATCCTTTCTGATCGAATATATCTTTGCTGCTCCTCAAGGATATTTGATCATCCTTCACAATTCGCACATATCCGCCTTCAATAGATTTTCATATTTTTCCCATGCATGCATCTGCTCTTCTAGAATGACTATATATATATCATTCAGATTGATTATTTAGTTTGTCAAGTCGGTACAAATAATCATTCCAAATATTACAACTGTCGGCTCTTAAATAAGTAAACACAAGTATTACTAAGTCGGCCCAAATATTGTTACTCGGTTACTGCAAACTAACTCAGTGACTTTCTGATACCCGGCGTCCATTGCATTACTTGGCATTGTCATGCACTTGGTAGAAGTAGAAGCTCGGTCCATACTAACCACTTGGTCATAGTCTCGAACTCGGTAAATACTAGAGACTCGGTAGATATAGTTTTACTCGGTGAACTTGGTAGATACTAACTTTTCTTTGATAACCGAGGAAGCTCAGTTAACACTAACTTCTGTCATACTTCCTTTGACACCCGAGAGAACTCGGTAGATACTTAGCTAACCGACTGAGCTTGGTAGACACATAGAATTGATATATAATATGACATTGTGTGACATCAAGGACAATACATATTTAAACAATTGTATCCAACAATCTCCTTCAGACAATTGTTTCCAACAACTTGGTGACTGGGTAAATCTCCAAGTCTTGAGACATAATGGAATATGCTCTTTTTTTTGCGAGACTTAGAGACTACCACCAGATCTTGAAAGCATGGATAGCCCAGATTGACTACTAATATATCTTTGAAAAAACTAAATTATTTAGCAACCTAGCATCTATGTAAATCTCCTTGTCACTGATGAACCCTACTCCTTCTAGCGATCGCATGATAGCAGTATTGTCGCCAAGTCTCCTAAACTTTGTGTTAACTATTGACCTTATTTGGTGACCTGACAACTGAAGGGTTGTTTCTTAATCTCATGACCATACATAATATTTTGTTCTTTTTTGGAGATCAAGCGACAAGGAAAAAAGTTTAGTCGCACAAGCATAAGGCATATTCCATTTTTATTGAGTGACTGCCTGACTGAAGGAAAAGTGAAATGTGCACATGCTTATAGAGGCTTCTTAAGTGATTAAAAAGTAACTTAAAAATAGAATAAGGGTTTGGCTAGCAAGGGTTTCCTCATGATTTTCAAATGGATTCTATGCTTAGTCATTTTTTGAGAAACCTAGGGCATCCAGAGACACAAAAATAATTGTACAGGGAGTTATAGCCATGGTAAAATCTTGAGACTTTCTCAGGCCTAGCTCAATCCTTGTGGGAGCCCATTTGACCCCACTTGAGACAAATTTGACCATGTATTAAAATTTGGTGAACATTCTTGGTGATTTCTACTGTATATCTACCTACTAGGTATTAGACCAGTGACCTTGTAGCAAACCATTGTGAAAAAGAGTTAAAATATAACATTCTAAGCACAGTATAATCTTCAAAAAAAGGATATGATTGATCAAAAGAGGGAAAAAAATGCTAAATAAGGGGGACTTTACAAGCAAGAGGACTAATTACATGTGCACAAGCACTTCATGAGAAACATGGAGAACTAATCTATAAAACTAGGAATATTTATAAGCTTGGATTGATTTCAAAGTAGGGTTTAAGATGAAAACCATTCACTGAGATAGGAAGAGGATATCCTTCTAAGGTTTAAAGATGAAATGCATTGTATCCCCTGAGCTTAGTGATCATGAATGGTCCTCCCCAAAAGGAGTCAAATTTTCTATGCCTACCTAGTTTTGATCTATACTCATCCCATTTGAGAATTAGGTCCCCAACTTTGTAATTTCTTGCTTTAGCTCTTCTATCAAAACTCTTCTTGACTTGTAGCTGATTATATTCCATTTCTTGCATGGCCTTAGCTCTGATTTCTTCAAGCTCCATGAGCTGAGCATGCCTAATTTGTAGAGGGTCTCCTTCCTCAAAAAGCATGAGTTGTGTAGCTAAGTCCAGTGATGGAAGCTCTCTAGAAATAGACAATTTGGCTTCCTTGCCATATACCAGCATGTATGGAGAATTTCCAATGATTTTCTTAGGGGTAATTCTATCTAGCCATAATTCTGCCTTAAGTTATGAGTGTCAATCTCTCTGATTCTCTTCTAGATTTCTCTTTATTATTCTGATCAGGTTCTTATTTGTAGATTCAGCTAAGCCATTGCCTTGGGGGTAATAGTTTGACCTAGTGCTAAGATAGATTCCATGTTTAATAGCCCAATCTGTAATTCTCAAACCAGTGAAAGCTAGTACATTATCAGAGATAATAGAATCAGGAATCCCAAATCTATGTAAGATATCATCATAAAAATTTAGCACAACACTCTCATTAGCTTCTTTTAGAGCAATAGCCTCTATCTATCTTGTGAAGTAATATGTAGTAGTTATAATCCATTTGTGACCTACACTAGATGGAGGGTTGATCATACCTATGAAGTCTATACCCCATTTGATGAAGGGCTGCTCTATTTTGATTGGTCTTAATGGCATAGCTACAAGTCTCTCTTTGCCAGAAAACATGGTACATTTGATGAAATTTCTTACATAAGCATGACTATCTTTGAAGATGGATGGCCAATAATAGCCAACCCTCATAATATTGAAAGCAGTGGTCCTAGGAGAATAATGACCTCCAAAGGGTTTATCATGAAATTCCTTTAAGATATCCACTACTTGCTCTGTACTGATCCATCTAAGAAGGACTCCATTATGATCCTTTCTATAAAGCATATTTTCAATTAAAACAAAAGGTGTAGACTAAAGTTTGTAGTGCCTCCTTTTTGATGCATCTAGCCCTATAGGGAATTCACTTGTTCTCAAGAAATGAACCATATCCTTCAACCAATTAGTAGTATTGTCATGTTCTTCAGATGTATTCATTAGAGATGAATTTGTTTGTTCTTGATCCTTGGCTAGTATATCATCTATCATCTGTTCACAGAGACCTTAACCTTTAACTGACTTGGTGATATGAATATCTATATCATACTCCATGACCTTAGTTATCCAGCCTGCTCTTTTTTCATTCAATTCCTTACTCAATAAGAACTCCTTCACACTTGGGTGTGTGACCTTCAGATGTACCTTCTTCTGGGTTAGTAAATGTCTAAATTTCTTGAGGCTCTTCACAACAGCCAAGGTATGCTTCTCAACAAAAGAATATCTCTACTCATATTCTTCTAAGCCTTTACTGAAGAAAGCAATAGGTTGCTCAAATCCTTCAGCATTCTTTTGTACTAAAATTGTAGATATAACCTCTGATCCTCCATAGGCATATAGAATGAAGTCTTTTCTAAAATCAGGATTCAATAGGATAGGGGCCTGTGTTAATGCTTCTTTGATAGCTTGGAATTTGTCCTTCCCCTCTTTAGTCTAGTTAAAGACTACATCCTTCTTCAATATAGTTGTGAAGGGCTTGAGTAAATCTGCAATATTGGGCAAGAAATGCCTAACAAAGTTTATTCTCCCAATGAAAGATTATAGACACTTTTTATGATGTGGTAGGGGTAATTCTAGAATAGCTACAACTCTCTCAAGATCAACTATAGTTCCTCTCTTTGATACTATATAGCCTAATAGTTTACCCTCATGGACAAAAAATACACACTTCTTAGGGTTAAGAGAGATCCCAAACTTTGTACACCTTTCAAAGATCTTTCTCAAATGTCCTATATGATTAGCTATGTGTTTAGAATAGAAAGTGATATCATCAAGGTAAACTAGCACAATCTTATACATTAGGCTCTTAAAGGCCATATCCATAGCCTTTTGGAATGTGGAACTTGCATTAGACAAACCAAGTGGCATCTTCTGATAAGCCATTGTACCTCATTTGGTAGTAAATGCAATCTTGTATTGATCCTCTTCTCTTACTAGGACCTGATTATAGCCTGAATAGCCATCTAATAGAGAGAACCTCTTTGATCCAGAGACACATTGTAGGATTTGTTCCATGGATTGCAATGGGTGTCTATCCTTTAGAGATGCTCTATTCAGGTCCCTAAAGTCTACACAAAGCCTAAGTTCTCCATTCTTTTTTCTAATAGGGACTAGGTTGGAGACCCAACAAGTATGCTTGATTTGGTAAATAATAGCACTCTCAATTAATTTAAGAACTTATTTGTGCATCAAGGGCTCTAATTTGGGATTGACAGGTCTTTGTTTCTATCTAACAGGTTTGCATTTGATTCTAATTCAATAGTATGTTGGGCAAGGGCAAGGTTAAATCCTTTTAGGTCCTCATATTTCCAACCAAAAATGTCATTGAATTCTTAGAATAACTTGGCATAAGCCTCTTTCTTTGAAATTGTATTGACCTTCCCAAGCTTTAAGTTCTTGCCTGGCTCTAGCTCCAAATCAGCATAATGTTCTTGTTGAACTACTAGGCCAAATTTATTTTCTCTTACTTGGTCATCAGAGTTGAAAGTAGACTCCAAAGTCACTAGTCCTTTGGGCATTTTATTTATTTTCAACTATACTATCTGATCACCATAATTTTGTAGTAGTCTATTCTGATTATCCTTTGAGAACACATCTTCCTCAAATAGGAACTGCAGGATCTGCTCATCACTATCAAAGACTTGCCAATTCACATCATTGTTAGGGATAGAAGGACTAAAAAAAATCTTAATATGTTGCTGGTCCTCTGCTTTTGAGATATGATTATGAATATCAAATTGAGATCCAATAGTTTCTAGTCTATCAACATGTTGATTCAATTTCCTAGGGATTGCATTTATATTGAAAGCACTGAAATCTTCTATTGCATCCCATATTCTATGTTTGTATGATCTCAAAGCCTCAATTTTTGTAGCACTTAGCTCCCTCACTTGGTTGACTACCAACTCACTATCACCAAAAACTCTTAAAAGTTTGATGCCTCTCTTTCTAGCCCATTCTAGGTCATTTACCAAACTCTCATACTTAGCTATATTATTAGTACATGCAAAGCTGAATCTAAAAGTAGTAAAATACCTTTCACCCTTAGGAGATACTAGCATAACACCTCCACTAGATCCATATCTACTCCTTGATCCATCAAAGTAGAGCTCCCATAGTTGATCACTCTGATCTGATGCCTCATCAAGTGGCTTGAAAAGATTTAGCTCTGAGGTTCCTCCTTGTAACAAATAGTTCCCAAAGCCAGTGTCCCAGAAAATATTAGCTTGAGCCTCTGATACTCTCTCTATTTCTAGATCATCCAAGTAAACATCAGGGATGGCTTCTATTTTAGTATTGGCTTCTCCTATTGATGGGAAATCTTATTCATCTAGTATGGGTTAGCTTGTATTGAGCATGTTAGAGACATAGGGCTCTATATGATGAGCAGCTAGTAATTCTAATTTTATGGTGAGCTTAGTCTCATATCTTGTGTGGAAGAGAATATGTGACCAGTCAGAAGATAGATATCCTCCTATCCTAGTTGTGAATTCTCTTGATAGACACATGGAAAAATAAGCAAGGAGATCCACTATGTATATATCAAGGAGGATAGAAAAATTAGGACTTGCATGAAGAATCAAGATTGTATCTTTGTCCAAGCCTATTGTACTTATTTATGAACCATCTAATTGGGTCACTTTCTTTTGAAAGGGTTCATACCTAAGTCCTAATTGATCAACTACTTTCTTAGGCATGACAAAATTAGTAGCCCCACTATCTACCATGCAATTATGTAGTAGGGAGTCTCCAATAATCAATGTAACATAAAAAGGAGGGGGTTTTAAATTCCTACCTTGTTTAATGTCACATTTTGTGTTATCCATTGGAGTCTCCATGTTCTGATCTATATTCACCAATACTGACCTATTAGCCTCTTTGGTAGATTATTGAGGAATGACTCCCTTTGTTAGGGCCTTCTTTAATATCTCATGCTGTCTAGGGATAGCTAGAGAATCCCACATAGAAATAGACACATTCATTTTCTTCATATTGTCTACAGTATTGAAGGGCACTGTGGTGTGTATCTTTTGATGTGGCTTTGTTATAACAAGCTCACTATTTTTTGGGCCTAGATCTTCTTTGACTAGAATTGTAGGAGACTTCTTCATTATAATAAGAACAAAAGGCTGAGATGTGCTTGTAGACATAGCAGCCTTTGCTTCATCAATAATTTTCTCCATTTCTTGAGCTCTCCTCTTAGATCTAGTATTAGCTGCAATAGGGATACCTCCATTTGTCCCATTGAAACTATGTTGCTCCCAATTAAAGAGAGTTGTCTCATTTGTTTTTGCCTCTTTCTAAGGTATTTTTCCACTAAATGGTGCTTCTTCTTGTGTACTTAAAGTTCTTTGCACTATTAGGGTCTAGTTTCTTAGCCAATTTAGACATATAGCCCGACTATGGGGCTAATCATATGAAGGACAGTATTCAACCTCTGCTACCATGTTATTTTGTCTAGGGACTAATTCTCTGTTGGGATTAGCAGAATTAAGAGGTGTAGGGTTATAAGGTTGATATTGCCTTTGGTTGTAATTTTGTCTTTGACCTTGGTAGCCTCCTTGGTATGTAAGCCTACTCTGGTTAGAAGGTGGCCCTTGGCTTTGATATTGGCCCTGATTTTGGCCTTGATTAGGACCTTGATCCTATTGTTGATAAGAAGGTCTATTCTAGTTTAGGCTTTTCTTCTTCATACTAGTTAGCTCATTACTCATGGTTTGCAACAACTTCTTCATTTCTAATTGTCTTCCCTTCATCTCCTGATTACTACTTCTCAATTTAAGAAGCTCTTGAGAAGGCTCTGATTTAGACTCTCCATAACTAGTACTTGCTTGAGGTGTTACTAGAGTAGTTAGGGGAGTGTATGATGGTAGGCTCAAAGGCATGTTTGGTTGTATCTCAAGGAAAATAGGCATATATTTCCTTGGGGCTATCATGCCAGCCTGAATTAAACAATTTTCTGCCTTTATGGCCAAATCAAAAGCTTGAGGTAATGAAGTACCTCCCATGGATTGAATCATGACTCAGAAAATGGAGTTTAGACTTCTCAAATAATAGAGAAAGGCATGGTTTGTAGAAGGTCTAATTGATATAGGGATTCTACTCCATGTTCTTTGAAATCTAGCATTAAAATCAGTCATTTGTTCTTGTGGGGCTCTCTTTATTGTAGTCAGTTGCATAACTAGGGATAAATGATCTGACTTATTTTTGAAATGATTACTTAAGAGCTCTCCTAGTCCATCCCAAGAATTAATTGATGCAACTACTAGAGATCTATACCACTCAAGAGCTTTACCTTTTAGTGATGTTGCTAGCAATTTGGTAGCTACATCCTCCTCTCTTATGTGATGGACATTACAAATGTTGGCTATGTCTCTAATATACTCATGAGCTAAAGTCTGTCCTTGGCCTATGAAATTGGGTAGGCTCTTTAGTGCTACTAGAGGAACATCATGAAATTGAGGAAAATCTAGAGGGCTACCCTGATTAAAGGACACAAAAGCATCTTGTCTTGTCGTTGGAACTTGTTGACCTACAATTGATGTTGACTCTCCTTGTAACTATCTGCCAAGTGACCTTCTTCTTCTTCTAGGCTACAAGAACTAAAGCCTCTCTTCAATAGTAGGAGGTGTATACCAAACTCTCCTTGTGGGAGATTCCCTTTGTGATGACCTCCCCTTTCTTGTAATTGATGGTAGCTCAAAGAATTGTAGAGGTCTTGAACTCCTTGTCTGAATTCTTCTCATAAATTTTTTGTCAATCTAAGACTGATCTTCCTTTTCTTTCCAGTGGAGTCACCAGATATGATTTTTATAAGAGACCACTTTAAGGCCTACACCATGCCTATGAGCATATCAATGATAGCATAGCCTTCTTTGCAATGAATAAAGATGGATATTTGATGACAACTTATCCTAGTTGCTGCCCCACCAAGCGTGCCAAAAAATGTTACATTCTATAATTTGCACCCTTTCTAAATAATCAAACTTAGCAACTCTAGAGTAACTTGGGATCTTCTCTAGGTGTGGGACCTTTTCTAACTGAGAAGAAACCTCCAAATTCTAGGCTGGTTCCTTTTGATTTATCACCTTACTTTCTATTTTAGACATGAAAGTAAACTAAGAGGGAAAGGGATAGAAGGATTGCATAAAGGGAAAAGCTTAAAAGAAAACTATCCTAAAGGTGATGCACCAAAGGTTGGGGATGGATCATAACACAAGATGATTGATGAACTAGGCAGAGGCCAAGAGAGACAAAAAATCTCAACTGCTTGAATAGGTTTATAAAAGTGTTTCCTAACAGGGCTTGGTATGAATATTTTCAAGGGAATGAGAGACTTCTCAATGATACTTTCATAAAATAGAGCTCAAGTTAAGACCTATAAATAGACATTCACTTTAGCATAGGGCACTTGAAATGAGACAAAAATAGTGGGAAGCTCGCCAAAGTTTGCATAAACTATTTTATCAAGATCATTCGCCACATACACAAATACTAAAAAGAAGAGGGAGTTATGACTCAAAGCTCTTTCTAATAACCAGTCATATATATTATTTTCCAATAAATAATTACAAACATATTCAAAGAAAATCCAGGGACAGAGAATGTCACAAGAACTATTTCTTCACATATCGGAATTCCTAAGAGATTACAATCATGAAGACTAAGGGGAAAAGAAAATGTCACAATAGCCTAGCATAGACCCTAAAAAACTATTATTTGTGAATTTAAAACTCAAATATATACCAACCTCTCCAAGGATGCAACCTTGAGAGTTGGTCATTTAATTCTATTAGGTCAAAATTTATGGTTACAAGTCACTTCTAGAAAAAATTAGAGACATCTACAATCAAATTTGTTCATTAATGTCCTTTAATACACTTGAGAATATCCTCTAAAATCCGATAGAGTTGCTGAGAAAGTGTCCTTGTCTCCATTAATATTTTTGGAGACTAAGAAATCATCCATTACTTCCTTGCACTTGATCAGATTTGCTTCAACTACTCTCTATCCTTGAAAATACAGTCAATGACCTCTGAAATATTTTAAATATTTAAATTCATATTAAAATGGTCACTAATGGCATGGAAAAAGGATATCTGTGGCTCAGATTTAAACTTTAATCTTCCTTTATAACATAGCCATCAGATCTTCTACCTTTACGTTCACTTTACCCATGCTATCAAAATCAACGGTCCAATCATTACGCGATCCAGCGACTGTGCAAATCCTTAGTCGTGTAACAAACTCTTCCCTTTCAGCGACCCAATGACTACCATTGATCCACTTGAACTCTATCTTTATATCAACGGTTAGTCACATAATCTCCTTACTTCATACATGACATTGATGAGATCAATTATTGCCTTTATTTTGTATTAATTTTAATACTCTATCCTAAATACTGCCAAGACATTTGTGAACTTATAGCCAGTTGAACTTGTGATAAAGTCCAGTTAGAACTGTTAAAACATGGGTAGATAGTTATGTCATATTTTTCCAATATTATACATATAATGTAGTATTTCATATAACCATTAGAATGTGTTTTCTAATATCTAGATTTAATTTGATTAACCTTATTTGCGTAAATATTTCTGTATCACAACTAACTTGCCAGGAAAGGAAGTAGTTAGAGAGTGGTCAGCAGCATTCAAAGAAGACCATTGAGGTCCGGCTACGGCAAAGTAACCATCATGGCACCAGAAGACATGACTACTACAAAAGAGGAGCCACTATTCTAGGAATGCAATGATGTAATGTTGCTATATTCCCTCTACACTTATTATCATGTTGAATTGGTCGCCCAAACTTTATTACCCATACCATGGGCTGTTACATTTCCTTCTTCTTCTCTGGCATATCTTCAGTCAAATTGTTTTCTTTTCTATTTTAGAATAAGTGTCGATCCTCTATTTATAGGGATTGGATTGATAGTTTGTAAGTGGGGAAGTTCTTGGAAAAACATTTTTGTATCTTGCACCAAGTTCTTTTCAATTTCATGTATTGTTATTATTTAATCAGTTTTTGAAATATAATGAAGTGATTTTTGGTTTACCTTCTATGTTAGAAGATTAGCAGAAGCCAACCAAGGGAGCCCACTTTGGGGGTGGACTAAATTAGAGTAGAGTAGATTTACTTCCAGCATTTCCAATATTTTAGATATAAGTTACAGTTTCTTCCTGTAGCATTTTACTTTGTGAATGTTCTTGCAGCATCTTCAAGAACAGTTATAGTGGATGTTCTAGGTTGAAAGTATAGGTTAACGTAGAGTTTGTAATTTCTAGCATTCATTTTAGCAAGGAGTTAAGTGTGTTTCTTTCCTACAGCACTAGTGTAGGTTCCTTGTATGCATTTTACTTTCTTGCAGCATAAGCATAATTACTCTTTAAGGAACTTAGTGCACATACTATGCTGGCCATTTCAAGTATATGTCCCTGAGTTGACAAATTAAATGCACCTCATGGTGGGAGAAGTAATCCTTAGAGTGAATAAATTATTCCTAAGAAAGGCTTTGGGCATGGTTATTATGCACCTATTGTGAGGCGGTTCATTTTTGACAGCATTATCGGGGATGGTGTCAAGCTAGGAACATTTTTTGAGTTAGTTTTTAAATAGAGATTTGCAATCCTAAAAATTCCTTCACAAGCGTGAAGAATTCAATTGCATGCATCAAAGAGGAAGGCAATGAGATGAACATGGTAGATTTATTCCATAAGAGTCTGCTAATTTGAATGAAGAAGTTGAGGAAGTTGATTTACCTTTTGAAGGCGCAAGTCCTAATTTTCCTACAACATCTTCCTCTAGAGTAGAATCTTTGGATATAAGTGGTCTTCAGCCTTTTGCTAAAATATTGGCCAAATTTCTTGATAATTCTGGCCCAAATCCACCTATTGTTAACAATCTCATAGCTAATGCTCCTTTTAAGCAACAACCCCATAATCAAATACCTCTAGTAATGGCACACCCTGTTGGAGATTTACTTCTGTGCAGTTATTTGATTGTATGTTTGTCATTGATGACAACATATAATATATAGTATTTTCTATATGTGCCTATCAGGATGTTTGTATTATTTCTTGCATGGTTATACACATGTAGTAGACATGTTGTAGTTGCTATGTTTATGCATGCATATTTAGATTTGCAGTTTCAGTTTAGTTATGTTATTCTATTTGTGGCAGTTACAACAGTTATAGTTTGTGAGATTGATAGTTATGAGTTGATGTATTTTTAGTATATCTTTAGTTGCACCTATCTTTGGAATAAGCATGCTTGGATTCATTTTTAGTTATGAGTTAACCATGTTGGGTTAAGAGTGTGGATCATGTTTCATTTGGATCGTGAAGTTTGAGTTATTTTGGTAAAGCCGACTTAGTGAAGCATTGTGTTTGTTAAGTTGGAGTTGCATGGTTCTATTCATGTTGCGTGCTTGGTATAGCCATTGGAAGATGTTTTAGAAGTGACTTGCTTTGAGGGATCATATATATAGTTGGTCATTTGTGATCAATTAGTGTGGATGACATAGAATATGTTTGGGTATCGTAGTCTAGCAGAGTTGTGTAAAGAAATGATTTGAAATGTCATTAGCCAGTTGTTGACCTATGTGAAGAAGCATAGTGTGGTTATTATTCATTGGAACTGATCAAGATAGCAGATCTACTTTAAAAGTTCATCAAGATCAGATATAGCGTATATCTATTATTCAGGAGGTTTCATCCTTTGCCATTAAAGAAGTGAGCTTTGGATAGTGAGTCCTTGGACAGTGAGTCCACCACCCCTAACAAGGTTATTGTAAAAGACTCCTAATAGGGTTAGACCCTTAACTAGGTCACTATACTTATTACATTGTAAAGAACAACTCCTAACAGGGTTGCATAATCTTCTAGCAGGGATTACTATAAACAAGTATAGTTCATTTGTGGGTACTAAGTCCCACCAATTTTTTTACCTTTTGGTTTCCCTGTAACCAAAATTGGTGTGTTCTCAATTGTGTTATCTATATGTGCATTTTCTTTATATTATTCTGGAGTTATTAAGTGGAAAATAATTAATTGGTTGATAACTGATTCACCCCCCTCTTAGTTATCCTTTGGGACTATTCTAACAATTGGTATCAGAGCCAAGTGCCTTGGAGAGAGAGCCTAACATCTTAAGGTAGATTAGATGACATACTTTAGAAAGTAAATCCCTAAGTTCGATATAGAAAATTATCTTGATTGGAAGAACAAGATGATTACACATCTACAATGTGTTGGTTATGAGATTTTTGGAATTGCTACACATGAAGTTGATATTCCCACTCTGAAAGATCTTGAAAAGGATGACACTACTGATAAACAAAAGGAAGTATTCAAAGCTAATGTAATTGCCAAAGAAGCCCTAATCAATGCACTATTTGATAGTGAATTCTCAAAAATCAAGAAAGTTGACAAAGCTTACACCGTATGGAAGTATCTAGAAGATATGTTTGAAGGAGATGTTCAAGCCAAGAATGCACGTAGGAAGACATGGAAAAAGAAGTATAACACTCTTGAGATGTTGCTTGAAGAGAACATTAGAGCCTACAATCATAGGATCAATGAAGCAGTAGATGGAATTAGAAAAAATGGTGGAGAGATCTTAGAAGAAGATATAATGGACAAGCTAATGACTACATTGACACCAGACTATGACAACAAGGTCAGTATCCTTGATGAAACTATGAAATTCTTAGTAGACTTCAAGAGAGAGACTTTGATCAGAAAAATCTCTACATTTGAGATATCTAGACTAAATGGAGAACCTAAGAGTGAAACAACATTTAAGGCATCAGTACATGGTAAGAAATCTTAGAACACTTCTTGCAGTAATGAGATAGAAGATGTTGATACAGAACTTGAAGATATCATTGCTATGATTGCTAGAAAAGAAAAGAAAGGTAAAGGTAAATATGAAGGACAACATCCATTTAAATGTTTTTCATGCAATAAGGTTGGTCATTTTTCATCCAAGTGTCCTACAAGAGTGAAGAAATTTAGATTAGATTATAAGCCCAAATATAGAAAGGAATGTTATCATGCTAAAGAAGGTGTAACTGATGATGATTCAGGAGAAGATGAAATGGATTTGTTTCCCTTAACGACATGGGAAAATTGCTTGAGGAAATGAACACTAAAGATAAAGGGAAGAACAAGAACTAGCCTTAGTTTCCAAAGAAGATATTAGATCTGACTGGATCATTGACAGTGGTTACTCGCATCATACGATAGGAGATAAAGATAGATTTGTTCATCTAGAAAATTACAAAGGTGGAATGGTCAGATTTGGAGATAACACTCCAAAACCTATCATAGGCAAAGGTTCTATTACCTTAGATGGAAAGAACAAGATAGATGATGTTCTTCATGTTGATGGATTACATCATAACTTACTAAGTGTTGGACAATTGCTTGATAAAGGATATCAACTTGAATTCAAACACAACAAGTGCATCATAAGTAACAAAGAAGGAGACATGATTACATCAGGTTTAAAGACAAAAGGTAATGTTTTTCAGCTTAATTCTGATGTTATTTGTTTTTTTGCAAAAGTGGATGATAGTTGGTTGTGGCACAAGAGACTTTGTCATATCAATTTTGACAACATAGTGAAGATAAGAAATGTTAAAGATATAAGAGACCTTCCAAGTATTGCAAGGCTAGTTAACACCATGTGCAAGGAATGTGTAATGGGGAAGCATGTAAGGAGCTCATTCAGAAGTAAGCAGAACTCAGTAGAACACAAACTATATCTAGTTCACATAGACCTATGTGGTCCTACACAAACAAGATCATGCTATAGAGAGAGGTTTTTTTATTTTGTTTGTTGATGATTATTAAAGGATGATGTGGGTTGCATTCTTAAAGGAGAAGTTTGAATCCTTTGAGAAGTTTAAGATATTTAAAGCTAAATTTGAGAATGAAACTAGATTGAAATTAAAGTTTCTTGGATTAGATAGAGGAGGAGAATTCATCTCTGACCAATTTTATGAGTACTGTGAAGATCATGGAATTAAAAGGCAGTAAAGTGCCCCTAGAACACCTCAATAGAATGGTATAACAGAGAGGAGAAATAATATTATACTTGATACAATGCGCACTATAATGATTGAAGGGAAAGTTGCACACACTTATTGGAGAGATGTAGTCAATACAATAAATAGTGCATACTATCAATAGAAGTCAATTAAGACCAGGCGTGGATAAAACACCCTATGAACTTTGGTTTGGTAATGTACCTATAGTCAAGTACTTCATAATATTTGGAAGTAAGTGCTACATCAAGAGGGATGATGGTGCTGGTAAGTTTGATGCTAAAAGCAATGAAGGATTTTTTCTTGGTTACTCTACTAAGAGCAAAGCCTATAGATGTTATAATTTGAGATTAAAGAAAGTCATTAAAAGTACTAATGTAAAGATTGATGAGAAATTCATGATACAAGAAAGATATTATGAAGAAAAACCCAGACCTAGAAGCAAGGCTACTGTTATTGAAGAAATGTTTGATTGTGTTGATGTTTCATGCAATGACCTTGAATCTAGCAAAGAAGAATCACAGATTATAGATGAAGATGTCACTCCAAAAGTTCCTAAGTTTACATCTAGATACCACTCAAAGAAAGATATCATTGGAGATCAGAGCAACAATGTTATGACTAGATCTAAAGCAAAGAGTTCACTAGTTGATGATGAGGTATGTTTACTATCACAAATTAAACTATTAAGTGTTGAAGATGCTTGTAATGATCCTGATTAGAAGAAAGCAATGGAAGAAGAATTAGATCAGATAATCAAGAATGACACATGGGAACTAGTTCAAAGACCCAGTGATAAAAATGTGATTTGTAGAAAGTGGATTTTTAGAAACAAGATGAACGAAGAAGGTACAGTAGTAAGAAATAAAGCAAGACTAGTATGTAAGGGATATGCACAGAGAGAAATTTTAGACTACACTAACACATTTTCCCTTGTGAGCAGACTAGAAGCTATTAAGTTGTTCTTTGCCTATGCTACATTCAAAGATTTTAAAGTATATCAAATGGATGTGAAGTTAGCATTTTTGAATGATGACTTGAAGGAGGAAGTCTACATAGAACAATCTAAAGGATTCAATCTATCAGACAGACTTGATATGGTTTACAGATTAAAGAAAGCACTATATGGACTTAAACTGGCCCCAAGAGCTTGGTATGAGAGACTTGATGGATACTTAACCAAGATTGGATTCAAGAAAGGAACAATAGATTGCAACTTATTCATTAGAGAGACACAAGATGGATTACTTCTAGTAGCTATCTTTGTTGATGACATTATCTTTGGAGGTAATGATAAGCTTAGTTCAAAATTTTCCAAAAAATGCAAAATGAATTTGAGATGAGTATGATTGGTCCTATAAAATACTTTTTGGGATTGAATATAAAGTAGAAAGAAAAAGGAATATTTATAAATTAGTCAAAGTATGTGAAGGAGATCTTGAAGACATTCAAGATGGAAGATTGCAAGCCTATAAGCACACCCATGATAACAGGAAGCAAATTGTCTAAAAATGATGATTCCACAATAGTACACAAGACATTGTACAAATCTATGATTGGAAAATTAATATATCTTACTCAATCTAGACCTGATATATCTAATGTAGTTGGAATTGTTGGGAGATTTGTAGCTGAACCAAAATAGAGTCACCTAATGGAAATCAAGAGGATATTCAAATATCTACAAGGGACTATAGACTATGGTTTATGGTATCCTAAATCAGAAAATATGCAACTTCATGTATATATAGATGCAGATTGGGAAGGTTGTATTGATGATAGGAAGAGTACCTCAGGTAGAGTAGTTTTTCTTGGAGATAGATTGGTTTCTTAGACAAGTAAAAAGCATAATTATATATCTCAGTCAATAGCAGAAGCTGACTATGTTGCTGCAGCATTGAATTGTTCAACTATCATATGGATAAAACAAATGGTTAAAGACTTTGGTATTCAAATTGATTATCCTATTGTTATTCACTATGATAACACTATTACTATTAATATGTCAAAGAACCCTGTGATGCACGCAAAGACAAAGCATATAGATATCAAGTATCATTTTCTAAGAGAAAAAGTTGTAGAAAAGGAAGTTAAATTGAATTATGTGAGTACTAAGAAATAGATAGAAGATATTTTTACAAAGCCTTTATCAAAAGATACTTTTGAGTATCTCAGGGAGAATTTGGGAGTAAGTCCCTTTACTAAGTCTGATTAAAAGTAGTAGAAAAGAGCATTAGTCCTTGGTGACTGATGAGTGGTTGACTACTCTACTTATAGAGTAGTACCTATGCATGATATGTTTATGGTACCCTTATCCATTGATGTCAAAGGGGGAGTATGTAGTATGGGGAGTATCTAGTAAGAGGGAGCATATACTCTAGGGGAGTTAAGAGAAGCCTTTAATGAGGATATGGAGAAAGTTGTAAAAAGATAGAGGAAACAATGTACAAATAATGGTTTAGTATATCATATGTTGCCATCAATGTCAAAGGGGGAGATTGTTGGAGATTTACTTATGTGCAGTTATTTGATTGTATGTTTGTCATTGATGACAACATATAATATACAACAGTTTTTGTATGTACCTATTAGGATGTTTGTATTAATGCTTGTGCGGTTATACACATGTAGTAGACATGTTGTAGTTGCTATGTTTATGCACATAGATTCAGATATGCAGTTTTAGTTTAGTTATATTATTCTATTTGTGGCAGTTATAATAGTTATAGTTTGTGAGATTTATAGTTATGAGCTGACGTATTTTCAGTATATCTTGAGTTGTTCCTTTCTTTGGGATAAGCATGCTTGGATTTGTAATTAGTTATGAGTTAACCATGTTGGGTTAAGAGCATGGATCATGTTTCATTTGGATCATTAAGTTTGAGTTATTTTGGTAAAGCTGACTCAGTGAAGTGTTACATTTGTTAAGTTGGAGTTGCACGATTCTATTCATGTTGCATGCTTGGTATAGCCATTGGAAGATGTTTTAGAAGTGGCTTGCTTTGAGGGATCATATATATAGTTGGTCATTTGTGATCAACCAGTGTGGATGACATAGAATATGTTTGGGTATCGTGGTCGAGCAGAGTTATGTAAAGAAATGATTTGAAATGTTATTAGCCAGTTGTTGAACTATGTAAAGAATCAGAGTGTGGTTATTATTCATTGGAACTAATCAAGATAGAAGGTCTACTTTAATAGTTCATTAAGATCAGATATAGTGCATATCTGTTATTCAAGAGGTTGCAACCTTTTCCATTAAAGTAGTGAGCTTTTGACAGTGAGTCCACCACCCCTAACAGGGTTATTGTAAAAGACTCCTAATAGGGTTAGACCCTTAACCAGGTCACTATACTTAGTGCATTGTAAAGAACAACTCCTAATAGGGTTGCATAATCTTTTAGTAGGGATTACTATAAACAAGTATAGTTCATTTGTGGGTACTAAATCCCACTGGAGTTTTTACCTTTTGGTTTCCCTGTAACCAAAATTGGTGTGTTCTCAATTGTGTTATCTATATGTGTATTTTCTTTATGTTATTCTAGAGTTATTAAGTGGAAAAGAATTAATTGGCTGATAACTGATTCACCCCCCCTCTCAGTTATCCTTTGGGACTATTCTAACACACCCTACTTTTCCATTTCCTCTCCCAAGCCTTATAAACAATGCTAATCTCAAAAATATACCCACAACTGCTCTTCCAAAGTTTTGTGGCCTTCTAACCAAGGATCTTGACACTTTCTTATTTGAGTTTGACATACTCTATCATATCTTTGACTATAACACTGATATGCACAAGCTCAAGTTGTTTCTAGCAACACTAAAAGAGTCAGCCTTATGATGGTTCATGGGCTTAGGAGCCATTGCAGTAGGTACCTGGGATGAGATGCAGACTCTATTTCTACAGAAATACAATGATTATTGCAAGGGGAGTGACCCAAGGGGAGATGAAATTTTTAGAATGTTGCAAAAGGAGGATGAAACAGTGGAGGACTATGTTTCACATTTTTTGTACACATTGTAGAACAAACCCCAACATGTATTGTTAGAGGATTCACAGAAACTAGTCTTCTTGAGAGGGGTAAATGATAATTGTCTGGAAGCATTAGACTTGATGGCTGGTGATGATATATCCCAATCTTCTTGGGATGAACTCAAGAAAATTTGTCTTAACTACTCAAGGTCAACTGTGAAGAAAGATAGAGGATGCCGGTCCATAGTCACTAAAGGGATCAATTTGGGCATTTCAAAGCTGGAGATATCTAATTTTCTCTCATATTTCAAGTAGGACATCATAAATGATGTTTCTACACATCTTGACACCATGACTACTAAGAAGAAGCATGTAGAGGCTAAATCACAATTGGTTGAGTACTATCCTCACTACTACAAACAAAAGCAAGACTACAGATGTAAGCTGGTAGCAAACTTAGAGAATCAACATTTGCCAACTGAGTACATGAAGATAGATGAAGACAATGATCAACTATTCTTCGTTGCTCAACGTCGACCATGGGCTTCAAGACAAGGTATGCCTCAAAATCCTCTACAATTTTCAAATCCTTACAATAATCAATGACAAAACCAAAGTTATTAGAATCCTTCTCAGTACTCCCAACCTCCATAGCCTAACTAGAAAAATAACCAGTGGCCTGACTAGTAAAATAACCAGTGGCCTAACCAGCAAAATAACCAGTGGCCTAACCAGCAAAATAACCAGTGGCCTAACTAGCAAAATCAATGGCAACCACTGCAAGGAAATTGGCAGCAAAATAATCAATGGAGGGGGCCTCCATAGTGGCCTAACCAAAATTTTGGTAATCCACAATTATCACCTCTAGTACAACCACTTCCAATAATGCCACCTCCTATAGAAAACAATGTTAATCCAAAGCCAAACTAATTGCCTGCTCAACCTTAGCCAAATCTAAACAACAAGCAATAGCAACAGCAAACGTACACTACTGACACTCAGTAGTGCCCTACTTATTCAATAGAGATATCTAATATCCATTTGAGATATGGTATGAATCTACCTACACCATAAAATCCTATTATCACAGAAGTTGTAGACACTCCTGTAGCACCACTTCCAAAAGCTACACTACCAGGTACCAACTAGCCAACTATTGTACCCAATAGGACTACTATCCAAACTTCAGTGAATCCTCCCTTTCCACATAGGCTAAAAAAAGAGAAACCTATATCTCAAGAGGATGAAAAATTTGATATTATTGAGCAGCTGAAAAACATGAACATCCAAATCCCTCTATTCCAAGCTATCAAGGAAATACCTCTCTATGGAAATGCTATTAAAGAAGCATGCCTTAAGAAGCCAAGGCGAAAGAAAAAAGACCCTCAAAAAGTCCATGTTGTCAGGCAATTACTGGATATCATGTTAGGAAAGGTAGTGATACCAAAGTATTCAGATCCTAATAGGCTAGTAGTCAACTTGATAATAAATGGACAGGCTATGAAAAATGCTTTAGTTGATTTGGGAGCAGCAATAAATATGATGACTAAGGATACAATGCATAGGTTAAGCATAGAAGACTTGAGAACAACTCCCATAGTGTTAGAACTTGCTGATAGTTCAACTGTTACTCTAGATGATCTCATAGAAGATGTAGTAGTTACCTTAGATTCATGGGAATACCCTGCTAATTTTCTTATCTTGTCACCTAAAGTAAAACTTGCTGGCTATCCTATCATCTTAGGGAGACCTTGGCTAGCCACCACTGATGCCAAAATCAATTATAGATCAGGTAGTATGACAATTTAAAATGGTCAAGCCATAAGGAAGCTCACCCTATATCCTCTTGTCTAACCCCAGCCAGACTTGGGAGAACCTATTTGGCCAGATTTAGGGGACAAAGAGGTAGAGCGGAATTCTATAGCCTAGCTCATGATGTTGCATAGGCACTCTTTTCTAAAGATCTAGGAGGAAGATGATGTAATATAGAGCATTCTTACCAATGAATGTATAGTAGCCAAAGATGTTGCTGAGAGTTCTATCTTAAAGCTATATACCTATGAGGACTGTGTTTTTCTAGCAAGCCCTAAGATAATTAATCAATTACTACCAAGTGAAGTAGCTACAAGTCTTGTACCAGAAGTGTCAATGGTAGAGCTAATGACTACTATGGAACTTTCCCCTGGTCATAATCTCCATGTCAACAACAAGTTGCCTCAATCACAATTAGCATTGTTAATCGAGCTCTTGACTCTACATGAAAAATCCTTTGCTTGGGATTATGGGGATATGGCAGGGCTGAACCCTAAACTCTACACCCATAGGATCTACATCTATGATGGCAGCTTGCCACTTCATCACTCTCAAAGGAGAATAAATCCAGCCTTGCAAGAAATAGTTAAGACTAAGTTGTCAAAGTTGTTGGATGCTGGATTCATCTATCCAATCTGTGATAGCAAGTGGGTATCGCCATTGGTCATTATACCTAAGAAAGGGTTTAAGTGGTGAATATGTGTGGATTACATGGAATTAAATAATTCCACAAAGAAGGATCACTTTCCTTTATCCTTTATTGACCGAGTCTTGGATACTTTGGCTGGAAAGAAGTACTTCTCCTTTCTAGATGGATATAGTGGTTACAATCAGATAAGCATTACTCCCAAAGATCAAGAGAAGACCACATTCACATGCCCTTGGGGCACATATGGTTATTTTGTATTACCATTTGGCTTATGCAATGCACTCGCTACTTTTCAGAGAGTTGTCATTAGCATCTTTGTTGACATATCACACAATTGCATGGAAATATACATGGATGACTTCACTATGTTTGGTGTCACATTTGAGGAATCCATGAAGAACTTGGAGAAAGTACTAATCAGATGTGAAGAATACAACTTGTCTCTCAATAGTGAGAAATGATTTATGATGATGCAGGAAGGAGTGGTATTGGGACATTTTATCTCCAAAGCTGGAATCCAGGTAGACCCTATGAGAATAGAGGTAATTTTCACACTCCCTATTCCCACTAAGTAAAAATATGTCAGATCTTTCCTAGGACATGCTAGCTATTATAGGATGTTTATCCAAAATTTTAGTCAAATAGCTAGTCCTCTATATACTTTGCTTACCAAAGAGGCTGAATTTGCTTGGACAAAGGAATGTAATGAATCCTTCCTGCAGCTCAAGTCACTTTTGACAATTGCACCAATACTTAGGGGTCCTAACTAGACTTTTCCTTTTCACATAAATACAGATGCTTCTTACTATGCCATAGGTGCAATCCTAGGACAAAAATCTCAAAACCTTGAAAATGCAATCTTTTATATCAATAAGAGCCTCCATGGACTAGAATTAAAATATGTAGTGACTGAAAATGTAATACCCTCTCCTATGGTGATACTTGGACTTTCTAATTTGGACATTCTATTATGATGGTTAGAACTATACATTTACATTTATGTTTTGTGGATGATGATATGTTTATCAGATGATTTATATGCTCATTTATGGTTATTATTTATATGTTTACAAGATTAGAAAACCGTCTATTTTTATATGTTTTATGGATCTAACCCAAGGATTTGAATCTAACCATTATCATGATATTTTATGAATATGTGTCTGATGTGAATTCATGACTCAGGACAAAGTCGTAGATACTCACTTAGTTGAGGTCCACACAATGTATCAATCCTAGTCATCTGCTTGCATATATCTCATTTGTATGTATATCCATATGTATCCATGTATCTCTTCTTGGTGATGCAAGAGTATAGGTACTAGGTATCGTCTCCACCTGGCTTCACAAGTTTGAGCGATCCCTCAAAATCCTTGATCATTGTTGTTGTTACGAAGATATCATCAGGTTCCACAAGAAGGAACTCTGCCTCTGATCCTTTTACCTTTAGGTGGGGAGTTCCTACGTCAGTCCATTGTGTGGATGATGTATTTCTGTGTCCTCTTTGTTTCTTGGTTTTGTAGGTCTTGTAGGTAGTTTCTTGTCTTTTGCATTCATTGTGAATGAAGTTTCAAATATGGTGGCTCCAATTGTCTTCATGGTATGTTCAATTTTATTAGTAGATTATTGATGTGATTTTAATATCAATATTAATAAAGAATTCATGCTATTAATAATGTTTTATAATATCCATAATAATAAGATGTCTATGGCAATAATAATAATAAATATTTTAATAATAGTGGTATATTTCACCTTATATATCACTATTATATTTGTAAGGAATAGGGATTAGTGTATGAATAAATAATATGTTTTATAATAATAATATTATGTACACATAGGCATATGGGTGCACACATATGCATATGCATACATATATTTATATAATTATTGGTAAGTAATTATTGCATTATATTAATAAGCAATTAAATAAGTTAATGATATGGTAAAAATGTTGTAAATAATAATTACTATTAGCTTCCTTAAATAAAAGAAACATAAATCAGATTATGGTAATAGGTAAATAGAATTATATCTCTTCGGGAAAGGCATTAATGATATTGTTTAAGCCTAACTATTTACTAATGGATAGTTGGGATGGTTGAATCGATTGGTTTACCCTTGCAACCACCTCCTCCATTCTATTTATAAGAAAGTCTTTCCTGTGTGTGGGGGGTTGGCATAGGAAATGTTAATTTGAGGAGAGGCTTTATCCTTGATAGAATATTGCTATAGTTTGGTGAGGAGAGAATTGATTTTTCTCTTAGAGGATGTGACTGAGATTGCTTCTGGAAGAGGTTGGAGCTTGCCTGTAGGAGGAATCGGAAGGAGTGTTTGGAGTAGGTTGGAAATCTTGGATCTTCTGCTCTCCAATAGTTTCTCTTCATCGGACTCCAGGTAGGATCTATCCTAGAGATAATCCTTCTTGAGTGTTTGTTGCTTGAATGTATTTCCATTTTGTTCTTGTTGTTTTCTATGAGCCTGCAATTCAAAAGAGGATTATTCTATTATAACATGGTTGTAGTTTTATGTGAAATAGTCTAAGGGGAAAGATAGTTATGATACATTATTGCATAAACTATTATGCTTACTCTTGTGGGCGTGTGTTGCCATGTATTCCTGAGATGCTATATTGAATAGGTACTGGCTGAATTAATGTAGGATACAATGTAGATTTGTGATTATGTTCCTGTGTCTTGTCTTCTTTGTGGTAGGAGATAGTTTAAAATAATAGATGCTTAAATATGTATTGGATGTTCATATGTTGCATAATCTGAATAGTGCTCTAGGATTTAGAACTATTATCCCAACCTTACTATTCCATACCTATTTAGCACCACCTTTCTTCATCCACATCTAGGGCATTGTTTTGTTTTGTAGTTTTCTATCATTTTCTCTCATTCTATAGGAATGCGCATATTTCAGCCACCTTGTAGGTTCTGTCACTCTGTGAAGAATTGTGCAGTTTGGTGAATGAAATACACAGCCTGCAGTTTGATTAAATCTAGAGTTGCTAGTATTATTTTGTTGCCGTGTTTGGATTTAGGGTTTGTTTGGTATATAGGATCATGAGTTTGTATTATAAATTGTTATTGTTGATTTACTCTTGAGTTGTATTCAGATTAGGGTTTATGTCATTATTAATTACCCTTGAGTTGTATTTAATCTAGAGAGTTCAATTTAGTATTATAAAGGTTTGTTTTACTTATACTTCAAGTTATACTTCTATAAAAAAATTAGGTACCCTTTTGGATGATTGGAATAGGTTTCAACTTTCTAGGAATTAAGATGCAACTTATAGATTTTGGAATTAAAAAAAAAAAAAAAATCAAACTTAGTTAAATTTCAGGCATGTGAGAATTTTTAGAACATTGTGTTTTGGCATGTGAAATTTTGTGTAAGCTTTAATATGTACCTTATGTGTTATATGGTGTATTTAGATGCTTTAATAGGGTGAGGATGTGTATAGGTAACAGCTTAGGGTCTAGGATTTTGTAGAGGACCAGGGCTATTCTAGATCTCCCTAAACATTCCTAATTTTCCTAAAAATCCTCAAACTACCTTATTATTTTCTATTCTTTGATACAGTTCTCAAATGTGTTTGTAATGTGATTTTACTACATGTATGATGTGTTTTTGCTACATGTATGATGTATTTGTGATGTGTGGGTTAAGGGTAGAAAACCTAAGAACACTAAGTGAGTAGCTCTCAGTGCAAGGTCGGGGCCCTAAGTGGCTAGAACCAGGATAACCGACTGAAGAGTTATTTAACAAGTGAAAAATTAATTAAACTTATGGAAATGGGTTAAAACACTAAAAAGATTAATGTATGCCTCGCCCATGCCATTAGTGCTAGTAAAGGCTATGGATGGGAGTGGGAGAAGGTACCTATGTGTAGGTATGATTAAATGGTGCTTATCTATATGAAAGGCATTCGATTCTACATCTACCTACTTGGGGGCCAGGGCCTAGAGTGGCTAGTACCAGGATAACCCAAGAGGTGAGGGCTATGTAATGACACTCACTTAGGTTGTTGTTTAAAGTTTCTACCAAGCCTTAGAACCTTTGGGAAAAGATTTTATACTTTGATCTTCTTTCATTTGCTATTTGGGAAAGGTTACCCAACGCTAGGTATGGCCTAGCCATTCCTTCTTTTTGGACCTTGGTGTTTATCTCCTAGCATGGGGGAGTGGGCCTTTTGGTATCCACATGGTTGGGTGGTAAATATTTTTATCGAGGTATCTTTTGCGGATGCAGTGCTTGAGGATTCATGCTTGCTTAATGTTCCAGTTTTGAAGAATGAAGACTTTGTAATTATCTTTCATGTTGTAAAATTATTGTTACCTCCCAAGAGGAGAGGAATGTAATGTAATCATTAATGTATTTTCAAAATGATGTATTTGGAATGGGTAGACTTAGGAAAAGAAAAAGGGAAAAAAAGGGATTTTGTAACATTCCAAGTAGAGAAGTGTGTTTCTCATTATTGATTAAGTGAAAAGCTATTGAAAAAAGAAAAAAATGTAATATTTTCAATGTATCAAATGTTTAGATGATTCTATTTTTTGGTATTAATTTCTTAAATGCTATATCATTCATAAAGGATACTTAGGATTATAGATGGATTCAAATGGAAAATTGAAATGAATTTACTTTGTATTCCTTTATAAAGAATCTACAAATGTGTGATGTAGTTTTCTTAAGAAGTAAATCAAGATCTTAGTATACTATATGGATTTAAATGAATCAGGCATTTATTAAGAAGGGAACCTTGGATGAATCTAAGTTAAACTATGTTTTTTTTATTTTATTTTTAAAAAAAATTCAAAATTTTCCATAAATCATCACTTAGGTTTTCTTTTACAAAGAGAATCTTTGTTCTCTCCCCTGATTCCGTTGCGGGGCATGACATCTTTGGTATCAGAGCCCTAAGTTGCTACACTAGGGCCTTGGAAATTTGGTCCATGCTTCTTAAAACTTTTTATTCATTTAAGGAAACACTTAAATATATAATTAGACTAGGACCCTTAAAATTATCCTTCTTCTTACCCATGGCAGGATGCCTCGTATAACCCATAGTAGAAGGGGAGGTGCCCAAAATACCACTTCTAGATCTCAACAAGAGAGTTCTAAGGAAAAAGAAAAATATGGGGGTAGAGGGGATCAATCTAATAATCAATCAGAGGGTTTTCAGGGGTCTCAAGTACAAGAACTTCTAAAACAAATTCTATAGAGGTTAGATGGAGGGCAGGGTAGAGGTCACCATGGGGAGACTAAAACTCACCATGAGGAAAGGGAAAGGAGTTCTAGGAGGAGATATCAGGAAATGGAAGAAGATGATTTGCATGCTTCTCACATGTGAGACCTCCTTAGGACTAAGACTAACCCCTTTAAGGGAACCAAAGGTGGATCTACCCCTAAAACTTGGTTGCTAGATTTGGAAAGGATTTTCTCCATGCATCTTTACAGCAGTAATACCAAAGCATGGTTTGCAGCAAGTCACCTTAGAGACTCTACATCCATTTGGTGGGAAATAGAGAAAGATAAAATTCACATAGATATTACCACTCTTTCATGGGAACTATTCCTAGAACTCTTTCAAGCCAAATTTCTTTCTGACCACTAGAGATGGGAAAGAGCCAAAGAATTTCACAACTTAAGGTAGCTAACTATGTCAGTTGATGAATATGAGAGGAAGTTCTTGGAACTCAAGCCACACTCAAGATATAAGGATGATGAACCCATGTTGACTCAACACTTTCTTAGAGGACTCAACGGTCACTTGGCCAACAGCGTATGAATGTTTGAAACTCAAACAGTTGATGATGAAGTCATCAAGGCTCATCTTGTGGAACAAAATGTAGCCTTGGGGTTAGGAGATCAAATAGGTGGCCAAGGGGGTAATGCCTTTCAAGCCGGGTTAGTTTTCAAAGGGAATTTATCTCAAGGAGCATCTAGACCTAAAAAATATCCTCCCAAAGGAATTCAGAACCACCAGAATAGAAAATTTCATAGCAACAACAACAACAATTACAATGGAAACAACAATAAAAAAGGGGGTTCTCAACCCAACAATTCTCACAACTAGCAGCATGCAAAGCGGTATGCAAACCCTCAACCAGCTCAAAGTATGTTTCAAAACTCTAGTCAGGGTAGCTATCAGCAGTCCAGTGCACCTTCCACAGGAAGGAATTTTGTTAAGAACACTAGATGTTACTCTTGTGGCCAACATGGTCACATTGCAGTTAATTGCCCTCATAAATCTTCCCCAGCAACCAGCTATAGACAGGCCACTTTAGAACCAACAATAGGTAATATAAGTAGGGTAGATTGAATATTTGCCACATTAGACCATAGACAAGCCTATCATCAAGGATCAGTCATCAAAACCCTAGGTTTGTTAAGGGGTATCTCTACCACTATACTATTTGATTCATGAGCAACAAATTCTTTTATTTCACCTTCTTTAGTAGAGCAATGTGGGCTGAAGGTAGTAAGGCATGAAGATAGGTGGTAGGTCAAGCTATCCTCTGGGGAAAGAATAACCTCTAACTCTTGTGTCCATAGTTTCAAGTTATAACTTGGACCTTTTTCCACATTTGTAGATCTTCAAGTAATTCCTCTAGGCTCGTATGGAGTAGTTATGGGTATGGATTGGTTGGATGCTCACAAAGCCACTTTGGATTGTAGAAACAAAAGCATTCAATGTTCAGATGATTTAGGAGAACCTAAGAAGATTATTGGGGTACAATGACCCATCTCTCTCCGTATGATTTCTGTGATGTAGCTCAAGAGGTGCATGCGCAAAGGATGCCAATTATTTGTAGTTTTAGTAGAGGACTTGGACCTAGGAGAAAGTAGGGGTGTATCACTAGATCATCCCCTATTAGAAGAGTACTTGGATGTTTTTCCCAAATTAATTCCAAGAATGCCTCGCAAGAGGGACATTGACTTCCAAATTGAGTTGGTTCCAAGAGCAGAACCAATCTCCAAAGCTCCATACCATATGACCACACAAGAAATTGAAGAACTTAATCTTTATCTAGAAAGACTCTTGGAAAAAGGATTTATCAGACCTAGTGTGTCACCATGGGGTGCACTAGTGATATTTGTGAAGAAGAAAGATGGCTCTCTTTGATTGTGCATCGACTATCATCAACTCAACAAAGTCACAATCAAGAATCAGTATGCCTTACCTTGCATTGATGATCTATTTGATCAAATGAAAGGGGAAAAAATATTTTCAAAAATTGATCTCAAGTTAGGATACCATCAACTTAGAATTTAGGAAGCTGATATACATCGAATAGCTTTCTATACCAGGTATGGTCACTATGAGTTCACTATGGTACCATTTGGGTGAACGAATGATCCTTCTATATTCATGAGCTTAATGAATGGGGTTTTCAAAACCTACTTGGATAAATTTGTGATAGTATTCTTAGATGATATCTTAGTGTTCTCAAAAACTCTTAAAGAACATGAGGTTCATCTTTGCCAAGTATTGCAGTGCCTTAGGGAAAATCAACTTTATGCCAATGCAAAAAAGTGTGAATTCTTTCAAACAAAGGTCAAGTATCTTGGACATTTCATATCAGGAGATGGCATCACTGTTGATCCATCCAAAATTCAAGCCATAGTGGAGAGGCCAACTCTTACTAACATTTCTAAAGTTCGTAGCTTTATGGGACTAGCCAGGTATTATAGACAATTTGTCAGAGAGTTCTCTTGGATAGCTCATCCCATTACTTCCTTGCAAAGGAAAGGAAAGAAGTTTGTTTGGTTAGAAAAATGTGAGGCCACTTCCCAATTTTTGAAGGAAAGATTAACCAGTGCTCCAATCTTGGTGGTTCTCGAACCATCGAGAAATTTTGTAGTTTGCATAGATGCCTCACTAGAAGGGATTGGGGCAGTTCTTATGCAAGAAGGACAAGTGGTGGCTTATGAGTCTAGGAAGATTAAATATCATGAGCTCAACTACCCCACCCATGATCTAGAACTTGCAATAGTAGTTCATGTGTTAGTAAAGTGGAGACACTTTTCGTTGGGTCATAAATTTGAACTCCAAATAGATCATCGAAGCCTTTAGTACATATTATCTCAACCTAACCTCAATGCTAGGCAATGCAGGTGGATGGAATTCTTGTGTGAATATGAGTTTGAGGTTAAGAACATCCAAGGGAAGACGAATGTAGTGGCAGATGCTTTGAGTAGGCATAGACATGTTTTATCAGCACTATCCCTTAGCATAGATTTGGAGAAAAGAATCAGGGAGGCTCTCACTTTTGACCCTTGGTTTTAGGAAGTTAAGGCAGAAATAGAGTCAAGAAGACCCTTGGAAGGTTGCTTCTTAGGATATTCCTTAGATACTCTTGGGTTGTTGTGATAGGAAAATAGAATTTATGTGCCCACGGTAGGAGATCTTCATGTGCTTGTCCTTTTAGAAAGCCACAAGGCTCCCTATTTGACACATCCTAGGGTGAAGAAAATATATGCTGACCTATGCCAATTGTACTATTGGTCAGGAATGAAGAGAGATATTGTAGACTACATGGCTAGATGTTTGGAATGTCAAAGAGTGAAAGCAGAGCATCAACACCCCGCTAGTCTATTACAACCTCACTTAGTGCCAGAATGGAAATGCGATATTATTTCTATGGATTTTATTGTGGGACTTCTAGTTACTCCCAGGAGACATGATGCTATCATGGTAACAGTTGATAGACTCACCAAGGTAGCCTATTTTTCTCCCATGTAGTCCTCCTACTCAACAACTTCTGTAGCCAGAGTATTCATGAAGGACATTGTGAGACTCCATGGTATTCCCAGGAAAATCATATATGATCGTGACCCAGTATTCACATCGGCTCTTTGGACTTCACTTCAGAAAACTTTAGGGACTCGGGTCAACTTCAGTTCAACCTATCACCCTGAGATAAATGGACAGACAAAGTGAGTCAATCAAGTTCTTGAGGACATGTTCAAAATGTATGTTATGGACAAATAGACCCATTGGGAAGAGTATCTATATTTGGTGGAGTTTTCTTATAATAATGGTTATCACAGTTCTATAGGTATGTCCCCTTTTCAGGCTTTGTTTGGCCATCCATGTTGCAATCCCTTGAGTTGGGACCAATTGGAGGATAGGGTACTTCTAAGCCCTGGGATGCTATAGGATATGGAGTAGCAGGTCAAGCGTATCAGAGAGCATATTTTGATAGCTCAAGATAGGCAGAAGAAGTATGCTGATTCTCATAGGACTGATGTGCACTTTGCTCTTGGTGATAGAGTCTTTTTGAGGGTGTTTCCACAAAAGATTCTAATCTGTTATGGAAAAGGCTCCAAATTGGCACCTTGATTTGTTGGCCCTTTTGAAGTCCTATAGAGGATTGGACTAGTAGCTTATTGGCTTGCCTTGTCACCCAGCCTTGCTCATATTCACGATGTATTTCATGTTTTAGTTCTTAGAAAATATATTCTTGATGTGACTCACATTTTGGATTAGAATGCATTATAGGTAGTGGACGGGCAGCTGGCTTTAGAGCCGATACACATTTTGCAGTAGTGGACACTGAACCTCAAGGGTCGTACCATAGATCAGGTAAGGGTCCAATGGGACCCCAATGATGATTCCTTCACTACATGGGAGGATGCTGCTAGACTTAGAGATGCTTATCCATATCTATTTGTAGGCTTCCAAGAGTAAGCCTAACTCTAGGGGGGGAGGATGTAATACCCTCTCCTATGTTGACACTTTGACTTTTTGATTTGGACATTCTATTATGATGGTTAGAACTATACATTTACATTTATGTTTTATAGATGATGATATGTTTATCAGATGACTTATATGCTCATTTATGGTTATTATTTATATGTTTATGAGATTAGAAAACCATCTATTTTTATATGTTTTATGGATCTAACCCAAGGATTTGAATCTAACCATTATCATGATGTTTTATGAATATGTGTTTGATGTGTTTTCATGACTCAGGATGAAGTTGTAGTTACTCACTTAGTTGAGGTCCACACAATGTATCCATCCTGGTCATCTACTTGCATATATCTAATTTGTATGTATATCCATTTGTATCCATGTATCTCTTCTTGGTGATGCAGGAGTATAGGTATCGGGTATCATCTCCACCTGGCTTCACAAGTCTGAGTGATCCCTCAAAATCCTCAATCGTTGTTGTTGTTATGGCAACATCACTAGGTTCCACAGGAAGGAACTCTGCCTCTGATCCTTTTACCTTTAGGTGGGGAGTTCCCGCATCAATCCCTTATGTGGATGATGTATTTCTATGTCCTCTTTATTTGTTGGTTTTGTAGGTCTTGTAGCTACTTTCTTGTCTTTTGCATTCATTGTGAATGAAGTTTTGAATATGGTGGTTCTAATTGTCTTCATGGTATGTTCAATTTTATTAGTAGATTATTGATGTGATTT
The DNA here is from genome assembly GCA_027943335.1 of Chamaecyparis obtusa. Lineage (NCBI taxonomy): Eukaryota > Viridiplantae > Streptophyta > Pinopsida > Cupressales > Cupressaceae > Chamaecyparis > Chamaecyparis obtusa. The sequence goes on along the minus strand of BSBK01001356.1, from coordinate 185,522 downwards.
TAATATCAATAATAATAAAGAATTCATGGTATTAATAATTTTTTATAATATCCATAATAATAAGATGTCTATGGCAATAATAATAATAAATGTTTTAATAATAGTGGTATATTTCACCTTATATATCACTATTGTATTTTGTAAGGAATAGGGATTAGTGTATGAATAAATAATATGTTTTATAATAATAATATTATGTTTGCAATAATATTTATAATAATAATAATAATATATGTACACATAGGAATATGGGTGCACACACACACACACACACACACACAAAGATATATATATATATATATATATATATATATATATATATATATATATATATATATATATATATATATATATATATATATATATATATATATATATATATATATATATATATATATATATATATATATATATATATATATAATTATTGGTAAGTAATTATTGCATTATATCAATAAACAACTAAATAAGTTAATGATATGGTAAAAGTGTTGTAAATAATAATTACTATTAGCTTCCTTAAATAAAAGAAACATAAATCAGATTATGGTAATAGGTAAATAGAATTATATCTCTTCAGGAAAGGCTTTAATGATATTTTTAAAGCCTAACTATTTACTGATGGATAGTTGGGATGGTTGCATTGATTGGTTTACCTGTGCAGCCACCTCCTCCATTCTATTTACAGGAAAGACTTTCCTGTGTCTGGGGGGTTGGTATAGGAAATGTTAATTTCAGGAGAGGTTTTATCCTGATAGAATATTGCTATAGTTTGGTGAAGAGAGAATTGATTTTTCTCTGAGAGGATGTGAATGAGATTACTTATGGAAGAGGTTGGAGCTTGCCTATGTTGGAAATATTCAAGACTAACCGAGTTACTGAGAGGGGAGGGGTGAATCAGTAACTACAAATTTTCTTACTAATTTCAGATCAAGATGTTATATACTTTACTGATCTAATTGCATACATGAGAAACTCAAAACATAAAAGCATTCATATCAATTTGACACACAAATTTGGTAACCTAGAAACCTTCCAAATAGAAAGTAAAACTGGGGTGGGGATGATACCCACAAGACTTTAATGCTACAGTATAAAGTTGGCTGGTTAAGGCTTACAATGATCACTTCTGATGATCTGCCCTGTTAGGAGCAATAAGGACTGCTAAGTCCACCTTGTTAGAGGATTTACAAACATATAGTGAAGTATGCACTCGGTTAAGAGATTTTACAAAAGACTGTTAAGTCTACCTTGGTAGAGGATTTAGTACTGATTCACTTGTTAGAATGAAACAGTAGATCTCTTACTTGCAACTATATTTGCTGAATGAGATTCACTGATGTATTGATCACCTTCTGTGATGGATTTGTCTCTGCTGCTCCTTATACTGTTGTAGCCCTTTGTAATTCACTTACTTCTGTATCTTCGCATACACATACATTTTCTTATTTTTCTGCTACTTTGGATATGATATAAACATTGCTTATATATCAATCCAAAACAATTACAAAACAATTACAAAGTCAGCTCTACAACAAATAAACACAAGTATTACTGAGTCGGCCCAGATATAGTTACTCGGTTCCTGCAAACTAACTCGGTGACTTTCTGATACTCGGCATCCACTGTGTTACTCGGCATCATCATGCACTTGATAGAAGTGGAGACTCGGTCCATACTAATCACTCGGTTGTGGTTTCAAACTCAGTAAATATTGGAGACTCGGTAGATATAGTGTTACTTGGTAGAAACTGAATTTCCTATTTAACCATGCAGCACTTGGTAGATACTGTTCAACTCGGTAAGCTCTGTTCTGCTCGGTAAGCTCTATTCTGCTCGGTAAGCTCTATTCTTCTCGATAAGCTATGTTCTTCTCGGTAAGCTTTGTTCTGCTCGGTAAGCTCTCAGAATCTAAATAAGTGTTGTCACTAGATGACAATCATGCTTAATGCCAACAATCTCCCTCTTTGGCATTAGTGACAAAACACTTATTGCCAAAACTTATATACACGAATCATGTTGAATCTGATTTTGATTTTTTAAAATTTATCTTTGTCAAACTGATATATATACATTTTATTACTTTCTCCCCCTTTCATATTACTCATCTTAATCTTATACTTTCTTCTATACATTCTTTCTCTATATATTTTCTCCCCCTCTTTGACAATAATGCCAAAGGTATATATACTAGTGTTTTACAGGGAAAATCCAAAGTGTGAGAGAAAATCTGAATTTACCTTCTTGATTAGTGCCAGAGTATTGTCCCAATTCTCTTGCAGAATCTTGCATGTATGGAGTGCAATTTGGACTTCTGCAAAGAGTTCAATCATGTGATCTGCAATGGAAAACTGATTTTCATGGAGTAATGTTTTTGAGTGAGCAATGTGTTTTTGCATTGTATCCATGATGGGAAGGATCATGTTCTGAATGTCTAGCAGTGTTGACCGGATCCTTGTGTCTTCTTTCAATAATTCTGACTGCTTATTTGATAGGAATGTGATTTTCATATGATGTGCAGAGCTTGAACTAGGTTCAAGTTGCAACTTCTGTACACTGTCCTTCAGATCTTCATCAATCTTATTTATTTTATCTTTGATTTCCTTAGTGAGCTCAGTAACATTACATAGCTTAGCAAAAAGTGAGACAATATTGGAATAGGAGGACTCAATCTTTGTCAAAACTGAAGATAATTTGGCCTGATTAATTGCTATATGCTGAGCAATATGCTCAAGCACTTTATTGTCAAACTTCTTCTCAGCTTTCTCAAGTAACTTTTCTGACCCAAAGGAATCCTCATTGAACTTGTTCACTGCCTCTGCTAATTGTAACAAAATATGTTGTGAGGAATCAACTTTAATACCTATTGCTTCTGACAGAATATTCTTTGCATCCTCAATGATTTTATATTCCTTATCCCTTTCTTCTTTTAGTTTCTTTTGCTTAGCTTTCTTCTGGAGGAGTTCACCAATGCTTAGCATTTGGTCTGCTGACAGATTTGCAAAATCTAATGTTGGGATCTCTATTTCTTCATCTAAGTCTATATCCTCTTCTACACTCTTGCTCAAAAATCTTGTGCTCGGTTGAGCCTTAGGAACAACTGTTATTGTGCTTAATGCCTTTGTAGAAGTTATTGTAGACATTGTAGGACTAGCTGTGAAAAATGATAAACTTTTGACTGGAGTAGTTGTTGAACTCAAAGCTGTACTATTTACAATTTTAGAATCAAGAACTGAAATACTTACTGAAGTGTCCAAAACTGAAGTACTTGCTGTAGGAAAACTTGATAAAGAAGTAGGTATAGAAATGGATACAGGAGACTGTAACTCGGTAAAAGATGTGGTAGCCACTTCTGTTGATGATACATTGAGTTGTGCTGGTGATGATTGGACATTTGATGTATCTGTGGAAGTTGTCACAATCATACTTGAAGTTATCTCCGGGCTAGATGTAGCAATTTTTACTAGAGAGTGAGGAAGTGAGGCAATGACTTCTGCAACTATCTGAACAATATCATCTTCCTCATCATTCTGCCTGCCTACCTCAGTAGCTTCTTCCTGTTCATCACTTTCATCTTCTATATCCTTGATTATCACAGTTTCAGTACTCGGTTTGTGAAGATTATAGATGTTTCTCCATGTGGCAGTGGCACTCTTCACAACCGACTCAATATTGTTGACCAACATCAAACAAGTGTTAAATTTTAGTGTCATCTTGTTTTCATTGTCTTTCAATGCCTTTTTAATTTCAGCATTGTTCATACTAAGCATCAATTGTCTTAAGTTTTGATAAAAAATGTCCTTGACAGTTTGCCTTGCATTGCTCCATCTCATTCTGATTTTATCCAATAGCATACCTGGAATTTGTGGGGCTATTTCATCAGGTGAGTATTTCCACTATCCCATTTTCTGAATAACTGCATCTTCAATTTCCTTTTGCTCTGTCTCTAATCTGATCTCATACTTAAAGGATTTGATGTTAGCTATTCCAGATCCTTCTCTTAATTCTTTAATTCTTTCTTCAAAGGTGGGAGGAGGCCTTTTAAATACAATATTATCTTCCTTCTTACCTGCCTTGCTTCTTGTACTCCTTCTTGAAAATACTATAGAGGATTGCTTGGGTACCTTGGTAATAACCACTTTTCCTTTCTTCTTTACTGGAGTTTGTTCTTCTTCCTTCTCATCCTTTTTCTCTTCTTCTTCAATATCCTTTCCTTTGTCCTCGGTTAACATTAGAGGTGTGTCAGCTTGCATTTGGGCCATCCTCTTTCTTCCTTTGTTAACCGCCTGAGGAAGCTTTGTGAAAAGCTCAATTTTCTCCTTAGCTTCTTCATATGTCCCAAAATATGGTACCTTGGGATCAACAGGTTGATTAATTAGGGCTTCAATAATGTTCTTGGTTTCATCAATATTTACCTCATAGGGAAGAGGTTTCACATGTACAGTCCTTGGTTTCACTGCCTGTATATACACATTATCACAATCTACCATAAAACAAACATCATTTTTATAATCTTCCACCAATTTTTGTGGAATCCTGAATCTATTGTTCATCTTTTCTTTAAATGATTCAAAGTAGTTATCCATTATACTTTCAAAATTTTCACCCATTTTTGCAATGTATTCATTTATCTGATAAAGAACCGGCACATCTCTTCTCCATTCTACCATGCCTTTAGAAGGGAAAAACTTCTGACCGTAGAAAAATAAACAAACTAACAGCGATCCAAACTTACATGGATTGTTCTTAGAAGTCTGAATGATTTCCATATTCTTCTTGAACTACTTCAATAACAAATCTGCTAGGTCAAATGACAAATTGTTCTTCACAATCTTATATGCTAGGTCAACTGCTTCACACGGAACACTGTTCTACAAACTTGAACTATATATCTTGTGAGCTATGATATGTATACCGAACTTCAATTCTACATCTGTAATGTTGCTAATTTTCATGCCTCTACCGTCCCACTCGGCTAGGGTTTTCTCTTCTAGTTCCAACCGACTTAGGGTTTTTGTGGATTTTGCCTTGTTGAGCATGGGAAGACCAGTGATTCGGTGAATCATCTTCTTTGTAATCTCTACTGGTTGTTCAAGCCATATTTTACCTTCATGAACTCGGCTGAGAATATATCTAACCCATTTAACCTAAAAGTTCTGGGGCAAGTGTGTAATGTGAACCAAACCCTTATCTTCCAAATGTTTATGCTCGGGTTTAAGAACACCATCAACACATAGTTCTTCGCGGATAGTATCTATCTCTAGGGTTCCAAGTTCTTGAATTGTACATTTGAAATGACTGCAAATATCATTAATGAGAAGTACCTTAGGAGGGATCTGCGATTGAGATCCACTCGGGTCTAGGGTTTTGGCAACTGTTGGCATGAGTTTGAAATTTGGTACCTTCCATTCTCCATGAGCTAGCATTTCTGAACCTTTCTTTACTTTCGCGCTGGATGATGCCATGGTAGTCTGGTGAACACAGTAAATCTTTGTTGTAAAATGCTTTGAAATGTTTGATTGCACTAGGAGATTTTTCTACTCTCAATATGCTAAAGTTCGCGGTGAATAATGAACTTGATTTCGCTCCTTTTTGTTAAAACTTTGTCATTAATGCTCTATAAGAATTAGGGTAAGAACTTGACAGACTATCATCCACTATGAATTAATTTCTCAGTGAAGACTCTACAACTCGGTGATCATGGGAATTCATACCGCTCCGACCTTACTCGATAACCACATAAAGTTGGGTTACTCCCGACTTGCTCGGTGAAAACTGATACCCACCTTCCTGTGATCCTACTGTATCTTGTATACTGATTTAGATTTTTCTTTTGATTCAGTTCTGGAACTGTTTAGAATTTTTCTATGAAGATACAGTACCAGTGCTTTGTTCGAGACTTAGTTAGGGCTGACAGAGCCACCCACTCCATTGCTTGGATTGGTTTGCTCGGTAGATTTAGGAATCCATTGTTGTCTCATTTGCTTCCTGATGCTATCTATTTTTTCTTTCTTTCCATCTTCAACTTCACCAATATTCATGCAATTCTTAGCTATGTGACCAATTTTAGTGCATTTAAAACATCTTATAGTGGTGTCCCTTTTTCTTAAATGATGTTTTACACAGTTCATGCCAATGTGTCCATATTCTCCACAATAATGACATCTACACCAGGTGTTGTAGTCCCATCCAAACATTACTTTCATAATTTGTTCTCCTGGATTGAATGTTTTAGATCTGCATTCAGATGCCTTGTGACCTTGTTTGTTACATTTGTGACAAGTTCCTTTAAATCTTGGTTTCTCCTTGCATTCATTTGCTTTATGACCTTGCTGATTGCAGTTGTAGCATTTTCCATTGAATTTTTCTTTTCCATTACTCCAACATCTGTTTGAAGTATGACCTATTTTTCCATAGTGATTACAAATGGGTTTCTGATTCCTTTGAGTACCTTGCTTGGAAGATTCACCTTCTTCTTTGTATCCAAGTCCTACTTTTCCTTTTTGCATATGAAGATTTTGTTCATGTAGTTGATTTAGGTCTTCTTGAGTTTTCAGCATTCTCTCATTGATTTGTCTTTCAGTGTTTAGATCATCCACCAATCTTAAATTGATTTTCTTTATAGAACTCAGCTCATCTCTTATATTTTCATTCTTTGATCTTAGAGTCAAGATTTCTTCATTTGTATTGGAGATCTGATCAATAAGGCTTTCTAGCTGAAGAGATTGATTTTGGATTTCATTGTTCTTTCCATCTATCTCATCTTTCATCTTGTTTCTTTGTTCCAAGATTTCACAAAATCTGGTTGAGTGTATTTCCTGTTCCCTTTTTAATTTTCTTACTTCCTCCTGCAGAGATCCATTCTTTTCTAGGAGTTCTTTGATAGCATTGTTTGCTTCATCTGAGCTGCTTGAAGTGAAAAGATCTTCAATGTTTTCTTCAACATATAGATGGTCATTCATTTGATTTGAAAGCTCCTTCCTTCTTCTTAAAGATTGGGAAATATGTTCTTTTGCTTCTCTGTATTTAGCTATGGCCATTTCTAGATCTAGCTTTTCATTCTCAATTACTTTGTTAAGTCTGAATACCTCCATTATCCTAGATCTTTACTCAAGCTGTCAAACTTTATCTTGAGAACCACAAAGCTCTGATACCAATTGTTGGAAATATTCAAGACTAACCGAGTTACTGAGAGGGGAGGGGTGAATCAGTAACTATAAATTTTCTTACTAATTTCAGATCAAGATGTTATATACTTTATTGATCTAATTGCATACATGAGAAACTCAAAACATAAAAGCATTCATATCAATTTGACACATAGATTTGGTAACCCAGAAACCTTCCAAATAGAAAGTAAAACTGGGGTGGGGATGATACCCACAAGACTTTAATGCTATAGTATAAAGTTGGTCGGTTAAGGCTTACAATGATCACTTCTGATGAACTGCCCTATTAGGAGCAATAAGGACTGCTAAGTCCACCTTGTTAGAGGATTTACAAACATACAGTGAAGTATGCACTTGGTTAAGAGATTTTACAAAAGACTGTTAAGTCTACCTTGGTAGAGGATTTAGTACTGATTCACTTGTTAGAATGAAATAGTAGATCTCTTACTTGCAACTGTATTTTTTGAATGAGATTCGCTAATGTACTGATCACCTTCTGTGATGGATTTGTCTCTGCTGCTCCTTATACTGTTGTAGCCCTTTGTAATTCACTTACTTCTGTATCTTCGCATACACATACATTTTCTTATTTTTCTGCTACTTTGGATATGATATAAACATTGCTTATATATCAATCCAAAATAATTACAAATTCAGCTCTACAACAAATAAACACAAGTATTAATGAGTCGGCCCAGATATAGTTACTCGGTTCTTGCAAACTAACTCGGTGACTTTCTGATACTCGGTGTCCACTGTGTTACTCGGCATCGTCATGCACTCGGTAGAAGTGGAGACTCGGTCCATACTAATCACTTGGTCGTGGTTTCGAACTCGGTAAATATGGGAGACTCGGTAGATATAGTGTTACTCGGTAGAAACTGAATTTCCTATTTAACCGTGTAGCACTCGGTAGATATTGTTCAACTCGGTAAGCTCTGTTCTGCTTGGTAAGCTCTATTCTTCTCGGTAAGCTCTGTTCTTCTCGGTAAGCTTTGTTCTGCTTAGTAAGCTTTGTTCTTCTCAGTAATCTTTTTTCTGCTTGGTAAGCTCTTAGAATCTGAATAAGTGTTGTCACTAGATGACAATCATGCTTAATGCCAACAGCCTATAGTAGGAATCTGAAGGAGTGTTTGGAGTAGTTTGGAAATCTTGGATCTTCTACTCTCCAATGGTTTCTCTTCACCGGACTCCAAGTAGGATCTATCCTAGAGATAATCCTTCTTGAGTGTTTGTTTCTTGAATGTATTTCCATTTTGTTCTTGTTGTTTACTGTGAGCCTAAAATTTAAAAGAGGATTATTCTATTATAACATGGTTGTAGTTTTATGTGAAATAGTCTAAGGGGAAAGATAGTTATGATATATTATTTCATAAACTATTGTGCTTCCTCTTGTGGGCGTGTGTTGCCATGTATTCTTGAGATGCTATATTGAATAGGCACTGGCTAAATCAATGTAGGATCCAATGTAGATTTGTGATTATGTTCTTGTGTCTTGTCTTCTTTGTGGTAGGAGATAGTTTAAAATAATATATGCTTGAATATGTATTGGATGTTCATATGTTGTGTAATCTGAATAGTGCTCCAGGATTTAGAACTATTATCCCAACCTTACTATTCCATACCATTTAGCACCACCTTTCTTCATCTAGATCTAGGGCGTTGTTTTGTTTTGTATTTTTCTATCATTTTCTCTCATTCTATAGGAACGTGCATATTTTAGCCACCTCATAGGTTCTATCGCTGAAGAATTGCACAATTTGGTGAATGAAATACGCAGCCTGTAGTTTGATTGAATCCAGAGTAGCTAGTATTATTTTGTTGTCATGTTTGGATTTAGGGTTTTTTTGGTATATAGGATTGTGAGTTTGTATTATAAATTTTTATTGTTGATTTTCTCGCAAGTTGTATTCAGATTAGGGTTTCTATCATTATTAATTACCCTCGAGTTGTATTTAATCTAGAGAGTTCAATTTAGTATTATAAAGGTTTGTTTTACTTATACTTTAAGTTATACTTGTATAAAGAAATTAGGTACCTTTTTGGATGATTGGAATAGGTTTCAACTTTCTATGAATTAAGATGCGACTTCTAGATTTTAGATTTTTTTTTTTTTTTTTTAAAACTTAGTTAAATTTCAGCCATGTGAGATTTTTTAGAACATTGTGTTTTGGCATGTGAAATTTTGTGTAAAATTTAATATGTCCCTTACATGTTATATGGTGCATTTAGATTCTTTAATAGGGTGAGGATGTGTATAGGTAACAATTTAGGGTCTAGGATTGTCTAGATGACCAGGGATATTCTAGATCTCCCTAAACATTCCTAATTTTCCTAAACATCATCAAACTACCTTATTATTTTCTATTCTTTGATACAGTTCTCAAATGTATTTGTAATGTGCTTTTACTACATGTATGATGTATTTGTGATGTGTGGGTTAAGGGTAGAAAACCTAAGAACAGTAAGTGAGTGGCTCTTAGTGCGGGGCCTGGGTGCTAAGTTGCTAGAACCAGGATAATCAACTGAAGAGTTATTTAACAAGTGAAAATTTAATTAAACTTATGGGAATGGGTTAAAAAACTAAAAATATTAATGTATACCTTTCCCATGCCATTAGCGCTAGTAAAGGATATGGATGGGAGTGGAAGAAGGTACCTATGCGTAGGTACAATCAAATGGTGCTTGTCTGTATGAAAGGCATTTGATTTTGCATGTACCTAGTTGGGGTCCGAGGCCCAAAGTGGCTAGTACCAGGACAACCCAAGGGGTGAGGGCTATGCAATGACACTCACTTAGGTTTTTGTTTAGAGTTTCTACCAAGCCTTAGAACCTTTGGGAAAATATTTTATATTTTGATCTTCTTTCATTTTCTATTTGGGAAAGGTTACCCAACCCTAGGTATGGCCTAGCTATTCCTTCTTTGTGGACCTTGGTGTTTATCTCCTAGCATGGGGGAGTGGGCCTTTTGGTATCCATGTGGTTGGGTGGTAAATATTTTTATCAAGGTATATTTTGCAGATGCAGTGCTTGTGGATTCATGCTTGCTTAATGTTCCAGTTTTGAAGAATGAAGACTTTGTAATTATCTTTCATGTTGTAAAATTATTGTTACCTCCCAAGAGGAGAGGAATGCAATGTAATCATTAATGTATTTTCAAAATGATGTATTTGGAATGGGTAGACTTAGGGAAAGAAAAAGGGAAAGCATGAACTTTATGTAAATGATGTGTATTGTAAAAGAAAAGGGATTTTGTAACATTCCAAGTAAAGAAGTGTGTTTCTCATTATTGATTAAGTGAAAAGCTATTGAAAAAAAAAATGTAATATTTGCAATGTATCAAATGTTTAGATGACTCTATTTTGTGGTATTAATGTCTTAAATGCTACATGATTCATAAAGGATACTTAGGATTATAGATGGATTCAAATAGCAAATTGAAATGAAAGTACTTTATATTCCTTTATAAAGAATCTACAAATGTGTGTTGTAGTTTTCTTAATAAGTAAATCAAGATCTTAGTATACTAAATGGATTTAAATGAATCACGCATTTATTAAGAAGGGAACCTTGGAGGAATCTAAGTTAAACTCTATTTTGTTTATGTAATTTTATTTAAAAATTCAAAAAATTTCATAAATCATCACTTAGGTTTGCTTTTACAAAGAGAATCTTTGTTCTCTCCCCCAGTTCCCTTGCGGGGCATGACAGAAAAGGAATTACTAGAAGTAGTTTATGCTCTGAACAAATTCCACCATTATGCAACTTGTTATCCCATATTTATTCATATTGACTATGCAACAATTAAGTATCTCATGAAAAAACCTACCATCATAGGCAGGTTAGCAAGATGGCTCCTTTTGTAGGAATTTGATATAATAAACACAAATCTTATAATGCATCACTTATCCATAGCTCCAGGAGTCAAACCGGTGAAACAGAAACTTAGAAAAATGCATCCGCATATAGCTCTCCTTGTCAAAGTGGAATTAGAAAAACTTTTGAGAGCTGGATTTATCAGAGCCATCGATTATGCAGAATGGATCTCAAACACAGTACCAGTCTCTAAACATGATGGCTCCATTCGTGTATGCACAGATTTTAGAGATTTAAACAAAGCATGCCCAAAGGATGATTTTCCACTTCCAAATATTGACATGATAGTGGACATGACAGCGGGATATGAAATATACTCTCTAATGGATGGTTTCTCAGGATACAATCAAATTAAAATAGCTCCTGAAGATCAAGAGAAAATAGCATTCACATGCGCATGGGGAACCTATTGTTGGAACGTCATGCCATTTGGGTTAAAGAATGCAGGGGCTACCTTTCAAAGAGCTATGACCACTATTTTTCATGATATGATGCACAAGAACATGGAAGATTATGTGGATGATACCCTGGAAAAATCAAGAAAAAGGGACACACACCTTACCGATTTGGAAGTAATTCTAGATCGCATGGAACAATTTCAACTCAGATTGAATCCAAAGAAGTGTGCATTTGGAGTTACTTCAGGCAAACTTTTAGGATTCATAATATCAACAAAAGGTATAGAGGTTGATCCCGAAAAAGTTCAAGCAATTTTAAATATGCCACCTCCTAGAAACATTAGTCAGATGTGAAGTCTTCAGGGACGTCTTCAATCAATTAGGAGGTTTATTTCTCAGCTTGCGGATAGAGCACAACCATTCAATAAGACATTGAATAAGGGGGCCACATGTGTATGGAACGAGGATTGCCAAAAGAGCCTTGATCAAATTAAACAGTACTTGGCTAATCTTCCAATTTTGATGCCTCCTATTCCAGGGAAGCCTTTAATTCTATACATTTCAGCTACAGACACCTCCTTGGGGGCATTATTGGCTCATTTGGATGAAAATGGGAAAGAAAGGGCCATCTATTACATAATTCATACTCTAGTATCATATGAGATCAATTATAATAACATTGAAAAGTCTCGTCTTGCAGTAGTGTTCGCTTCCCAAAAGTTGTGACACTATATGCTTGCTCATACTATACATTTGGTCGCAAAAATTGATCCTCTTAAGTACTTGCTTAGTAAAGATGCTCTCACGGGTAGGCTTGCTATGTGGATGATGGTTTTGACTGAATTTGACATAGAGTATGTTGAAAGAAAGGCCATCAAGGGGCAGGCTATTGCTGATTAGTTAGTTGATTTTCCAGTTCAAGATAGTATGCCCATTCAGATAGAGTTCCCAGATGAACACATTTTGTATATGACCACCCGTACTTGGAAAATGTTCTTTGATGGTTCTCATATGCAAAATGGATCAGGTGCTGGCATATTATTTGTCTCTCCACATGGGTACAACATTCCAAAGTCTTACAAACTGCTATTCCCATGCACAAATAATATTGCAGAATATGAAGCTTTGACCAATGGTTTGAAAATGGCTATAGAATGGAACATAACAGAGTTACATGTCTTTGGGGACTCCCAGTTAATCATCAATCAAGTTAATGAAGAGTATCAAACCAAGGATGATAAATTGATACCCTACAAAAGGATGGCTGCATCGTTGAGGTGTTACTTTACATTTGTGACGTTTCAACAGATCCCTAGGACAGAAAATAAAGCTACAGATGCTATGGCCACATTAGCTTCACTTCTTCAGTTGGAACAACATGAATGAAGGTTTGAATTCTTGGTGGAAGAGCTACACCATCCCATATTTGACTCATCCGAAAGTCATATCATTTGTACCCTTATCACACATGAGTCTCCCCGATACGGTGCTATCTATTCATATCTTCGTGATGGTATCATCCCCAACACATTCAACCATTCTGAATGTCGAAACCTTGTCCGCAATGCCTCCCGCCACACCCTTATCTCTGGTGACTTATATAGGAGGGGTTTAGATGGGATGCTTCTTAGGTGCTTGGACAAGGAGGAATCTGACCAAGCGCTAGCTGATATCCACGAGGGCATTTGTGGTGGACATTCCAATGGTCTCGCCATGGCCCGAAGGTTGCTTAGGGTGGGATATTATTGGCCTACAATGCAGATAGCACTAATAGATTTGACCCCAAATTTCGACCAAAATTTTTGACCAACTAGCAAAATGGTTTTAGTTGGTCGCATTATAAAGGATAAATTTTCTTTTTTTAAACTTTTATGCCCGTGTTGGTCGAAATTTTGACCAACACGGGCATAAAAGCAAAAAAAAAAGAAAATGCATCTTCATTTGATCACGACTTCGAGTATCCTTTTTAGCGCGGGCGGGAGCGGGTATGTTATTCATTCTTTTTCATGTTTTATTTTGATCAAATGAAATCGACTGCCATCCTTAAAATGATGAAATCGATTGCCATCCCTCATGATAATTTCCCATTTGATAATATTTGAAATAAACCTGGTAGGAGTGTGAGAATCATTGCATACTCAGAGGTTTTTGAAAATCCTTAGAGTTGTTATATGAATATACATACACACATATATTTGAAAAATATCTATATATATATACCCGTAGTATTGAAACCTACCCAAAAAAATTTTTTACCGAATCTTAGAACCTAAATCCGAACCCTATATAGGTTTCAAATTATCTCAAATGGACAAGGACGACCAGAAATGGACAAGCCACGCTTTTACATCATAGATTAGGGGGGAAATTTGACTGAAGGAGGTCCAAAGAACCTGCTATATCTGTGGGCACCACACAAGGCCAACATGAATGGCCTTTTCCTTTACTGCAGGTGAGCTGACGTGATTGAAATAGTGCCCATTCAAACCCTCTTTCTATGCATGCGCAAAGCCAAAATGTGAATGCCACTAATTTTCAAACCGCACACATGAAACCTCAGCCCTTTTCATTTGCACAGATGCCATGGAAAGACTGCAGTTGGAGTGCTACTGTCCTGAGGAAAACTTCTTTGCACATGATGCATCTGTATTAGAACCGGGATTGGAAACTTAGATGTATGTATATAAAATCTTCAATGTGCTCCACACAAATTTATTATTTGTTTACACATCTCAATAAATTTTTCCACACAAATTTGGGAATATATCTCTTCTTCAATAGAAACCTTCAACTTCAAAGAATCCTGCACAATTTTTTAATCATATATGAATCCACTTCTCTTTTGGCTAGGGAAGATCTTTCACTCTTGAAATCAATATTAACTTTTTATCCTAGGGCTATTGTTGAACAAACCTACTTAACTTCCTTAGTTAGGGTTTCAAGAAAGTATCAAATATCTAAAATATCAAGAATGAGTTAATGAATTCTCTCAATCTCCTTTTATAACTCCTTTTTGGGATCTTTGTAGAAGTTATATTTTAGAACCATTTGATAACTTTCTAGAAAAATCATATTCACCCTCTTTATTTTTTAACAATATGGGTCACTTTATAATCAAAACAGTTACATTTCAGCACAACCACCAAGTTGTGGAAAATACTAAAATGTTGAAATATGAATTCAGAGCATGCCGAAATAACTTTAAATTTTTAGGACATCAAACTTTATGAGAATTGGTGCTTTTAAAAAATGGTAGGCTTCTCCAAGAAGTGTGGAGTGCTCCTAGAGTGTCAAAACTGCCACCTAAAGTCTAAAAGTATCGTTGGACTCATCTTGATCACTAGAGTTCATTGTCATTGTTAGAATCATAGTTGAAAAACTTAGGCTTTGCAATGACTCGGCTGGCCCAAAAATTTCAAAACCTCAGGACATGACAAAAAACTCGGGAAAATAACGACAATAATTCAACAAATTTAGCAAACATTTTAAGATACCTAAATTTTAAAATATTTTTCAAAAACACTCATATTACTAAATTTGTTGAGCGCATCACTAATTTCCATCATACATGTAAATCATATCACTAAGTTTCTGGTATGGGTACAGGAACAAGTATGGGTATGAGAACTGGGTACCTTGGTATGTTCAAAATATTTTTGCTCTTGCATATGGTATGTGTATATATAAATAAAAATATAAAAGAAATATACATAATTACAAATTTGAAGACATTTGATAGTATGATACTTATCTTTGATCAATGCCAAATGCCAAAGTGGTAGCAATAAAGATATATATTAAATGCCAATTGATAGTTAAATATTTAATATTTATCTTTATCACACTAGGCGTACTAATAAGGCCATAAGCGATTGCCAGCTTTTCACTGTGTTAACCAGCTAATATTTACCTAATTGAAAGCTAAATGTTTCCATCTAACAAATAAAATAAATAGATTCTTTATGTAAACCATCATTTTATACTTTTCTTAACAAAGGCATAGGTTGTTTCAAACCTTCAACTCTGACTTGGAAGCCTTCTCACAACATCTCAAAAGTGATTCCATTGAACATTCAATATTGAGACACACAAACATTCTAATTTGTTTTGAGACTGTCTATGCTACAATGGCTGCCAAAAACAATCCTCTTAGAATAGTCATAATGTGCTTTGTATAAAACCCTCAAAGATGATCAAAACCACTTGCATCAGGCCTATAGAGCCTTTCTCCACATTCTCCTTTGCCCAAACAACTAATTCTAAACCTTGGATTGTCCACTTTTTGTCTCAAACCAACTGTCAGATATTTGCACATGCAAACCTCAAAATGGAGCCCTATAACTTTGGGATATTGCAAAACACATAATACAATCCTCTCCAAAAATTTTTAAGATTCTTAACCTTAACAATGAATAGAACTGAATTTTTTAGTCAAACTGGAAACCCTAGTTTCTGAACAGGTCTATTAGAAAGATTGGCTTATTAGACCAATCAAATGACATTTTCTTTTGGACTGGTAAGAACGAAAACAGTCTGTAATACAATTACCTTTCCAACTATATAAATTTCACACCCGTACCAGGCCATACCAATTGAAAAATCAGACTTACACAAAAAAAAGGTAAAAATGTGCGAAAAAAAAAAAGTACTCTTTTTCATTCCATCCTTCTCCAACTTTGGTCTGCATGTATATCGAAAACAATTCCATTTTCTATTTGAATGAAGTTTAAAGGGATATTGATTATTTGACTGTTTCACCAGTTTGTAAGAACAACGAACTCATTGAATTGTTTTAATTGTTGTAGCAGAGCCCTCGGAATAATGAAGATCATCCCATGAACATAGAAGGCCTAATATTCATGGGATGACATTAACTAACATGTATTTTATATCGTTAACAGAGCATATGCAAATTTGTTAGTGAAGTCAATTTTTTTTGTGTTCATATTGCTGTATATGGAAGAATAGAATAGTTTCACATCTATCGGGTTTATATGTTGGAAGTTTTGTTATTATGAAAGAACAGTTTATATATGCATCGGGTGCATTGGAATAAAATATATAAGGTTGGAAGCGAGTCTAAATGTTAATTGTCCCTAAATTTATATTGTCTATGTTGCTAAGCATCGGGTTTGCAGTCTAAACATATGGTATTAGTTTTTGAAGGATGAATTGTTATTGAGTCAGTGATTCACAAACAATTTTAAAGATTTGAATTTGTAACAGTCCTATGGGCGATGAATATTGTGTTCTTGTTAAAGACTGTTTGCCGCGCATTGAAATTAGAGACAAAGCATCTCCATATCTTAAAGGGGTTTAAGATTATTTTAATCCATTTTGAATATATTCATGTTCAACCTAATTCCAAAGTGTATGATTGTTGAGTAATGTTCGAGTTCTGATGCTTATATTCAACATGTCATCACAGATGGTCATTTCCTTTTGAAATTAATCAGTTTGTTGCATTGAGCAGGGGTAGTGTTGAACAGGGGGATTGGATTGAAAACAATCAGCAAATAGTGAGTTGCACTTTGACAGACTCGAAAAAAAGGTACCAGTCAAAGATTTTAAATTATCAAATATTTTGTGAAGAGATAAAGTTATTTGTTTCAATCAATCTTAGTTTGCTACAGAATTACCTCATAACTGTTTCTAGGGTTTGGAAGTCTATCAACATGAAATTATTTGATCATTTTATTTACTAACCTTCTTAACATATTTGGTGAAGTCAGGTAAATTGAACACTGTAGAAATTTACTATGGAAATTCCGATGGGTTAAAAAACAAACGTTTAATATTGGCTTCCCAGCTTCTTGACTACTTTTTATCATCATTGTTTGTGGTGAGGTCATCTTCAGAGATATAGTGGCCAGTCACGTTCTTTGTTTTCATGACAATAATTCTCCAGAGCATGGAAGTTGTCTTCCACGATCTCTAGCATGCTCATTACAACAACATTTTATGCAGAGAAAAATGGACTAACCTTCTAAGTCTAACCATCAAAATCATAAATCCAGAGTTGTTACCATCTGCACAAACAAAATTCTATATTTCAAGTTTTCACTAGCATAACATTTGGCCTGTGCAGAGAAAGAAACCATTAAACATCCTTACATTGATACAAATAACAAATATGATCTCTTCCATCCATACGCCAATCATGAAATGATTGAATGCCATCAATTGACAAGGGTGGCATTTAGTTTTCCACTTGCTTCTTTAAGGAAAACTGATTCAAGAAAAAGTTCTCATATGGTTGTTCAGTATCCACCTTATTTAACTTTCTTTGATATGTAGAATTGAATCTCTATTCAGTTTCCCAAAGTCAGAGACTTTCAATTGAACTTTGAGTTGAGCCTAACTTCTTGAGTTGATTCCAAGGCATTGTAGAATCCTCAAGTTGAGTTGGGTTGAAATCCTAAGTGATTATAGATGGATCAAAGTAGATTCAAGTTGAGTCAGATACACTCAGCTCTGTAAGTTCATTAATCCACCTGTAATCACTTAGGACTTGCTTTGAAATCAGCTCAACTCAACTTGAGGATTCTACAATGCCTTGGAATCACTGATGCAGAGAGAACCCAGGGATGATTCAACACTGCATATCTTTTTATAATCTTTCACTAGTACATTTGACATCATTTTTTGACCATTATTTTCGACCATTAATGAAAATGGTTTAGGTTGGTCGGGGTATAGAAGGAAAAAAGTTGCTTTTTTAAAAATCTATCCCCATGTTCATCGAACTTTCGATGAATATATGCCTGTCGAAAGTTTGACAAACATGGGCATATTAGTTAAAAAGAACATTTCAATCATTTTCATTTTTACGGCAGTGAGTGAGCGCGTGAATTGGGATTTTCACTGAGCTAAGGAGCTGAGCGGACTAGCGGAGCTTATTCCGCAACAACGCTCAATTCTCCCAAGGTTAATAGCACATTTCTTATCTTCCAGAGTTTGAGGTATGTTAATCCGTGACCGTGTCTGCTATATTTCGCATTACCACATACTGCATTGTCATTTTCGATTCTTGTACTCATCTCTGGTATTGAATCAATGTGATATATGAATCAATGTGTATGTTTACTGGTGTTTGAGTATGGTTTGTAAATTCTATGACTGAGAATTATGAAAGCTGCAACTAGGGTTTAGGATGCAATGCCATATAACCAATGCATAATCAATGGTTTTGGAATGTAGTTTTGAAAAAAAAAAATCACTGAGATTTTAATGGCACAGTTTTACCTTTGTATTTGTCCTGCATAGAAATGCCACTGTAAACATGGTACTCACGATTTATTTGAAATACTCGGCAAGGTCTGAACGTCTTTTATAATTGCAAGGCCGAGTTCAACCTACAATAAACTTTGCTTCAAATCCTCCTGCTTACTCTTTGTTGTAGACACAGGGCTCACAGTCTTATGATTGTTAGAAACTGGCATATGAGAATGGGCAAATTTGATTCACTTGAATTTTGAAATCTTCATATAGTTTGATCTGAAAATAGATTTAATTTACTAAACTATTCAAAACTTTCATCAAATTCAAAATTTTCTATGTTGTGAAATGTGCTAACTTTTTAGTTTGAGTTTTTTCCCTTCATTTTAATTAATCAATTTAACTTAATTATTCTTTAAGCAATGATAGAGGTAAAAATGGTGTGATTTCTAATAAAAGTTAGTCATAATTTAGATAATGTGTGGTTCTATTTATACACATTTATACATTGGGTTTGTAAGTTTTTTAATAAACTGTAAACCCTTGTTTGCATAGTCATGGCCAATATAGAAAATTTAGTTTTGACCAAAACCCAAAAACTGATAGGATCTCCCTTCTCAAATGAGGAAAGCCTCAATTCATTGATTCCCTCAACTAATATAACTGTCTCTTTATCCGCTCCCTATAGTCCTAAAGAAATGAAAGCTATGAATTAAGCTTCTCAATTTAAGCTCTAGTTTCTACATCCTTATCCTTTGAAATATTATATATATTATTGCCAATTGTGTGATCTATGACTCAATGGAGTCAATCTCATCCTTTATGCTTTTTTGAAAAACTAGGTTATTTCAAGAAAAATTGATAGAACACATACTTAACTTCATTAGCACATTCCTTAAATAATTTCAAGTGATGCTAAAATATATCAATTGTGTGCATTTTCATACTGATTAAAGGCTTCTACCTTTCTCTTATCTTTTATCTTACTTAAGGCATCCCACTCTTCTTTATTCTGAATGAGAGAGGAATGATCCTTGAAGGAACCTATTGAAAGCTTCAATTTTTGTTTTAGAAGCAATGAGGAATCAATGTTTACCACTTAAATTCATCACTTGTCTTAGTAGTGTCTTGAACCTTCTTAGTATTTTCCTCTTCCTCTTTCTCATTAAGCACTATAGTTTTCTCTAAAGGAACAATGTCCTATTCTTTGTTTCTAGTTGTGTTCCTTAAAGGAGGGACACCTATTTCACTTTGATCTTCTGTACCACTACTCTTTGGATGAGCAGTTTTCTTATCCTTCTTATCACTCTTCTTTGTTGTATCCCTCTCAATCATAGGAGCATCAAAGGAAAATATATATATGTCTTGTGTGGATGCATAAGCTATATCCTAAAAATTAATATCATCTATAAGTGCTTATTACATAGGAACAACTTCAACCTTTTTCATCTCCTCTACTATTTTAGTAGTCATCTTTTTAGTTTGTTTCTTTTTCCTCTCTCTCTCTTCTTTGTCCATTCCCATGATGGTATTCACCCATTTTTTGGGGCTGGAACTCTTATGCCTACATTTGAGACAATTGGACTCTTTCCTCATTTGATTAAGGTGTCCCAAAACACATAATCTGCATGGTGGAAACACAACCTCGAAATGGGAGTACAGGGAAACTCTGCTCTCAGATGCCCTATCCCGCAGCAACTCTCATTTGCATATTTGAATCCTGCACCCATCAAAGTTTCCTAAATTAGAAATATTAGATTACATTAAAATAGGGCTCTTTGAGAATATAATAACAGCAACTTACCAAATGCAACTAGATTGTCGATGACTTGAGAAAGAATGGCATTATTGTCTCTCAGCACAAAGTGCGCATCAGATAATTCCATCTGCAGTTCATTTTGAAGCATGTTTTCCAGACCCAAGTTGAATTTTGTGATAATACTATTGATGTAATGTACACAGCTTCCATTATTTGGGTTTCTTGAACTTATAAGCAATGGCGTACAACCT
Source organism: Chamaecyparis obtusa (assembly GCA_027943335.1). Taxonomy (NCBI): domain Eukaryota; kingdom Viridiplantae; phylum Streptophyta; class Pinopsida; order Cupressales; family Cupressaceae; genus Chamaecyparis; species Chamaecyparis obtusa. The sequence continues at coordinate 164,851 of BSBK01001356.1, read as the reverse complement.
AGGGGTACTAGATTGGACACAAGAAATTTTCTAGCTCCCATCTCATATAAAATCTGCACCACAAAATAGATAATAGAATCTGTGATGTGACTTCCTGAACATCAAACCTTGAATAATATGTGATTGTCATATTAGTGGGTAATTAAGTTGTGTTAAGATTATGTGATGGTTTTTTGTGTTCAATTGCATTAAACTATTCCCTCACAGCATTTCAAGCCCGAGTCCTGCCTAGTGAGCTCATAAGTGAATCTTAATTAGTATGTCTTCAAATCTATTAATAAGAGTAGGATGGGGTCACCTTGAGCTATTCTGAAAACTTGCTAAGAAGCAGTTCCTGGTATTGGCTCACATTGTAGAGTTGAGAAACTTTTGACTGCGAGATAAAGTAATTGGAAATATAATCATAGCTTCCAATGTTAATGTAGAAAAGAGCTATGGAGATGAGATGAGTAGCATTTTCAGCTTGTTCCAGCATAGAAACCAAGTCTACCTTTGTGTTGGAGAAGAACTCAATCTGCCTCTCAAAGGGTATTCTGCCAATCTGCAAACAGGTATGTAAGATAAAATGCTTTTAAGTTGGTTGGTATTTTATGAAATGTGTTGTTTAAAAGCCAATGAGGATTGATTACTCTTACTATACCAAACACCACATCATATTTAGTTGTGTTGGAATAGGAAAAACTATATCTTTTAAGGCTATTTGGAACTTACATATTTGTAGCCAGTGGAAGGCAGAATTCCAGAGCCTCTAAAGGCAAAGTTGACTCCTAGTAGTATGTTTCTCCCATTTGCTTCTGGATCTAAATATGGGACCGGAAAAGGCACCCCCATGATTTGGCCTACCATAAAAAAAGAAACACTAATTAACTTTGCAAACTTACAACACAAGCTCTGGACTTGGGAGAAGTGGAAAAAATGTAGTTAGGAACTTTTCCCATACAGATGTAATCTGGAATGGTTCTTCCATTGCAAAACCTTCCAGTTGGTAAGCCATTTCCAAAGTCAATGCCATTGAACCAAATATCTCCCTTGGAAAGAGTAGTAATGTAATTATTGTTTCCTGTGTCCACCAATGAATCTCCAAAGATAAAAATGGCAAGAGTAGTAGAGGCAGTGGCAAATGTGAATAATCCCATCACTGTAAAAAATTGCAGGCCAAACCTTCACCATTTATAACCTATCAGTGAACTAAGCACACCAAGGTCTTAGAAGATAAAACTCAGATGCTTTACCCTGCTGTCAAGCTACAAGGGTGCCTTTATATTATTCCAGATGCTCTACATTTGATTGAATGTGTAATCTGAAAATTGACAGATCCATGTTAGAAAAGTTTGTGATCTCTATTTTTTTTTTTCGAAAGACAATTAAATGATTTGACAAGAAAGAGTCACATGTGACATATTCTGCAACTTAAATTTGTTGCTTAGCGAGTTATTTTTGCTAGTCCATCTAAGTCTTGGGGCCCTCTAGTAACCCAAATAGATGCAGATTCTTTCTGTGATATAAAGTGGTTGCCAGCACCTGCAACTAAAGACTGCAAATAATATAACTTAAGATAAATGAACCAAAAAGATCATAACGTGAACTAAAATGAAAGCCAAATTCCCAACACAACAAAAATAAATTCCATCATGTTATCACATGTTCTTTCTCATCCACAAGAACAACAGAAAACCATTCCCCTAAAAAAGACCCTTTCCAAGCATCCCAAAACACATATCCAAACCACTAAAATAGGAACCCAACCAGATGCATATTCTCCTAATAGGAACTGATATATTATTTAGTAGGGGCCATTTAATAATGTACTCTAAAAGGGCAATAGCTAGGCAGTAACGTTGTAAGGAAAATAACAAGCATAAATTGAACCATCTTGAGAAGAACTCAAGAACTTGACTGCCAATTGTCTACTCTTCCATTTGTCCTAATTTTTTCCTCTACCTACTTCCACCTGGAGCATAGTAGTCACTTAGCTTGGTATCAAATAAAAGGTCTCAAGCTACAAAGCATGGTGGGCCGTAATGTCCCTATTATGGTGGTGTGGATTCCCACTTGACGTGTACCACCTACCCAAGATCAAGCAGCCATGTGTCCACAAGGGGGGACTGCCTCCAAGCAATCATTCACGACTTTGAATATTAACTTCCAACATCATTCATCACCAAATAACAATCAATCTAACTATTTATATATATATAGCTAAATCACTTCTATTTCAAAATGACAAGTATATTATGCAAGTTGATTAAGTATATATATATATATATATATATATATATATATATATATATATATATATATATATATATATATATATATATATATATATATATATATATATATATATATATATATATATATATATATATATATATATATATATATATATATATATATATATATATATATATATATATATATATATATATATATATATATATATATATATATATATATATATATATATATATATATATATGTATTGTTGATAATTTCCTTGAAGATTTCATTTTATCTCTCTCCCACCATACCTCTATTATCTCCTTGCCATCCCCAAATTTAGGCCCTTAGTCCCCTCCTCCTCAAAACTCATCCCTGTGTCCCCAAGTCCTCCCATCAAGAAATTTGATGAACTATGCTTGAAACCTTTTCTATTCTTTACATTTAGATATGCAATTTCATGTTTAAATAATGTTGACATCTATTAATAAATACCAAAAGTTTCACTTAAAACCTTTGATATTTACATTTAGACATACAATTTATGAAGTTGGTGTTTATTAATAGAGTACCCATGAGATTTATAAGTTTTTTCTCCACCCATGGAGTTAAAATTGCCTACAATTAGAGAGCTATGCCGAGAATGTTTTCCCAGCACCATCTGTTTCTTCTCCTTGGGGGTTCACTCTCCCATTCCTTGTAAACTGCAAGGAAAGTTAAAATATCTCCATCCGGATGACAGAAGCGGAGTTTCAATCGATCATATAGAATATGAATAAACACATGTATACTTTCTTGAATATGTTGTCTGTCTCCATTCAACATTTTGATTCGGTGCCATATTGGTCACTTGTGTTTAGAGGGGCCATGGAAAGAAAATTTCTACATAACATGGATAGCAATGAAGAAATTGATTTCATTTTCACATGTTCAATTTTTTCTTTGTAATTCTATGTTTCGACTTTTCTTCATTATTTTTTTTCACTTTGGTTGCTAGTTAAATTCTGATCATAGAAAATTTAGATCAAGTTTTCCACGAAAATGATGATTGGCATTCTATAAAACTTCCCAAAACTTCTTTGTGCTTGAGATTTTTGAGGGGCAACGTCTAAATCCTAAACTAAAACGCAAATCTTACCAAGGGTGACACTTAGTTTTTTTGACACTTCATTTTTTTTTTGAACTTTTTTAAGCTTCCCTTATACATTTTATGTTTTCGTTTAGGATTTAGCCAATTCCTTTTTGAGTGACCTGAAATGATTGGCTTTGGGTAAAGTTTCCTCACAATTTGAATGATTGACATGATTTGCAATGGAAAAAAATTGTGAGCCTCTATCCAATTGGCTTCTCTATCGTGTGTTAGTCATTGAAAGTTTGAGTAAAATGTTTAATTTCTTATGCATGCCCTTACAAAAGGATTTTGAGACCAACGCGGGCATAACATAAAGTTGGCTAATGGACATTTGATGTCATTTTCAGCAATAATGGACTCATTCTCTTCCCACAAACCCCAATATAAGAAAACATGTTATAGGGTTCCCGTAATAGAGGATAAGTTCTAGGCATTTCAGGACCTTAGAATGGACAGAGATTCATCATAGATTGGTTCTCAATCAACAACTTCCTACCATCTCCCCCACTAACCTTCGAAACACTCTCCAACAAGTAAACCAAGCACCCAAAAACCCTCAAACAATCCACAATGTTTCTGATCCTTCCAAACACTATGTTCCTCACACAAACTATCTTGGCTCCTAGCTAGTAGCCTTCACCGGAAATTTTAATCAAGGTTTTTCGATTATTTCTATTGGGATTTTTTTGTCTTTGGCAATGTTTACTGCACAATATGACAAAGCATTAAACATGTGTTTGGTAACTTTGGATGATAGTTAGAATTACTGTCAGGTGCTCACATTTCTTCATAATCATTGAATAAAAGATGGAGTGTTTGATTAAAATGGAAGATTATCATTATATTTTGTCAGTTCGATATTTAAATTTCCGTAGCTTGTTTAGCTGTAAAAAATGGAAGGGAATGTTGTACTGGGGATTTCATACTTTCATTCTATGTATTTTGATAAATGTTTTCTTTTGTTCATTACACTTTGTAGACAAATTTTCTCTTTTTTTGAACTTATTTTGTTGAGTAAGCATCTGTTGTTTTAATGCAATGTTCAACTCCAGCCAGATTTTGATCCTTTGGAAGCACTTCAAACTGAGGGACTTCAGCCTCTTAATGCTCGAGTATGACCTCTGGGATGTCGTCATATTTTACCACAGGTATGGCTTATTTGGTAACATAATTTACCTTTTTCAAGCATGATAAAAGTTCTCTAAATTATAAGCTTGTATTACACAGAAACTGAGAAATCAGTGGTTGATTTACAGGAGGTTCCTAAATTGGTAGTAAACATATCTCCCAAGAGTAGATCAGAAAAATCAATTGAAGCTCAGGAATGAGCTAAGGTAAGTGAATGGTGCTGCCATATGATGACAGTTTTCATGATTACCACATGCATTCATATGTAAGGCATGCTTTGACACCAATGAAACTTTGTGTGTGCGATTTGCTACTTAGGCTCAAACTTCCCTTGTCCTTCAAAAAGTAGTAGAAAAGGCCCGCCAAGTTAAGATCTTTGACATGCTTGCAGGTGCATAACATTTTGCTTTGCTTTTTCATGTAAGGAAAAACTCTTCACCATGAGAAATGACAGCTGTAATTCTCAATGCTTGAATTCTATGTCTCCATTTTCAGAGTCAGCTTGACTGTGTCCCAAGCTAACATTTTCTTTATTTTTATCAATGATGTTTACTTCCCCTTGACTTTATTCTTCTGAATGACTATGGATGCTAGTTGTATTTACTGGGTTAATGCCTTTGGATGCTTGCATATGAAGTAGAAATCGTAGCACAAAATTCTATCCTTGAAAAAACAATTTCCCTTTCACGTAGAAGAATTGGATTAAGAGGAACAATTGAGCTTGTTACCCTCAAAGTTGCAGTTTCCTCTATAGTCTAGTCCATTTTCTTAGCTCCTTCAGACTAGATATTGTATCTTCTAGACTAGCATCAAATTTGTTCAATGTGAATACAATATTATCATAACTAGGAGGCATGCTATATAACAAAATAGCTTTAGCATCATCATTGTCTACTTTAGCATTTATCCCAGCTAATTGATTTAATAGGGAGTGAAGCTTACTAATATGTTGAACAATGATATCACTAATTGATATCCCAGCTAAATGATTTAATAGGGAGTGATACTGTCAACACTTGGGTTAACAACTCAACATATTCATACCAAACAAATGAATCTTACTCCCAAATTTAAATGATTTAAATGAAGCTTACTCCCAAATTTATCAAGTTGTGTTAACTTACCGATGACTTGATGCTTGACTCTCAGTAAAATGGTGATATAGGGGTCCTTATATTACACAGAATTTTGATTAAAAGTTAAAATATAGCATTAAAATCTAAATGATAAAGATATTTCATATGATGTTTTCAATATTAAAATGGTTGAGAAAATGGTTGTTCAGTAACGATTTTTATCAGCAGGTTGCAAACAAATCATCCTTCTTCCACCAATGAGTCATTCCATTTAAGAAAGACCATGTCTGACAATATCAACGCACAAAAAAATAGCGAGACAATTGCTAGACTATGGTCTAACTTAAAAAGAAAGGGTGATGGAAAATGTTATTGTCCTTGCAAACTTTGTAAGGGCTTAAAGACTCGAAGATATCTAATCAAAACAGCTGAGAAAAATTGTAGGCAACATGGTCACATTGAAGGGGGAAATGAATTTCATCCATTGGTATGTATTTTAATATTTTATAAAATACATAAGACATGATTTGATGATGACAACATGGTCATGGTTAATATAAGGTCATCATTTTCATATAGGTCAACGTCCCTCAGTTTCATGTTATGGACCATGACAATCTGGAGAATGTGGATTTCCAAATGAGGGAACATGGAGGTGTGAATATAGAAGTAGAAGGTAATGATAACATGGAAGAAGACCATGATGATGAAGAAGATCAAGATGATCACGATGATCAAGATGATGATGATGTTGATGCAGAGCTTGATGTACCTATACTTGAGAAGGCACATGAGCCCCTATATGAAGGCTCCGAAACAACTCTTCTTACCACTGTATTGTTGTTGGTGAACTTGAAGGTTATGAATGGTTTATCCAATGTAGCAATGACACGTATGTTAAGGTATGTCATCTTTTTTTATTATTTTAGTCGTAATTCCCTTACAATTAATATTGGGTGAATCGTGTAGCAATTAATATTCTTTAAATTAACAAATTATATTTTTGGTCATAGGTTGGTAGGTGAGTGTTTGTTACCACCATCAAACATTCTACCTGGCTTGTACCGAGAATTATCTGCCATTATGAAAGATATTGGAATGGAATATCAAACAATACATGCATGTCCAAATGATCATATTATATATTATAAACAACATGAATTTGCAACAGAATGCCCTATTTATCATATTAGTAGATATCAATCAGATCGAATAACAAAAAAGGTGCCTCGCAAGGTTCTTTGACATATTCCCATTATTCCACGTCTGCAACGATTATTCAAGTGCAATAGCTTGGCACAATTTATGGATTACCATGCACGCAATAGAAGTCAAGATGGCATTATGCGAATGTCTACAGATGGCTCGGCATTTAAGGAAATAGAAGAAAAATGGCCACACTTTAAAGAAACCTCGCAATCTCAAGCTTTCATTGGTAGTGGATGATGTCAATCCGTTTGGAGAGATGAGATCTACTTACTCGGTGTGGCCTGTTTTTGTTATCAACAATAACATTCCTCCTTGGTTGTCTGTAAAGAGGGAGCACATAATGTTGTCACTGATTGTTCTAGGTATTTTTTGATTTAATGGTCATTTAAATTAATTTATTATTAATAATCCATCAAAATGGTCATAATAATTATGTAATGTTTTTGTTCATTCATCTAGGTAAGTACCAAGTTAAAGATATCAATGTATATATTGAGCCCCTTATTGACGAGTTCATGGTGTTATGGAATGGGGTCACTATGTATGACATCTCTAGACCAATAGGACAAAGACAATTTCAATTCCATGCAATGCTTGTATGGATAATACATGATGCCCCTGGGCTAACACATTTTTGTGGTATGTTCTCTTCTTAACGCCTCTTTTTTGGTATGTTATATTGCTAACACAAAGTTAACACATTTAATCCAATTATACATGATCTTGTAGGTCTTCAGACAAAGGGAAAATTTTCATGTCCAGTTTGTGGTCCAAAGACAAAATTTCGTCATTCAAAAAGTTTGAGAAAGCAGGTGTTTGATGAGAATAGACACTTTCTCTACAGAAATCATAAGTACCGAATTACTGAAAAACATCTTTTCAATGGGAAAGAAGAGACTACATCAAAGCCACGGAGAATGACACCTCACCTATGGAAGTTGGCATACAATAAAATAAATCATCGAGGTAATGTCATTCCTCTGATGGGTTTTGTTTCAAATTTATATTTTGATATTGTGTTTTGTTTACTGATGATGTAATTGATGCTTGTGAAGGTTGTCAAGGCATCAATGACCAACTTCCAAAAGGACTAAAAAGTTATCCTACACAATTTACTAGGTTTTCGTACTACAAGCAACTCCCAATCATGCATTTGTTTGATCCTATGCATATTGGAAAGAATGTAACAGAGACATTATGGAAAATATTGGATGGAAGGCGTGACAAAGACCAAATTATCAAAATTTGTAGTGACATTGAAGAATCCAACCATGCAATGAAAAATTTTATTCGATCAAATAACAATGGAGACCAAATTGATACAAGTGCCCTTCCATGGTTATTGTCAGAGTAGCAGAGCAATGCTATAAAAGAAATTATAAAGAAATTACGATTTCCCACAGGATTTGCTGCGAACATAAATGATCTCATATCAAAGAAAAGTGAATTTGGGCCAGGGATGAAAACACACGATTGGCATATATTTATTAAGGTAATTCATATTATTTTGTATTCACTATATATTTGTATACTGCATGTGGTTTTCATTGCATTCTTTTATAAAATATTGACAAGATCATTTTACAAATATTGCAGTATGTTCTACCTCTATCTCTCCCACACCACTTTGCCAATGGTGTCAAACAAGTTATATATGATCTTGGAAAATACATGAGGTGGTTGTCATCTAAAGAAATCAATAAAGAAGATATAAAATACTGGAAGAGAAAAATTCCTCTTCTTATGTGTGAAATGCAAAAGTGTCTACCTTCAACTTTTTTCAATGCACAAGAACATTACCTCATACATCAAGTTGAGGAGATTGAATTGTGTGGACCTGTACCAACTAGGTCAATGTGGATGGTTGAGAGGCACTTGAAATTTTTGAAAGGCTTGGTTCGACAGAGAGCACATCCTGAGGGTTCTATGGTGGAGGGATATATGGTATACCAGACCATGGTGTACATCAGTGAATATCTTCCTAAGTTTGCAGCAAAGATCCATGTAGATCGTATTTGGGATCCCAACTCCATTAACAAATTTGAAGGGGAGTACTTGATGGGAAAAGGTAGATTGAGGAAAGTGAGAGGTAAATCTAAGATTTTATTGTAGTTAATTAATTCTTATAAATTTGGTAGAGAGTGGGATGCAATAAATCTAAGATGTTTTTGATACAGCTGGTCGAGAGTGGGATGCAATACATTTGTATATTGCAAACAATCTTGATTGGATGATGGTATGGATTGAACGATGTCAAAAAAATAGTTTCTCATTAACATGGGAAGGTGTTGCTTCATTGGTTAGAGAAGCTCATCGTAATGGAGATTCCAATGTTACTCCAATGGTAATTGATCTAGCACAAGGTTTAAGAGGTGGACAGGTACGTAGAAATTCATTAATGATCATGACTTGTATGTTTCATATCAACTCATGATGCAAATAATTTACACACTTGAAAAATTGCAGGACAAGCACCACAAAGCTATGTACTATCATGGCCACAAATTTCGCATAAAAAAGTTGGATGACACAAAGAAAACTTGTGATTCTAGGATAAGTGCAGTTTTCGAGGTCACCAATATATCATCTAGAAATGACATACATCCTAAACAATCTCAAAATCAATACTATGACATCTTAGATGATATAATTGAGTGCGACTTTAACTCCTTCAAAGTAGTTCTATTTGTCATCAAATGGTACAGGCTACGACTAAATCAAAATGATCCAGATAGAACTGTTATTCAACATGATAATGGATTTACAATTATTAATACAAGGTCATTTGAGCCAGTTGGAGATGAGCCCTATGTTCTTCCAAGCCAGTGTGAGCAAGTGTTTTACTCAGAGGTTCCACATAAACAGGGTTGGTCATTTGTTGTTAGACATGATCCAAGAGGAAGGCCGATAAAGTATAATGTTATGGAAGAAGAAGATACTGAAGATGATGAAGAAGCAGATGATGATGATGATGATGATGATGATGATGATGATGATGATGATGGTGATGATGATGATGATGATGATGATGATGATGGTGATGACGATGGTGATGGTGATCATGGCGATGATGATGATGGTGATGCTGTTGATGGAGATGATGATGGTGATGATGGAGATGATGGCGATGATGATGATGATGATGATGATGATGATGATGATGATGATGATGATGATGATGATGATGATGATGATCAATGACATAATTGAAATGGTTACATATTTATTGTGTTCAATTCTAATGATTACATATTTATGTTTTGCTTTAAATTGTAATGGTTACATATTTATTGTGTTCAATTCTAATGATTATGACATATGTGACTTATAATTACCAATTTTTTGTTTACGATGCTCAATTAATTGTTGTTGATACATGTATATTTGTGTTTGATTATCACCCTTTTTGCAAACAGGCAATTGACTACAGACATTGTCACCCCGGCCTTCTGTTGATGATCTTGCATTCCATATATAAGGTAAATTTGTTCATGTTTACGATGTTACATATTGTTCATGTTATCTTCTAAGTTATTTGTAGCATATGTATCATGTAATATTTAGCTAACTTAAGATAAATGATTAACATATGCAGGAAATTTGACCCCTTTGGCGTGGATCATGCACAGTGACATGGATCAGCAGGTATAAGTCAATAAATAGACATAATTTTCTTATATTCTTCTTGTTTATCACTGAGCACGTATGTTATAAATAGACATATTATATAATCATATAATTTATATATAGACAAAGAAGAACCGTATAGAAATATAATATATAATCACTTTCAACCTAGTACATTTTATATGTCTCATGTATAGACAAAGAAGAACCGTACGTATGGGTCACAACTTGATTATTCTATATATATTGACGTGGCAATATCTCATTTGATGGATTGCAGCACCCACCAAATAGGTACTTGTCAAATCTATCTACATCGAATGAGGGAAATGAGGGAATGCTAGATGAAAGTTCTACATGTAGTACGGCTAAAATAGGGAGATCAACTAGAGGTCAAAAGATTAGAAAAAAATTTGATAAACGCATGCAATATTTCCTTGCTAATGGGGGGTCATGTTCTTATGATGATGAGACCAAAGGCGACATCAAGGTGCCCTTTCGGTATAGACACATTGAGAAACAATGGGTACCCAATGAGCTACCTCCAATTAATACTGATTTTTGTGTTAATGAGAGGATATATCGCATTGCTCCATCCTCATTACATGGTTTGGGCCTATTTTCCATGGATGGGATAAAGGTATATTACAACAGAGTTGTTGAATTGTTCAATATAAAAAAAGTATGCGTAGGTATGCACTATCAGCTAATTATATACAAAGGAAAGAAAATGATCAAAGTAAAAGATTTGCAATGTACATTGATGGGAGACCAAAAGCGACAGGTAATATTACGGGTTTTATAAATAGTACGTGACCTTCGTCAACTAATAAGAAACCCAATTGCATATTTGAGGCACGTGAGGGGAATCAAGTTTTTGTATGTGCAATAAAATCAATAAGTGCAGGGGAAGAGCTGCTAATAGATTATCATTTAAATCGCATAGATACAAACAAAGTTACTATTATGAGGGAGGTAAGTACTATATACCATTTTATTAATAAGTTTTTTTTTGCTAAGTCTATTGCTTTTAGTTCACTAAAGTTTTTATATTTAATCTTTGTCATAGGATGATATGGATCCCGCAGATGATAGAGGCCATGAGGATGCTCCTCCCACCCGTTCTTCAGGGTTAAACCTTATTAAAATTGTACAAATTAGATAGTTGAAAAATGTTATATTATTACGTTATTTTATTTATGGTTTTGGAGTTTTTATGATATTTTTACTGATATTCCTGTCATAATTTGATGTTCAGGATAAGGGAAAAGCACCCTCGACAGTAGAGGCAATAGCTACCCCCGAGGATGATGATCTTTTTGCAGATTCGCCTAATGTTATAATCATGTTGAAGAAAAAAATGAAACAAATCAATAAAGAAATAATTAATATTTTGTATGTAACAAATCCAACTGAGGAGATGCTGATGAGGCTAACTGAATTGAAAGCTCTCGCACGTCGGTATCAAGTAAGTAGTAATGAATCTTTAGTTATAACAAAATTTCAATAAAGGTTAATATTTTATACTCTTTTATGTTGTGAAATAAAATATATGTAATATGTGTTCTTGTTGCAGGATTTTATGGAATCTCTAGCACCTGGTCAAGGACAATGTGCGGATGAGGCCGGTACTAGTAGGCCTCCGGCCGCCTCAGGTAAAATAATCCTTCAGTTGACAAGTTACAAGGAATTTTTTCTTTGGAACATTCAGAAATTTCTCAAGTTAACTCTTACTTTTATTATTTCAAAATGTCTTTGCTAACAATGTATTGTTTAGGTCATCAATTGCAGGAGACTCCTCCTAGCCAGGTTGTCCATAGAAGATTGCCGAGTGCAAACATCAACGCCTTCAAGGGCTATGGCAGCTAGTAAATCATTGTTTTACTATATTTGGTTTTGTTCTAATTATGATTTCATAATTTGTACTTTAATCTTGGGTGCATCACATAGTGGATTATTTTTTTGGAGTAGGAGATACCCCGGTGGCACCGCTTGGTACACCAGATACTGATCAATCTGCATGTATTGGTGATAATTCACCACCATTTCCTGGATCTACTTGTGTTACTAGCACGGGAGCTACGCAGACGTCATTATTGATTGACAATAATGAATCAATCCCTATAAGATGTCCTCAGATTCTAGGTACTTTAAATAATTATTTTTATATTGTAATATGCATTTACCTATTCATAACAAGTTTTGTATTGATTATCCCATGACATTTTTTGCAGGAAATGATATGTTTTATAAGAAGCTTTATGACCTCACATTGCATATATTCGGGCCCACCATACGTACAAGGTGGAACATCATAAGTGAACTAAGTTTATCCCACTATTTTTTGTTCATATCATTAATTGGTACAATATTTTTCCTTTCATTCCGGTCTTTTCTTTTAGTGGCTATATCTAACAATTTTGCGTTTTTCCTTAAAAGGTGGAATTTGCAAGAAAAAAGTTTAAAAGATCAGCTCATCAAAGATTTACATCATGAGTTTGGTAATAATATTTTTGATGAGAAGAAAATTTTAGAAAGAGCTTGCAAACATCTTAAGACTGTGAGGAACGCATATAGAAAGAGTCTTGTCCAGAACCCAAAGTACGAGCGTCCTCCCTTTATTTCAGTGAGAGATTGGAATGAATTTATTTTAGATGCAAAGGAGAAAGCGGATGCTCAAAAAGGAGTTTCACCAACAAATGTGAGAAGGTATGCAATAGTATTAACTACTAGTGATAAGGTGTTTGGCATGGACTTTTGAGATGATAATTAAATTTTGAATGCAATCATCATTTTTCAATATAATATCTTGGTATGATGTTTTAGACATTTTCACCATTGAATGCAATGTGTTCAGCATTTCAAAGTTTCATTTGTTATTCCATATACATGTTTTTATAACCTTTTTTTCAAACTTTTCATAGGTTGCAGGACACTTCAAAGGCAACAAAGGCCAGGCTGCAAAAGATTGGGCAACACAGACTTGGCGCTGGAGGATATTCAAAAATTAAAGCTCGCATTGTAAGTAGCAGTAAATGAATTGCAGAGAAAAATTATTTATAAAATGCAAATAATTTTGTTTAATCAAAAAATGCAGGGCTCTGATTTTAATTTAGAGGCCACGGAAGAACACAGAAAAATTGCCTTCAAGGAAGGCTATCAAGCTATGGCTGAACGCCTACGGCAAGCTTCCACTGGCCCAACCGAAGAGTCTCCTGCATCATGTGCATAGGTAAATATGCCAAAAAATATATTAGAAATTGAATACTTGAGCAACAATCAATTTGATAATAATGTCTATTACATTGCAATGCAGCCTCTTAATCGTGACACAGATCATATGACGCCACATCATGAAGCCCTCGATGTGCATCATATTGTCCAAGGAGGTGCTCATTTGCTATTTAAAACTAATTATGTAATTATTAATACAATTTAACATCTTAAATTGAACTTGGTGTAACATTTTTGTGTATATTTTAGAAGATATAGAATCAGGTCATGCTAAACGAGTGCCGGAGGATGTTCAGACTGATCGCCATGTAGATCATGTGGCACATTCAAGTAAAGAAAATCTATGTTTTGTTCTTTTAAATTAATTTTTTGATTTATAGTTCTTTTACTTACATAAATACTTGTAATTCAATAATATAAAATAGTGTGGATTTAACTCATGAAGTACTTATTGCAGCAGACCCCCCTTCAGCGCAGCGGCCTCCTGTTCCTAAATAGATGAGGAGGAGACACACGTTGGGATTAGAATCAATAGAGGAGGGGAATGATGAGGACATTGATCTTCCTCTTAGAAATTATATGATTAAAAAAAATAGCAAGAAACCCAAAAAGAAATGATTGTAATTAACATTTATTGCTAATGAAAGAACATTGTCTTAATGGATGTAATTTTGTACTAGTAATGTTGATGAATGATGTCTGTTAATATGTGTTAATGAATTATTCATGAATGTTGTGTGTTAATGAATTATTTATGAATGTTGTGTGTTAATGAATGTTATCATGTGATTATAATGATTGAATGTTATATTTCAAAAATGGATGAATGAATGAATGAATGTTATTAAATGTTAATGGGGAATTTAGAGTGATGCTAGGGGGGGGGGGGAGGGGCCAAATGAGCTTCCACCTTCACGTGGTTGGCCTTGTTTAGTAGAGAATATTAAACTATTCTTGAAATCGAGTGAAGCTCAAATTTTAAAGACAAGCTTAGAGTTTTTGATGCAGAGCCTTCTAATATCCCCTTAAGGAACCCTGTTCAACTCGAGGATTCAACAACGTCTTGGAATGCACTCAAGGAACTAGAGTTCAACTAGAGGATCAATAAGAAGTCCCTGACTTAAGGATATAAACCAAACACTCCTCTGCAACAGGTTCACTGCCTTGATTCATTTTAGACAACTTATCAATTCACTTTGTCCATGTTCCAATTTCCCTCTCCTTGGGAACACTCCTAATTCACCTTTCATGCAATCACCTCTTGATTTCTATCTTCAAGGATTCCCTTGATCCTTCTAAGGCTTCAACAATCCTCAAATAGCCTAACTAAGGAGTTCCAACCCCTACCAAGCATTAACTCTATCCCAATCTTCAAAACTGCCTTTTCTAGGACTGTCCAATTAGCCCTGTCCTACCAGTAAATTGCACTTTTCTCTAAAATTACTCAAACACCATGGCGACTTCTTCACCTTTCTAGATACCCTTTATTGATTTCTTCAAACCCTGCTAATACCAATCCTTCAACTTGTGACTATTGCACACTTCTATGACTGTCCCTATCAGCAATTAGGCCTAATTAGCCCTCCTCTTCCAAAGCAACTCCTATTTACACTTACTCTCAACCTTCCAACCTTTATACAGTCTCAAGGCATCTAATAAACATTAGAATTCCTCAATTAGTTTGACCCTCCAAGCTTTCCTAGATACTTTTTCATCAAACCCTCCCTTTAAGGGTTTCTAGCCTAGGGCTTCCTAGAAAAGACCCTAAATCAACTCACAAAACCTTTCTAATGGCTCAAACACCTTCAAAAAAACTCTCTCAATCATTTCCAACACTCATTTACCAATTCCACCCTCAACTTGTTCATATTCACCACGTGGTGCTTCCCAAATGCACCCTTCACTGCCTGTTCAACAGTCACCTACTGTTCCTTTCTCCTTTCACTAACACCTGCATCCAGATCATGATAAAAACATAATATTTACAGGCCTTAGTACCTCTCCCACGGGCGATTATTAGAACTCAAACAATTACGGGTACTTTCCCCTTTTTAATCACAACAAAAGTTGACAGTTCCGATTTACATGGAGATCCAATTAGAATCAACTCTAACATACTTCACAGATTAAAAGCCCACTGTTTAAGCTTTACACAGCTTGTTGCCTATATATTGTAATTTGTAGTATGTAATTCATTCTATATATGAATAAGCCAGCTAGTTTGTTAATTAATGGCCCAATTTCTTTGAGAATTTGCCAGCCTTTTCAGAAGTATTTTTGTTTAGGATGTCAAAGAGATATGAAGAAGAAGAAGAGAACTTATGTGAATTGAAGTGTCAAGAGGGTGGTATTTATCTTTTGACATTTGGAGGGCATGACAAGCATGTGTAAGCTGCCTCACTTGCATTTTGAATTTTATAATTCTATCAAATTTATCTTGCTCATTTGGTTTCGCTTGTGCAGGTTTGGGCCTGGGGCAATCCAAACTATCAATGAAGCTTTGAATAAGGTATGAAAAGATACTCATAAATTCACAAGGTATGTGATATTTGTTGGGTCATTGTATTTCATTATATCAATGGTTCTAAGGATAATTTGGCAGGTCGAGGGGGACAGAGATGCAACAGCTCTTGTCACAACGAATGAGGTGATTTCCACCATTTTTACAGGTTGGGTTGGATCATGAGAATAGTTATATAATTTGATAAGTAGGAATAGTTATATAATTTGAGACAGTCAAGATTATTGGCACACTTTCCAAAAAAGTTGATATTGGATTTTGGATATGTTATAGTTATCCCAAAAGGGTATCTGGAATGCTAATTTTTTTGTAGGTTCATTTGGAAAAAAATTGAGTTATTTGGGTTTGAACGCTGCTGGAGGGCTACTAGCCTATTAACTAGGCCTAATTAGCAGTTTTGGTGAATTTGTGTGTTTGGAGTTGTTTGAATGATAGAATCTGATTGAAACCTATTGAATCACCTTGTTTGACACATTTAACATCAACTTTGAAGATTTGGAGTCAGGTAACTATGTTTGTGGGTTGAAGTGCTTTGAAGCCAATTGGAATCCTTGTGGGTTATTTATGAATTTGCCTAAGTCATTGTGAATCCATCACCTTTTGCATGCCACTCTACATCATCTAAGGTGCATGTAGTATACCCTAAGATAGATAAATGTAAACCTTCTAAGGAAATACCTAAATGATGTTGGGAACTATCTTGAATTCAATTTTGAGGAAAACAAAATTATAATTATGACAAGGTGTTTATGATTAAGACAAATTTAGACAAGAATGACAAGCATCCAAGAAAAGGTGGACATGAAAAGAAGATAACTATATTTAAAGGAAGTCAAGATAATGTGCAAAGCCACAATAGGAATGTCCTCAAAAGATGTACCCTCTAATTTGGAAAATGACTCTAGAAAGTGTAATTCTTGACCCTAGGATGTGCAAGCTATGTTTTTAGATTTTTAGATTTTTTGAATCTAAGATGAGGACTATTCACTATGAAAATGACTAAGAAAGGTTATAAACTCTCAATATAAGAATGCCACTAAAATGCAAGGTATGAATTTATAATTTGCAAGGGTTTCCAATCAAAACATTCTAGATAAAGGAAAAATGATATATTTATGACCCATGCTATTTTGTTTCTCTATGTGGGACATTTTTTAGGACAAGTTTTGATGATTCATAAACACAAAAATCACACAATCACTTATGGCTGTAGGTATGACTGAAATGAAATGTTTTGTGTATATTCAGTAACTTTTTCAAGTTACAAGTTTTCACACTATCTTTCACAACAAAACACATAAACAAGTAGTCTAATATAAGGTCAAAATGGCTTCAATGAAGTATTTTACAACCATTACTTGGTAGTTAATTATATCACATAGATGTATCAAACTACTAGAACTTAAAAGTCCTCTTGTAGGCACCTATGTTTTTTCCATTTTCTAGGTAATGTTGTCGTGTTAATGTAGATATATTTCAATAACACAACACCCTAGGACACATATTGGTGCAGGGGCACTTAACAAAACAACTAAGGACAATATGGTACTAGGTGAAGACAAGAGGGAAAAGGCATCTAGTCATGCCAATTGGGATATTCTAAGGCCAATAATGGCATACTGTAATGAACAAAGTACTTTGGAAGTCAAGAATTGTAAGGGTCCTGATAAAGCCCTATGGGCAACATAATGTAAAAATGGCCTAATGAGCCATAAGGGTAGACTAGAGAGTAGTTTTATGTTTTGTCATATTTAATAAGGTCATTGAACCAATTTCAAGTCATTATTATGGGTCTAGGTGTTAAGAAAGTCATACAAAGCAAAGTTCATAATTTGAATTTTAAATTCCAACGTTCATGATGATTTTAGAGGGAAAACCAAAACTAAGCAATTGTTTGATTAATTAGTCATCTCAACCAACTTTGGTCAGTTGGACAGTTGTATAAGGGTCTATATATGATGTCATGTCGAGATGAAACATGTTAAGCATTGTATGAACGACAGAGTATAGAGATTGTACGGATAGTGACAGTTTCAATAAGATTTCTGTGTTTCTTGCATATTTTTGAAGTCTCTTTGATGCAATAACTATTCATTCATGTCGGTATGAGTCCTTTGTATAGTCTTTGATTAGTTTTAAGGTTCTTATTAATTCATTTGAAAAGATATCTCTGTTGTCTCGCAGAAGGTTCTATTTTTTTACATTGATAATATGAATAAATGAAGGTTCCATTCCACTTTGTACATTTACCTACTTCAAGGAATGGAACCTATGACTCTAACATGCCCTACTAACACCAAATAAGAAAGAATGATGCAGATCTGCAGGTTGAAGAGAAAAAAATGCAAAGTTGATTAGTGTTTGGACAAGTTTGGGTACCCAAATACATGCCATGTGTAACACAGCCGTACATCTGGCTGAACAAGGTATATATATTATTTGATATTCTTCAATAACATGTTGAACTTATGGTGAATCATGAATTTTATGACCTGGAAGTAAGTGGAAGTGCTAGATTGGTGATACCCTAGGGTGTAGAGGGTTTGAAGGGTGAATTTGGGGTTTTATAGAAAATGAGAACATAAGATGAAATTGGTTGTTGATTCATCTAATTAGACATAAAATATGAGTGTCCTATGAATTTGGTGACTTTTGGACACATATTTGGCATAGTTGCTTTGTAAACTCACATGAAATACACTCAAAAAAATTGAGACAGTCATTTTAAGGGCACAATTTCCAAAGCAATGCATATTGATTGTTAAGTATGTTTTAGATCGCCCAAAAGGGTACTTGGAACAGTTATTTGTTTGTAGGGTTGTTTTGAAAAGTTGTGAGAAAAATTGCAAAAATAGCTACTGGAGGGCTAATTGGGGGCTTAAGGCCTGATTGGCAGTTTCATGAAAGTTGATTACTTGGAGGCATTCAGAAGTTGAAAAGGGTTTGTAACCTGTCAAATCAACCTTATTAATATATTTCCAATCAATCTTGAAGATATAGAGTGAGGGTTTGATGTTTTGTGGGTTAAGTGCTTTATAGCCTATTGGAATCCTTGTAGGTTTATTGTGCATTTAAACTAGTTTAAGTGGATCCATCACCTTTAGTTGTTTCACTCTACATCACATATGATGGGGATTTTGGGGGCATATTTTTTCGTCCACCTTTACTAAAATAAGTTAATGATTTAGAGGTGAACTATGTCAAGATCCTTCTATTATTCTATATCTTATTTTTTTATTTTTCATAGGTGACAAGAGAAACACCATAATTAACACCTAGATCACCGCACTTACTACCCTAAAATGATGCAGTCACATATCTAATTCATCGTATTTAACCTCACAAATCAACGCAAGTACCTTATTGAAGTGATACACTTATTTTCTTAAAATGATGCAACTGTAATTGTAAAAAACATGTTTGTCTTTAAAAAATTATATTTAGTATTGTAAAATAATGCATTTGCAAACTAACCAACATTTCTATTCGATATATGAGAATTATCTCATCATTTGAATATGGATTGTGATTATAGGCATATATATCATTTATCGTAATTATTTTGTAGAAGTAATTAGCTGTTGTTTATAGATTATTTAGGACTTCAATCTAAGATCTTTTATTTGTTGTTGAAGGCTTTTAATAACACAGTTACTAACTTCTTAATTTGTGGGCCGTTCATCATTGGTTTGGTCATATTGCAGGTGCTTGGGTAACTAGCTTGGTCTTAGGTTTGATACCATGTTCAGTTGCTACATATAGACCAGCTAAGATTTGAACGCAAAACCTTTCATTTGTTGTTGGAGTGTTCTATTATTGAACTATAAAAATTGAAGAATGATATATTATTTAACATAGATCAACACCCTTGTAAATGTTCGAAAAATATTTACTTTTACATATTGACTGTTTTACTTGTATGCATATAGATATATTTTACTTCACGTGCACATCAAAGTGTAGGTAAAATGTAGTGGTAAAAATTATATGCTCCTGCATTTTTCATGATGTTTTTGGTTCACTTTGTTTAGATACCTACTAAATGCAATAATTAGCATAAAATGACATTTTCTTGTGTAAATTCAGCTTATATTTCAATCTATTTTTATGACTTATACCTAGAGATTCATTCCTAATCCCCAAACAAATCAGATACCGTTTGGGATCAGATATGTAGATGAGAACCTGACCTAAGTAAATTTTATGGTTATAGATTCCAACCATGAAATATAAAATTCAAAACTTATATTTAATAGTTAGTTGATCATTATTCTAGTCATTGCAAGTTGATCAAACACATGTTGTGGTTGATTTACAGAGAACTAATGGTAAGGAAGGCTTGTTGCTCTGATTTGGGTCTGAATAGAGGTCCTTGGACTCCTTAGGAGGATCTTCTCTTGAAAAACTATGTTCAAACTCACGGAGAGGGACAATGGAGCCTTCTTCCTCACAGAGCAGGTATGTATGTTCAAGTAGGATAACTATTTATGTTTTGCTTAAAGTTGGTATCAATTGGTTGATCATTACATAGCTAAACATTTATGTAAAGCAAGAAATACGTAGAGAAATTTCTTACACTATTACCCACTACTCTATTGGAAAATATTGTCATTTATGGGAAACGATGTCATCTATGAAAAAAGTTGTCATCAATGGAAAAAGTTGTCATCTCTGGGAAAAGTTGTCATCTATGAACAAACTGTCATATATATGTGTGAAAAGTCCTCATCTATGAAAAAAGTTGTCATCAATGGAAAAAGTTGTGATCTGTGGAAAAAATTATCATCTATAGAAAAAGTGTCATCTGTGTGAAAAGTTGTCATCAATGGAAAAGTTATCATCTGTGGAAAAAGTTGTCATCTATGTTTATGTTTCCCATTGAGTAGGTTAGGTGAGAAAAGTTGTTATTTGTGAAAAAAAGTTGTCATCTGTGGGAAAAGTTGTCATCTATGTTTATGTTGCCGATTGAGCAGGTCTGGTGAGATGTGGAAGGAGTTGCAGGTTATGTTGGATGAATTATCTTCGCCCTAATGTCAAACATGGAAACATTTCACCAGAGGAAGAAGAGCTCATCATCAAACTTCATAAGGTGCTTGTTCATGTGCTCAACTAATCAAGAGTTAGAGCAAGAAGTCACTTGTGGAAAGGCTACAAGGGAAAAGTGTGGCAAGTCTAGTACTCTATAGTACGGACTTGAGGAGACCAAACTAGTTGTTGAATCAGTGTTCTTGAACCATATTAGGACCATCCCCATCATTAAATTGAACTAATAAGTCCACTGGTGAAGAGTTTTGGTAAAGGGCTAGGATTAGGCCTATAAGAGAATTCTTGCAGAGGTTGTTTGGGATAGAAATTTGTTTGTTTCAAATAAAGTTTGGTTTTCTTCTTTGTTTCTCGATACACACATGGATCCATTGAATACAAAGGTGAAAGATCTCTATAAATATGCAGTCTTCATTAAGGTTTGGGGAGAGAATCATTTTCTTTCTAGACTTCACAAACGGATCCATTGTAAGAGGTTTGGAACTATGTACTGTCAGGTAATGTCTTCCTCTATTCTTGTGGTTATTTTTTTAATTCATTTGAATATAGAGAATATTGATGTAGAGTGGTTAGCAGAAGTGGTGGAAATTTCAAACTTCTTCTTCTATGACTCGGGAACCCCACTAGCCCTTCAGGCTCACCAAAGGCTACATACCCACAATTGACTCAACTATGCCTCCAAACACCTAAGATGGACCAAAATGGTGTAAAAAAGGTGGTTTCAACAAGAATCAATCATTTTTGATAGCCTTTACAACACCTATTGACCACAACCTTCAAATCTGCCTTCTAGCCCTATGAGCCCCAATTAGCCCTACTGGACCAGTTTTCTCCCTTTTTCTCTGACTTTTTCCAAACAAGTTGAGAAAAAAATTACAATTTTAGACACCTTTTTCAGGTTTATTTAACATATGTAAACTTCAATGGTGACTCCTTTAGACCAGTCTTAACTTCCTTCACAAGGTACCCTCCTAATGGCATCAAAATCAAGCAAATAACAAAGAAACTATATCATTCTCTTATCCTCATCACTCCAGACTTTCATCATAGTTATAATATGGAAAAATATGACTAAATCCAAGATATTTTACACCTATTCCACAAGGAACGCCCAAAACACTCATTCAATGCCTTCAAACCCTTGTTGCATAGGGTTTCACCAAACACCTACCTCCACTAACCTTGGAGACCAAATAATGGTTCATACACCTTCTCTTTGATGCCCTAGGACATCTAAAATCATTAGATAACCTTCTTGTACGGCCCAATATGCTGCTGTCATACTATTCCCACCAATCCACTATGGGACATTTCCATTGTTTTCTCGAAACTTGCTATCTTCGCACTAGTGCTGCATCAAAACTTGTTAGATTTCTATTGTACATGTTAGTAACATGCCTCCCATGAATTATGGGCCCTTGGATTCATGGGAGGTTCATCTATTTAAAGAAAACTTTTGTTTGTCACAGGAAAAACTCAAGAAAACAGCCTGAAATGAACCAACAGTCATATATGCTGCTTCAAAACAAAGTGTTATTCATTCAATAATGAGTGAAATGTGTTTAAATACCCTTCTAATTCATGTATTTGACAGTCCCAAACAAAAAGAAGTTCAATACACTGAATGGAACAACACCAAAATGAAATTTTATTGCTTGCTTTCACAATAGTCCGTACAACAGGCTTTTTTTCTCCCTGTCCCCCTCCATACAATGGATCCTTTAGACGTTTAATGACCCCTATCTACCTGCCTCAACCAACTTTAGACAGTTGGGAGGTTTAATTAATCCTAAAACCTGTTAAAACTAATTTCCCTCCTAAAAGGTAATATGACCGTTTACATTCAAATTTAAATTAATAAACTTTATTTTATGCATTTAATTATGACTATTCTGACTTCCCAACTTACTCCATTGACCTACACATGGTCCAATGTATTTATTGAATGCTTCTAAACATGAAAACTACTCAAATCTAATCCTATTGGACTCTTTCACCTATTACATTGCTTTGATCACTTATTACATTGTATGTTGAGTCTATTACATTGTATTGGTCCTTAGACCTCTATCATGACTTTTACATAGTTTATTGAATCCAACACTGTCATAAGCCATTCTAGGCTTCAAAACTTGCCAATCAACTTGTCTTGATACCATCTTCTCCTTCTTAGTTACTGGAGTCCTCCTTTGCTCAGATGCTCTTCTAGATGCCCCTACATCAAATATGCTTTAAAAAAGTCTTTCTTCTTGGTTGGGATGAGTCTATTATTGGCCTATCCATGGAAGCCTCATTTTTAACTTGTTCAGGGCATTTTGTCCCTGCAACATATCTAGTTTATACTTCCTGAGTCACCACTAGAGTCTTCAAATCTAGATATTTTGCACAAGGTTAGGGCACCATTGCCAGTCATTTAAAACATGGTTTTTTCTTTAACAGATGATTTTTTCTTTAACAGATGATTTTTATCATTAATATTTGTGTGCTTACAGACCCTAATGTTGTTGCTCCAAGAACCCTAAATTGGAAATTTGTAGATGGGTTTTGGTGTCAAGAAATAATACAAGATTCATGTGATAAGTAAGAGATATTTTCCATAGCAAGCCAAATTGTGATATTGCTATCAGGATTCAACTGTGTAGTTTTTTGAGTCAAACTCTGCTTGCATCCTCATTTGCAAAACCTTCACCAAGTGTTGTGCCTTATGAACCATTCATTAGAAAGCCCCTTAAGCTCGTCAATTAATAAGTAGGAGATATTTTCCACAGCAAGTCAAATTGTGATATTGCTATCAAGATTCAACTGTGTAGTTTTTCGAGTCAAAATCATTGACCCGTGATTCATGAGTAGTGGTTCACATGAACCCATCTCTCATGAGAATGAATGGAACACTTATCACTCATTGGCTCTAGGTGATGCTCACAGAGGTGAAGCACTGTGACTTCCCAAGAGGTCACCCATCCCAATACTACTCCAACTTGAGCGCACTTAACTACGGAGTTTCCTCCATGGTTAAACCCACTTTGCTTGCATCCTCATAGGCACAACACTTGGTGAAGGTTTTGCAAATGAGGATGCAAGCAGAGTGGGTTTAACCATGGAGGAAACTCTGTAGTTAAGCGTGCTCGAGCTGGAGTGGTACTAGGATGGATGACCTCCTGGGAAGTCCCGGTGCTTCACCTCCGTAAGCATCACCTAGAGCCAATGTGTGCTAAGTGTTCCATTCATTCTCATGAGAGACAGGTTCATGTAAACCACTACTCATGAATCACAAGTCAATGAAAAGAAGTTTGAATGCACCTTCGGTATGTAACATTTTTTTTTAAAAAAAAATTTGCATTGGTCTAAATTTCGACCAACTCTAAACCAAGCCATCCACCAATTCTTGGTCTAAATTTTGACCAATGCACTAGAAAATTGACGACGGTGCCATACATTCGACCAACAATATGGTTGAAATTTTGACCACGCTGTTGGTCGAATATATGGCACCGTCGTCGATTTTCTAGTGCATTGGTCAAAATTTAGACCAAGCATTGGTGGATGGCTTGGTCAAAATTTAGGCTACCTCATTTTCCTTTATTGGTCAAAATTTCAATCATTGCAAAAAATGACGGCGATTTTTGAACCTGGACTGCAGTCGAAATTTTGACCTATGTTTTGGTCAAAATTTTGACGAATACTAAATACGTCAAAAATTTGACAAAAAAAGAACGACGAGAGTTTTGGTCTTAAATTCGACCAATTACTGTCTAAATTTTGACCAACGTTCGTCAAAATTTGAGGTCAAATTTACTAGTGTAGATGTAGTAGCCTTTGCTAAATCTTGTGAAAGATGTCAGAAACATGGAAACCTGATTCATGCTCCAGGTCGAGAGCTGATTCCTTTTGTTTCTCATTGGCCGTTTCAGCGCTGGGCCTTTGATCTAGTTGGGCAAATTCATCCCAACTCATCAGGTGGACATAAGTTCATTATTACTGCTACTAACTACTTCACAAAATGGGTAGAAGCTGTGCCACTTTCTGTTGCTTCAGGGAAGACTATTTCCTTATTCATCCTCAATCACATTATTTGTCGATTTGGGGTACCTTCTAAGATTATTACTGATAATGGAGGACAATTCAAGAATAAGGACCTTAAGCACTTATGCAAAAAGTTTAAAATCAAGCAGCATTGGTATTCCATTTACTTTCCACAGGGAAACGGACAAGCAGAAGCCTCCAATAAAACCATCCTTAAAATTCTTCATAGAACAGTGCACAAGAATGGTAGGGATTGGCACTTGCAAATCAATCCCGCATTATGGGCTTACAGAACTAGCATTCGCACACCTACAGGAGCCATGCCTTTTACACTTACTTATGGTGCTGAAGCAGTGTTACCTTTAGAAGTAGAGATACCTTCGCTTAGGGTCTCACTCAAAGGTTTGATTATAGATGAGGATTACCGTGCCATGAGGTTACAAGAACTAGAACTTCTAGATGAGAAGCATAAAGCTTCCTTTGATCATATGAGAGTATACCAGAAGTGCATGTCTAAGACATTTAACAAGAAGGTTCGCCCTAGAGAGTTTCAAATTGGTGATCTTGTTTTGTGAGAGAACCCTAAGAATCAACAGAACAGAGAACAAAAGGGTAAGTTTGAACCTAATTGGCTTGGACCATACGTCATTACAGCTACTTTTGGTACAGGTGCCTATCTATTGTCAGAACCGGATGGAGAACAGCTCCCTGACCCCATCAACATTTTGCACCTTAAGAAGTTCTATCCTTGATGTCCATTTCAGTCTGGGGGCATCCTTTGTACATATTTTATGATCCTGAAAAAATACCAAAAAAAATCATATATGATGCTGAAAAAAATCCTAAAAAGTATAAAAATCCTGAAAAAAAAATAAAAAAATAAAAAAGCAAAAAATTCAAAAATACAAAAAAAAAAAAAGAAAAAGTGCCTTGGTGAAAACTTGGAAATAGGCACCTTGGTAGCAAAAATACAAAAAAAGGAAACAAATCAAAAAGAATCCAAGTGGTGAAAACCTGGAAACAGGCGCTACTTGAGGCCTTTGCACTCCTATTTGTTAGTATGCATCCTCGACACTTAACCACTTTCCATCATACCTTGACCTTATTTGACTTCGTCTGGAATTGGTCTTTGTCTTTGTCTAGGGGGCATACCTGTTAGCATAGGTCTTTTAGGTGCGTCTGTATCTTGGGGCATTTCACAACAGGTGTTTTTCAACACCACCCCAAATAGTGTTTTTCAACACTACCCTTGCATCGAGTGTTTCTTAACACTTATCAGATGTCTTGCCTATAGTCTAAGTATGATGTGATATTGCTCATTTGTAGATGCAATACTTAGAGTTTGACTCTATGACCAACACACACGCACTTAAACATTCAACTCGCTTGAGATATGTTGACTTTATTTTTCTTTGTGTGCTATCTATGAGGATTTCTTTGATGAGTGGTCTCTCCTTGAGAAGTTTTTGATGATGCATAGCTAGAAGACTGAGGGTATGAGAACATGTTTTATTTCTTTCTCTGCTTGTGGGTATATTTTGTTGATCCTAATTGTCATGAGCATTTATGCTGGTCTTACTTGACACTATGGATTGACAAGGTATTATCCTTGACTGTTTTGCGAGTGCATGCTTCTAGTTATCCTGACTTTCATGTGTCTTGATACAAGCATAATCTCGCCATAACAAATTTAGGTGATCTCACTGCATTAGTCATCTTGACCTATATGTCTTTGATGCCTAGGTGAGATTCCCACATTTCTATCTGATATAGATCATATTCAGATCTACATAGTTATGCTAGTGTGCATTGTATGATCTTACGATGCTACCAATAATGCTTGATGATGATAATTAGATGTCTATAAGCATTGTGACCTTGCAAGTCAACCACTTTTCATAGTAGCTTGCATTTCTAGGTTCATGATAGTCTAGTTTGCATTTTGCATATGGAGAGAGCTCTCCTTTTTCATCTTACGTGGACCTATCAGTCGACTGCACTCACCTTTTCCTTTTCTTGATCATGTCTTCACTCCTTATCTTTCTCATCTCGAACGTGTTCCTGTTCATCACAAGGGGTTGATCATATCATCATATCTATATCCTAAGAGATGTCATTTTCAGAAACATGAGTCTATATTAAACATGAAAATAAAACATACATCTATGAGAGAGAACATACATAAGCATATCCATAAACATTTTGAGCAAAATGACAAGACAATATATATACACTGATACATCCATCACAAGTGAGACATAAACAAATCATCTACCAAAACTCCAGTAATCTCATATATAAGTGTTATGATACAATACAATGTGAGATCCCGAAATCTGGATCAATGTCTCAAAAATATGTCTATACATCTAACAAACTAAGTCCTAAGTCTAAGACTCGTTGCCACCCTCGCGAGGAGCTCGTGGCGCTGGAGGAGGCATAGCTCTCCTGTCTAATACCATGTCTGAGGCCCCTACTCTCTGGGAGTATGATGGCACTCTTTGATCCTCTGGAACTGCTTGGAGGTAGAGTTTGTGATAATACGCTGCTTTGGCTATCTCTCGACAAATCTCTAGGGCATCTGCCTGTGCCAACGCCTCATGACGTGCTATCTCTTCTCTGAGATCAGCTATCTGCTGATCTCTCTCTACCCTCAAATCTACTAGCTATTGATCTCTCACAGCTATAGTCATCCTCAGCCGCTGAATCTCTGTCTCCAGAGTCTGTACACACACGTGCAGATCCTCTCCTCCTGCAGGCTAATCCTGTTGTGCCCCTACCTACTGGTGAGCTGGTCTCACCTCATCCTCAAGGGTCACTGATCTCTGACCCCGTGGTCATTTCTGGCCACCTAATCTGGATCCCTCCCCTCTCTCCATACCTCTCCCTCTGCCTCTCCCTCCGTCTCCTTTGTCTCCTCTGTCTCCCCCATCTCCTCCATCCCCTCCACCGTCTCCCCCATCTCCACCCTATGCTGGTGCCTGTGCGTCCGGTATAGTAAACTGAGGGAATGGTGCCCTGCGCCTCTTTGCTCTATAGGCTGCATCTGCTCCTGCATCTACCACCTCCAGGAGATAATCCCATGGATCCCTCCTGATAGCAGCTATATCCTGTACTGCCTGCTGATAATCCAGCATCGGCAGCCATCCATGACCCTCCTCATCTCGGGCCCGTGCATATGTAGTAGTCTCCGTGGAAACTCACTGCTGGCGCCCAAACTGCCTCCAAATCTGAGTGATGCAGAATCTCTCAACAATCTCTACGTATTGGCCTACTAGTGGCCGAGTGCATAGCATGTAACTGAGCTCATCATCTACATCACTCCATGCCTCAACATCTTTGTATGGCCTCCATGTGAATGAGGTCATCTCATCTAAGATCCGCTGATAGTATGTCACATCCCCAATATGGGCATGTGATATGAATCCCCCACCATACCTATATATGTACGGGTATCTCCTCTCTCTCGGCTAAATCCTGAGACGCACCACAGCAATGTGCTCCCATGCCCACACCTGTGCCAGGATGGCACCGCAAGCCCATGTCCGCCCATCCCTGTAGATGATCTCATGTAACTCATGATACATCTCCGCTAGTATGGCTGGACCCCATGCCATACGCTGAGGTCTGCCTACCAAGTCCATCAGTAGTCGAGCCCATCCGAGAGGAAATCCCTTCTAACTGCGATCAGTCATCAAGATCTGTGATATAATGGATGCCACAATACATGGCACCGAAAAATCCCTGCCAAAATCATCTAGTAGCCACTCCCAGCTGACGTGTCTATCCAAAATGGTGACATCCTAGAATGTCTCCTGCATCAGCCGTCGCCCCTCAGTGGCATCCTGATCATAGTACACCTATGTCAACAAACAAATCATGTCAATTTTCATCATCTGGAAATATTACGTTTATGATTATATCTCAAAACATGATTATAATCACAGGCTCGCCATGACACGGCACCCATAGGATCCTGTAGACATCCTCCAAGGTGTTGGATGCCTCTCCAGTAGGTAGGTGAAAGGTGTTGTGCTCGCTATGCCATCTCTCGGCAAGAGCAGTCAACAACCCATGGTCAGCTCTAATGTAGGGGTATCTCAATAAATATCTAAACCCCATAGCCCTGATGTCAGCATTGCTTGGATCGTCTAGATCTCAGACACATCTCAAGCCAGTCACCTTCGGTGCTCTGATAATCAGTGCCGGAAAGACCTCCTACAAGTCAGTAAACCAAGCTAGTTGTTAGAACATATCATGATGGATGTCTAAAAATCAGTATAAAAACATCCCTAAAAAGTAACATTGTCTGGACCCATGTCATTTTTTCTCAAAAATGCTTAAAAAAATCAAAATTTTAACTTGGGCGATGTTGTTTCTTGGAGAAGTATCGCGCGATACTTCACCCTATAGCAGCGCGATATACCTTGGGCTGTGCGATACTTCACCCGGTATCACGCGATCTTTCACCCAGTATCGCGCGATACTGGTGTCTATAGACGCGCGATACTTTGGGGACCCGTGAAGTATCGTGCGACATTTCTCCCCAAAGGGCACGATACTTCTAAAGTATCGCGCGATATATCACTCAATTTGAAATTTTGAAATTTTAAAAAATTAAAAAATGTGCTAAATATGTATTAATTGCAATAAATGACTCAAAAAATGGCTAGTTTTTGGAAACATACCGGGGCAGGATAATGTGGTGGCCGGTTATGCAACCGGGCGCACTCGAATCGGTGCCTGTGGATGAGAACTCCTACTTGCTGGGCCATTTTCTCTCTCAAAAGCTCTTAAGATTTTCAAATCAATAAAAGTCAAATGATTTTGAAAATGACATTTTGACCCCTTTTATAGCCTTTTGACTTTTTCAGCCGATTTTCAAAACACCTCAGAATTGCGCGAAAATTGCACCCCTAGCTAATTTCGAAGTCTTGGATCCATTTTCGGACTTGAAATCAAAATCTGAAATCATCTTGATAGTCAAAATTGCATTTTAAAATTTTCCCTTCCTCTACGCAGTTGACTGACCCTTTGAGGCATAATCCTTTGATCTTTCTTAGGGGCATCTTCCCTTTCATGTCTCTCAAATTTTCTACTCTTTCATTCACCCTATTTCTCATCTTATATTTCTATTCTTCTATTTTCTTCACTGGGGCATGCTTTCATTGCCTATATGGTTAACCTATTCGACCTTGGCATTCGATTATGATTTCATTCTGATTTGATCAAATCAGTCTATTTGTCTCTCCTCTACTTGATTTTGATTTTGATTCCGAGGGGGCAGTATTTATGAGATTCTCATCCCTGATTTCCTTGATTTTCTAGATTCAGACATCTTTTGTGAGCTTTCACTCAAATTTGAGATTCTTATCTCCTACTTTGAATGTGATCCCGAATCGACCTCATGTTCAAAGGCCTTTGTTTATGCTTTGTCTAGGTGTGATCCCGAATCGACCTCACATCTGAGTTATTTTGTGATCCCAGATCGATCTCACATTTCAATTCTTCTTTGACTACATGTGTTCCCAAATCGATCACACATTAGTCAAAGAGGGGCAAATGTATGCACCCTAAAATGGTCGCCTAGACTTTGGGCCCCATTTATTTGATTTATCAATCCTGAATCATTTTTATCAATAATCAATATTTTTAACATTATCAATTTCTTGATCAAATCCTAATTTCGATCATATGTTGGATTTTTATCCTTGGGCTAACCATTTATCCTAAGTCTTTATTTATTCAGAAGGAATATTTCCTCCCCTTTTGATTAAATAAAAAGCCCCACTTTTCCTCTTATCCTAAGTTGCACAAATAAAGCATTATTCTTATTTTACAAAAAGGGAAAAAGCACTTTTTGTCTCATATGGACATAAAGTCAACTTCTATTTTTCTCATTGGAGGATACTTGTGCACATGGATTGCTTCTCTTTCAACCTCTACCATTGATTAAGTCTTTTGCCTCTTAATCTCCATGGTCCATTTCCTCTCATTCCTTATAAAAGGAGAGCTCTCTCCTTCATTTGGATACATCTATCTTTTATGCTAATGTTATGCTGCAGGTTTTTTAGGTACATTTGGAGCTCTTTGAAGACATTCTACATCCAAGCTTTGAAGACTTGTTGTTGCATTCCATTATAGTTGCATATTTCCTTTCATAGTTGCATCATCATGGCATATTAGCTTAGATTTCCTTTATGCAATAGATTAACTTCACATAGTTTAAATAGGAAGGATTTGTAATACTTGTACTTTCCTTTCATAGCTTAGATTGCATACTCATTCTTAGTTTACTTGCATTGCATTGCATTATATTTGATTCTTGGAGATATTGGCATTGTTGCCCTTGTTTTCATTTGGAATCTCTCATTGTGTGCTTGACTAGCAAGGTCATGAGTTTATAGCTCTAGCTGAGAGCAATTTTACAAATCTTGCAACTCCATGCATAGAGAGCTATGGATCGATTTGTGAGGGCTCATCCTTGAGTTTTCTTGCATGTAAGGATTCATAGAAGTATGGTCACATTTTCACCATACAATTATAAGTAACAAAGAAGGAGACATGATTGCATCAGGTTCAAAGACAAAAGTTAATGTTTTTTAGCTTAATTCTAATGTTAGTTGTTTTGTTGCAAAAGTGGATGATAGTTGGTTATGGCACAAGAGACTTTGTCATATCAATTTTGATAGCATTGTGAAGATAATCAAGGTTAAAGCTGTAAGATACCTTCCAAGTATTGCAAGACTAGTTGATACCATGTGCAGGGAATGTGTAATGGGAAAGCATGTAAGGAGCTCATTCAAAAGCAAGTAGGACTTAGCATAACACAAATTGGATTTAGTTCATACAGATCTATGTGGTCCCACTCAAACAAGATCTTACTATGGAGAGAGGTATTTTATTTTGTTTGTTGATGATTATTCAAGGATGATGTGGGCTGCATTCTTAAAAGATAAGTCTGAAGCCTTTGAAAAGTTTAAAATATTTAAAGCTAAGGTTGAGAATGAAATTGGATTGAAATTAAAGTGTCTTAGATCTGATAGAGGAGGAGAATTCACCTCTGACCAGTTTTATGAGTAATATGAAGAACATGAAATTAAAAGGTAGTTAAGTGCCCCTAGAACATCCCAATAGAATGGTATTGTAGAGAGGAGAAACTGGATTATACTTGATACAACATGCACTATAATGATTGAAGAGAAAGTAGCGCACACTTACTGGAGAGATGCAGTCAATACATCAGTGTATACTATCAATAGAAGTCAATTAAGACTAGGCACAGATAAGACACCCTATTAAATTTGGTTTGGTAATGTACCTATAGTCAAATACTTCAGAATATTTGGAAGCAAGTGCTACATCAAGAGGGATGATGGTGCTGGTAAGTTTGATAATACAAGTGATGATGGAATTTTTCTTGGTTACTCTACTAAAAGAAAAGGTTATAGATGTTATAATCTGAGATTAAAGAAAGTCATTGAAAGTACTAATGTGAAGATTGATGAAAAATTCATGATACAAGAAAGTCATTATGAATACACTCCTAAGATTGAAGAAGAACCCAAACCTAGTAGCAAAAATAAAATTATTAAAGAAATGTTTGATTGTATTGATGTTTCATGCAATGACCCTGAATCTAGCAGACAAGAATCATAGATTACTGCTAAAGATGTCACTCCTAAAGTTCCTAAGTTTACATCTAGATACCACTCAAAGAAAGATATCATTGGAGATTAGAGCAGTAGTGTTATGACCAGATCCAAAGCAAAGAGTTCAACAATTGATGATGAGGTATGTTTACTATCATAGATTGAACCCATAAGTATTGAAGATGCTTGTAATGATTCTGATTGGAAGAATGCAATGGAGGAATAATTAGACCAGATAATAAAAAATGACACATGGGAATTAGTTTAGAGATCGAGTGATAAAAATGTGATTGGTACAAAGTGGATTTTTAGAAATAAGATGAATGAAGAAGGTACAATTGTAAGAAATAAAGCAAGACTAGTATGCAAAGGATATGCATAGAGAGAAGGTATAGACTACACTGACACATTTTCCCCTATGAGCAGACTTGAAGCTATTAAGTTATTCTTAGCCTATGCTACATTCAAAGACTTCAAAGTATATCAAATGGATGTGAAGTCAACATTTCTAAATGGTGACTTGAAGGAGGAAGTCTAAATTGAACAACCTGAAGGATTTAATTTATTAGACAAACCTGATATGGTATGCAGATTGAAGAAAGCACTGTATAGACTTAGATAGGCCCCAAGAGCTTGGTATGAAAGACTTGATGGATACTTAACCAAGATTGGATTCAAGAAAGGATCAACAGATTGCAACTTGTTTATTAGAAAGACTCATGATGGATAAGCTTAGTACAAAATTTTCCAAAGAAATGCAGAATGAATTTGAGATGAGTATGATTGGTCCTATAAAATACTTTTTTGGATTAAATATAAAATAGATAGTTAAAGTAATATTTATAAATCAGTCAAAAT
The DNA here is from genome assembly GCA_027943335.1 of Chamaecyparis obtusa. Lineage (NCBI taxonomy): Eukaryota > Viridiplantae > Streptophyta > Pinopsida > Cupressales > Cupressaceae > Chamaecyparis > Chamaecyparis obtusa. The sequence goes on along the minus strand of BSBK01001356.1, from coordinate 131,128 downwards.
ATGTGAAGGAGATATTGAAGACTTTCAAGATGGAAGATTGTAAACCTATAAGAACACCTATGATAACTAGAAGCAAACTATCTAAAGATGATGATTCCACAGTAGTAGACAAGACATTGTACAAATCTATGATTGGAAAATTAATTTATGTTACTCAATCTAGACCTGACATATCTAAAGAAGTTGGCATTGTTGGGAGATTTGCAGCTAAACCAAAATAGAATCACCTAATGGCAATCAAGAGGATATTCAGACATCTAAAAGGAACTATAGACTATGGTTTGTGGTATCCTAAATTAGGAAATATGAAACTTCATGTATATACAGGTGCAGATTGGGTAGGTTGTATTGATGACAGAAAGAGTACCGTAGGTGGAGCAATATTTCTTGGAAATAGATTGGTTTCTTGGATAAGTAAAAAGCAAAATTGTATATCTCAGTCAACAGTAGAAGTTGAGTATGTTGTAGCAGCACTGAATTATTCAACTATGGTATGGATAAAACAAATGGTTAAAGACTTTGGTATTCTAATTGATTATCCTATTGTTATTCATTGTGATAACAATAACACTATTAATATGTCAAAGAATCTTGTGATGCATGCAAAGACAAAGCATATAGAGATCAAATATCACTTCTTAAGAGAAAAGGTTGCAGATAAGGAAGTTAGATTGGATTATGTGAGCACTAAAGAAAAGCTAGAAAATATTTTTACAAATCCTCTATCCAAAGATACTTTTGAGTATCTCAAGGAGAAGCTGGGAGTAATTCCCTTCCCTGGATCTACCTAGATTTTGTAGGTTGAGCATCAGTCCTTGGTGACTGATGAGTGGTTGACTACTCTACTTCTAGAGTAGTACCTTAACTTCATCAATTATTGGAGACATTTCGTATTGTTTTCAAAGGGGGAGTATATAAGATGAAATAAGTGAAAAAAAGGAGAGTATATTAAAGGAGAAGTATATGGAAAGGGGGAGTGGAGATTGTTGGAGATTTGTTATGGTTACTATATGTTTGTCATTGTTGACAACATATAGTGTGTAGAAGTGTTCTGTATGTAAGTTCATGTATGAATACTTTGTAGCCATGTGTGATTAGATATATGTTTGGTTACTATTAATTATGCTATGGCTATGTGCACAGTATCATATGTGGAGTATACTTGAAGTTACATAGTTTTGAGTGCGTACACAGTCTCTGCCATGTTTCCTATGTAGAGCCAAAATTGTTTATATTGTTTTAGTAGTTTCATGTATCTATTTGATATGCATGATTTGATTAATGTTGATGGATGAGTTAAGGAGGCTATTCTATGTGCACATAACATGTGTGATCAAGATATGAAAGTTATACTTAATTTGGTGGAGCCGACTATGTGAAGGGTTGCATCCATTCAACATGTGTTGTGTGCTTAGTAGAGACATTGGAAGATGTTATTGAAGCCAACTTGCCTTGGAGGATCATATTTATAGTTGGTCATTTTTTATCAACCTATGGAAAAGAGAGAGAGATGAGATGTTCAAATATTGCGGTCAAGCTGAGTTGTGAGCAGAATTGATTTTAAATGTCATTAGTCAATTGTTGATCTATTTGAAGATTCAGTGTATGTTTATTACTCATTAGAACTGATCAAGACAATAGGTATACTATAACAGCTCATCAAGATCAAATATAGTGTATATCTATTATTTAAGAGGTTGTAGCCTTCACCATTGAAGCAGTGAGCTTTGGACAGTGAGTCCCTAAACAGTGAGTCCACCACCCCTAACAGGGTTATTCTAAAGGACTCCTAATAGGGTTAGACCCTTAACTAGGTCTCTATACTTATTACATTGTATTGAACAACTCCTAATAGGGTTGCATAATCTTCTAGCAAGGATTACTATAAACAAGTATAGTTCATTTGTGGATGCTAAGTCCTATCGGGGTTTTTACCTTTTGGTTTCCTTGTAACCAAAATTGGTGTGTTCTCAATTGTGTTATCTACATTTGTATTTGCTTTATGTTCTTTTGGATTTATTAAGAAAAAGAGATAAATAGACTGATAATTGATTCACCCCCCCCCCCCCTCTCAGTTATCCCTTGGGACTATTATAACAATAAAAGGTTGTGTCATGTTAACTTTGATAACTTGGTAATCATAAGTAAACTAAAAAAGATTAGAGGGCTTCCTAAGTTAAAGAAACCTGAAAATGCAATGTGTAAGCAATGTCAATTAGGAAAAATGACTAAATCTAGTTTCAAGAGTAAGACTCATACTTCAAAGGAAATTATAGAATTAGTTCATACTGACCTTTGTGGTCCTATTGGAGAGAAAATTTATTGTAGAGCTAGATATTTCATTCTATTTGTTGATGATTATTCTAGGATGATGACTGTGATATTTCTTAAATAAAAATATGATGCATTTCAGTTATTTGAGTGGTACTTGGAAAATTTTGAAAAGGAGATAGGTAAAAATTTGAAATGTTTGAGATCTGACAGAGGAGGCAAGTTTATTTCTAACGAGTTTAATAGATTCTGCAATGATCGAGGCATAAAAAGATAGATGTCCGCAACCAAGACACCACCACAGAATGGTATTGCTGAAAGAAGAAACAGATATATCATGGACTATGTAAGAACACTAATGATGGAGAAAAATGTTGCACCAAAATATTGGAAAGAAGATATAAGTACTACAGTCTATACCCTAAACATAGTACAAGTCAAGAAAGGTACTAATGCTACACCTTATGAACTTTGGTATGGATATGCACCTAGTGTAAGATATTTCAAAGTTTTTGGAAGAAAATGTTTTATACTGAAGGATAATATAAATGGAAAATTTGATGCTAAAGGTTAGGAAGGCATATTCCTTGGATATTCAACTAAAAGTAAAGCATACAAGTGTTCAAATTCTAATACTAACAAAGTTATAGAAAGTGCAAATGTTAGAATTGATGAATATGCAAAAGAAATGAAGTTGAAAGTACACAAGAACCTAAAAGTTACAAGTCATTTGTTTATTTGGATAAAGAAGATTCTAATGCATTACTTGGACCTATGAGTGAGGCTTCCGAGCAATAGCTAGCACCTGCTGAGTCACAGAGTGGAGTTTCCAAGAAACAGGAGGTAAATACTATGCTATCTGATGGAGATGTCAAGTCATAGAATCAACTTGAATTGAACAATGAATCTGAAGAAAAGTATGAACCCACTCTAGCAAAGTATGTGAGGAGGCACCACAATCCTAATCAAATCATTGGATCGAAGGATTCTGCAATTATGACAAGAAGTATGTTGAGAGATGGTACATGTTTGTTATGTGATTTTGAGCCTAAAACAATAAAAGATGCTTTAGAAAATGAAGATTGGATACAATATATGAATGAAGAAATTGAACATATTGAAAAGAACAAGACTTGGACACTTGTACCTAAGCCAAATGACAAAAATGTAATTGGTACTAAGTGAATATTCATAAATAAGCTAAATGAACATGGAGAAGTAACAAGAAACAAAGCTAGACTGGTATGTAAGGGTTATGCACAAGAGGAAGGAATTGACTACGGTGAAACATTTGCCCCATTTGCAAGATTAGAAGGAGTCAGCACTTTACTTGCATATGTAGCCTACAAAGGTTTTAAAGTTTATTAGATGGATGTGAAGTCTACATTCCTGAATGGTATATTAGAAGAAGTGTACATTGAACAAGTTGAAGGTTTTGTTGACCCAAGCAAGAGGAATATGGTTTGCAGATTGCATAAGGTACTATATGGACTGAAGCAAGCACCAAGAGCATGGTATGAAAGATTGAAAAATTATCTGATAAAGATTGGATTCACAAGAACTAATGACAACAACGACCTGTATTTGAAGACAGATAAAAATATATGTAAAAGGTACTTTATTAGCTAAAATTTTTGTAGATGACATTATATTTTGTGGACAAGATGTATTATGCCAAACATTTTCAAAAGAGATGCAAACTAAATTTGAGATGTCTATTTTTGGTGAGATTTAATTTTTTGTTGGCTTACAAATATATCAAATGAAGAATAATATCTATATTACTCAATCAAAATATGTCAAGGAGATACTAAAAACTTTTGGAATGAAAGAGTCAAAACTAGTAAGTACACCCATGGGTACTAGACAAAAGTTGACAAAAGATGATGATACAAAAGAAGTCAATCAAACCCTTTACAGATCAATGATTGGAAAGCTACAATGTGTTGTGCATAGTAGACCTAATATTTTCCTAGTTGTTGGTATTGTTGTAAGGTTTTCTGCCAATCCCAAGGAAACTCATCTGATGGTGGTAAAAAGAATTCTAAGAATTTTGAGATATTTGAAAGGAACTGATGACTATGGTCTATATTACAAAAGGAATGACAAGTTTGAGCTTAGAGTTTTCACTGAATCTGATTGGGCTAAAAATGTGGATGATAGGAAAAGCACCACATGAGAAGTATTTCTTTTGGGAAAAAGATTGATTTCATGGAAAAGCAAGAAACAAAACTACACCTCACAATCTACAGCTAAAGCCGAGTATGTGGCACCAGTAGTCAATTGTTCTAATATTGTGTTGTTGAAGATACTATATTGAAAGGTATGAAAGAAGACATCACAAAACTAGTTCTTATTTATTGTGATAACACGAGTGCCATTAATATTTCTAAAAACCCTATATTGCACTCTAAGACAAAGCATATAGCTATCAAGTATCATTGCTTGAGGGAGCTAGTTCAGAACAAGGAAGTGAGACTAGATTATGTGAGCACTAAGGAACACTTAGCAGACATATTCACAAAAGCACTACCCAAAGATGCTCATGAGTATCTGCAAGGTAAATTGGGGGTGATTCCCCTAACTGAAGCTAATTAGTTCTATATGGTACTATTGCATCAAATTTTATAGTCAGAATATTTGACACATTGATCCATAGTAAGTCACACTTTAGGAAGCTTCCTAAAGCTGTGAAGGTAGACAAGAATAGAAAAGATGATTAGTCATAAGCAAAGATGATAGGAATAACATGATACATAATTAAGAATAGATGAATCTACATGATAAAGATGTCAACATCTTTGGCATTATTGTCAAAGAGGGAGAGATACTTAGAGAAAGAGGGAGAATTTACTTGAATAATAAGAAGAAATTTACTGACAGGGAGAGTCTATAGATGATTACAGTGTGATTACAGACAGAGAGGGAGAAATGCTTTATTAGATGAGAATCAGAATGAAGCTAAGGATATTAATGAAGATTTGTTCATATCAAGGAATACAAGTGACTTTTTGGATTGTATGGTAACTATGCTTGTTAAATTATTGTTTTAATGTTTAGTGTTGCCATCAATGCCAAAGAGGGAGATTGTTGGAAAGCTACAATGCAAACAATTGGTATTTTGTCATTGATGTCAAACTTTAACTGGTGAGACTATTGCTATTTATTTGAGTGCCATATCTATTGATTGATGAAGAAGGTTTAACAAGAAGACCAAGTGGAATGGTTGACTTATGGGAAAAAAAAAAGGGTACTTCATTAGTTAGTACATTGGTAAAGTAATTTGTTGTTTATCTTTTGATGACATTTTTACTAGTTAGTTTATGCTAAGTGAAATTTGTGTCAACCAAGCACCAGTATGCTGAGCATGATTTTTAGTGTTGACCAAGTGCCAGTAAAATTGTCGAGCAGAGCACAATGTTGGCCGAGTAGTAGTATTTTGATTAATGTTGATATTTGGGATCTCTGGCCGACATAAATGATTTTATTGGGATATGTAAAGTTAATTAAAGATTGATCCACACTATTTAATGCATGGATAACTGCAATTAATGCATGCTTTCAAGATGTAATTATAATTTTCTTTGGAGAAGTAAATAATAATGCAATGATGGAATGATCTATTGGATCTGACCTAACCTAAGATATATGATCTTGTTTAAGCGACAAAAGCTTTAGATGAAGAGGTATAAGATAACCTCAAGAGGTTATTCATAAATTTGCATGTATGTATTCATGTGTATGCAAGAGGATTGCCTAGCTAATTGAATGATTGGCATGACCTAGCAGAGAAGGCTGAATAGAGAAGCAGAGAGTTACAAGAGTGAATGCTTGACAGATTTCCAAACAGATCTAGAGATTGAAATGAGAATGGAGGCCACTCAGTAATTTAGCATTTGAGCTAAAATTGGATCTAGATTTGAAAAGTAAGTAGATTTACACATATCCCCATCAATCTAGGTACTGAAGACAATCCATAGATCACCTACATTGCAACATCTCTCAGTGAGAAAGAAAAGATAGATATGATTACGTTCCTTCACAAGTATAAGATCATTTTTTCTTGGAGCTATAGAGACATGCCTGGCTTAGACACAAATCTTTTTATGCACCATCTCACAGTGTGTTGGTGTTTGAAAACGCTTATGCCAACTAGGGCTGCCAATATGCCTATGATGGATATTAAGGAGTGGTTAATTCCAAATGTGGGCAATCTATAAGCAACTGGACCAACTATAGGGATGGATATTTCCCTCTTCTGCTTTTGGCTCTGTCAAACCAAGGCGGGTACACCTGATCCAATAGTTGTAACTATAACTGATAACTCCAACTCTGCCCCTTATTTCTTTATTGGATCTTTCAACAGATAAAAACAGTGAGAAAATACTAAACAACAACCTATTGTTCATTGATCCTCCATCACTGGGTAGGACAACACATAAAAGTAAATGAAACTAAATACTGGTAATGATTAAGATTTTTCTTTACGAAATGTAAACAATCATGCAACACATGTATCAGTACAGGTGATACCAGCTCATGATCAGTGCCTCATCCATTGGGCATCACACCTGAAACAGACATGAAATACAAGAACAACTACTAGATTCATCTGAGAAATCAAGCTATAAACACAATCAAACATCTTTTACACTGCTTACAAACATCCTTCTTGATTGGACCAAAAGAATCTGTGCTTCACTCAGAGGCTTTTAACCTAATCCTAGATCAAGGCTGAGAGACAAAACACATACACCAGTAACCTAATGCAATGAGTCAGAAAAATCAGAATTCATCAAGAACAACTGAAGGAGAGATCCAAGAATGAGTAACTGTATTAAGTATATGGGTTCAAATCCCTGTATTACAAACTGATTCAGTGATACTATAGACACAGTGCAACAGATATAGAAGTCTTCTTCCTAATACTAATACAAAAAGAAAAAATGGTTACAACCCGGACTGGAGATACACACTTGCCTTTCAGCCTCCTATGTCAAGAAAATTCACCCAGTCCCTTTGAAAATGATCACAAAATTCTATTTATAAAAACAGGGATACAAAAATATCAATTAGGGCACTTTTTAGGGCAACAATACCAACCCTAAAACTCATCAAAATATCCTAGACAATTTTGAAATCTGATTATAAAATACATTCCAGAAACTTTCACAAAATATCTGCAATCTTTTCCCCAAACAGGACCCGGATGACACAGTCAATTACTGCTCTCACCAAATTTATCAGAACTGAAAATAAACATCACCACTGCGTTCCTCGTTCTGAGACAATTCCGACGATATATAATATGTCTATGTTCAGTTAAAAACATGACCCAAGGCGCCATTTTTACAAGCAGACTGTATTAATAAAATATTTGAAATTTCTAAATAGTGCAACTTTATTAAATTCAAAATTCAAATCATGCAGACATTTGAATTTTAAAATCGGGCCCACATGCCATGTGGCGACATCTTATTTGTTCACCAGTCCACCTCATTGCCATGTTGGACACCTACACATTCCCGTGCCACTTGTCACTTCGTGATTGGCCGACCCCACTGACTGTGCATCACCCGACAGCTCACCTCAGGACACGTGTCAGCACCTCGTTAATCCGCTATGTTAACTAGTGAACAACTTCGCTTCACGCTTTACCGACGATCGTCAGATTGGCACGCATCCCAAGGCAGCCGACCTTTTGCTCGATCCTGCTTCTTCAGCATCCTGTCATCATTTTTCGCCAAGTGTCACATTCCGGTTGGTCCGTGGATCCACCTTGACAGCAGACAACATCATTATGCCACATCATCACCGTGACACTTGGCATGCTCTCGCTAAACCGCTATATTAATTTCAGTGCGTTTTCTCTTCAACGGATTAACGATGTCCGTTCATCTGGCACATATCTCGAAGAGCTCGGATCTGCATATTTGATCAAAATGTCTTACCTGCACATGTGGGCCCACCTCGCCAAATCACCATCCATTTTCGTCACAATACCACCTTAAAATCCGTACATGTGAGAGGCCCCACCCAAAGCTTTCCTTCCTATCTATTTACAACAGAAAGTTTGTGTTGTTTGTTATAAACAGCTTATAATCATATAACAGCGCAGATGTGGGATATAGTGTTTGTACGCATTTTCAGCGTTTAAGCTCCTTCCTTTACACAATGTGTGAGTTCCTTTTCATACTCACACTGGTCCCTTTTTTATACGCTGGCTCTCCTTTTTCAAATGCGTTGCTCATTTTGTTTGATGCTAAGTCTTCTTCTACATATTGTGTGAGTGCTCCCTATTGTTTGTGCTTCATGTCGATGTTTGCAAACTGGTGTGCAAGCACATTATGTGCTTTGGGTTCTCACAGGCTACTTAAATGTCTATCACCTCTTGACTGCGAACATCATATGAAATGGAGAAAAAGCTTTGAAAATTATACGCTTGCTACCAGATGCAAGCCTCAACACCTCCTACGCTTGGATTCATTGCTTACTCAACATAATCTTATATGCTATGTATACCCCCAGCTCCCAATCTGCAAATGCACCACACACATTTGGTGCGTGCCCAAAAAAGGAGAGTGCGCTGGTGCTAAGGTATACACACCCTTAAAAACATATTACTCCCTTTAAAAATTGTGCAGCTCCATGGACTTGGTGCGTGAGGCATGAAAAATACACACCTTCCCTTTTAATATAATGGTGCTCCCCCTTTCATTTGTTACATGCAGCGCTGTCAATATCATTACAGCCTGCCAATCTTGTCATAAAACACCTCTGTTACTGGTAACTCATGCAAATGATGCACCCTCTGATGATAATGTTGTCGGCCTCTTCATTTCCATGATGTTTGTTGCTATACAGACCACTAATTTGGTGTGTGAACAGCATGGTCTAATTAAGCCTTCAGTGCTCATACATCATCCACTTCCTCCAAACAGTGCTCATGCCCTTTGTTTGAAATGCCCAATATAAATGATGCGCAAAACATCAGTTTAATTGGAGTGTAAGAGTGAAGAGAAATTTAGAAATTAATCAATGATGTCAACAAACATTATTAGCGCTCCCAGCCTGATCAGTTGAAAATGGTTCAATACTTGCTAATGTGCTGCCACCAAATGGAGATGAAATGACCCTCCAATTACATTGCATCAATTAGAAGGCAAGCCAATCCGAATATCCATTTGAAAAACATGCTGCTCTAAAACTTCTTCTCTAATTATTAACTTAAAGTCAATATCTATTAATAACTTCTTACCAACATTTTTCATTCCTTATTGTCATTTTCTACCTCATGAAAAAGCTTCAGCAGATGTCCATTTTAGTGACTTCATAGTATGCAATTTTGAAAACGCAAATGCAATGAAACCGTCAAATCTCCATTCAGACCAATGAGGCAGGCTGGACCCCAAGCGGTCCGGCCTAAAAAATTTTCGAACTCAAACGACCGGCCCCGAAAACGATCTAGGACGACTGGCATGCACAACTGGATCGGATCCGGCTAACCGGATATTTAAAAGACTTCAATTTCACTATCTCGCCAGTCGGCAATTTTAAATAAAACGTGCCCGATCGTCTTTAAAAAACACTGTTCAAAACAAAATGTTGGAAGCTGAAAGCTGGCGGAGATGAACTTTGTACCATAGACAACAACCTTGTAAAATGGCTTCCCCCTAAAATGAACGAGGTGAGAGATTTTAAAAGTTGAAAAACGCCGTTCAAAATTGCCGGCAGGCACAAACTGAAAAACACTGCTGACAGCCTCGGAAAGAGCTAAATGAAAAATATCAGATGGAAAGCTGAGGGCGAGCCACTGAAACTGGAAGAAATTTCATATACAAGGATCAGAAAAAACCAACCGTCAACTAGAGATGATCATCCATTCAAAAGCTATGAATTTAAGAAAATAGCTAGTTTAGAGAAATACGCTATCCGCACTTTTCATCATTGTTGAACACATTTTATCTGACCTGGCAATCCGATCAAACGGAAACTTCATAACATGAAACCCAAGGCGAAGATTCTCTTTCATACACATAAAATAAGTCCATGATCAGATTTATCAAACAATCAACCGATTATCAACTATTAATCTCCAAAGTTGGCTACTTAAAACATCCTGAATTGAAAACCATCAAATTCATAGAAATTGCATTTGGAATCGATCAAGAAAAATCATCAATCGGATTTGTCATAACCTGAAACTCATGATGAAGAATCACTTTCATATCTACATTATAGAACATCTTTCAATTGTACTTGACCTCGATCCTGACGCAAATGGCAAGATCTCAAAGTGAGCCACTCACAAAACTGAACTGTGCACTACTGAAGAAACTCAACTATCTGCAATCTGAATGGCTCTGAAAAATATGTCAAACGGGCATGTAGGAGGCTGAAAATCAGCATGAACCTTCTTTCTTATGCTGACAACAAGATGTAATGACCGGCATCGCTTGATCAATCATAGGGTACTTGATTCACTCATCCGAACAGGGTTTCCGACTAAACTGTGAAATTGGTCCTCATTAAACTGTTAGAAACTGGAGATGGAATCAGATTGGCAAAATGAGCCAATGGATTCGTCATGGCTTAAAAATTGGAACAAAGGAAGTATTTGACCCCTGAAATACATGGAAAAAGGAATTTTATCAATTGAGTCATAGGGTCAAAAGTTATAACCAGTCAAATAGGGCCACTGACAAAACTGAACAGATTAGATAAACAGGACTAATCTAGAGAGCCAACTTCGGGGGAATGAAAAACCTATCAAACGGACTTGGAAAGACTTGAGCTTCGAAACCTAAGCTGTCTGATACACATTGTAAACATCCTCAAAGTGGCGGGCCATGAAACATAACAGGACACTAGATATTCAGATACAAACAGGGCCTGATATATTGATTTGTCATTTTGGAAAAATGAAGCTTTAGGTGAACACCTCAAAACAACTACGCCCTAAACACTTTAGATTCTTCAATTAGGAGCTGGAACCCACTGCATAGGATAAATGGAAGGTACTGGAGCCTTTTCCCAATCGGTACCTCGTGAAATTCATTAGGCCCATCCTTATATGCTCTTGAACTAGGTCATCTGAAATTGCTCCCTTGAAACACCGAACCTTGGAATTGAAAAACTTTCTGACTATGGGCTTAAAACCTTGTAGATTTTTCATAATACTAACACAGTGGATCCTAAAGAAAAACCTATCAAACAAAATCTCTATAAAATGCATCCTCAAATTACTTTAGTTGTGAAGACAAAGCTCAAAAAAATACTAGAAGCTGGAGTAATTCGGCCTATAGATTATCCTGAATGGGTCTCCAACATTGTACCAATAGAAGAACCTACTAGGGGCATATGCATCTACATAGACTTCAGAGATTTAAACCTTGCATGTCCTAAGGATGATTTTCTACTACCAAATATTTACATTATAGTGGATTTGACTGCTGGACATGAGATGTTGTCCCTTATGGATGGCTTTTCCAGTTATAATCAGATAAGGATAGCACCTAAAGACCAACATAAGATGGCATTCACAACACTTTGGGGTACTTTCTGTTATCAGGTAATGCCCTTCAGTCTCAAAAATGTCAGAGCCACATATCAGCATGCAATGACTACGATATTCCATGACCTTTTGCCTGTCATCATGGAAGACTGTGTAGATGATCTTTTGGGAAAATCCAAGACAAGAGAGTCACATATTCCTATCCCCACCACAATTTTTGAGCGATTGTAAAAATATAAGCTTCGACTGAATCCCAAGAAGTGTGTCTTTGGAGTGCAATCAGGTATGTTATTGGGATACATAGTGTCACAATGTGGAATTGAAGTAGATCCAAAGAAAGTCAAAGTAATCCTAAAAATGCCACCACCCAAAACATTGAAATATCTATGCAGTTTGCAAGGAAAACTTTAGTCTATGAAGAGATTTATGTCACAACTAATAGACAAAATGCATCCCTTTTCCCATCTATTGTGCAAGAATATCAAGTTTCAATGGGATTGCCTGTGTCAAAAAGCATTTGAGAGATTGAAAGGATATCTAGCTAATCCACCTATGTTGGTACCTCCTATTGTGGGTCGTCCTCTACTTTTTTACATATCCACCATCGAGGTTTCCTTGGGTGCTCTCTTAGCACAGCTAGATGATCATGGAAAAGAGTGAACCATCTATTATCTCAACAAGACTCTTGTTGGCTATGACTTAAGTTATTCTCTTATTGAAAAGGCATGCTTGGCTATGGTTTTTGTACATAGAAGTTACACCATTATATGCTTAATCACAAAATTCACCTTGTTGCCAAGATTGATCCCCTCAAATATCTACTATCAAGAGCAGCTCTTACTGGCCGTACTACTAAGTGGTTCATGATTCTTAGTGAATTTGATATTGTGTATGTAGATTGGAAAGCCATAAAAGGACAAGTCATTGTTGATCAATTAGCTGAAGCAACTGTTGATGGTAAGCATCCACTAATTATAGTTTTTCTAGATGAATCAGTCCTCAATCTTGCCTCGAGTCTCCCATGGAAACTCTACTTTGATGGATCTTTCACTCAGAAAGGATCGGGGGTAGGAATTTTGTTTGTTACACCACAAGGGGACCTCATACCTAAATCTTACAAGCTGCAGTTTCCATGTACTAATAACATTAGATAATATGAGGCTCTTGTCCTTAGACTTTGCCAAGCCATAGAATGGAAAATTCTTAGTTTGTTAGTATTAGGCGATTCACAACTGGTTATCAAACGAAAGATGAGAAATTGCTTCCCTACTGTCATGTAGTTGAAGATCTCAAACAACATTTCACTGAATTGATCTTCCAATAGATCCATCACACAAATAAAAAAGTAGCTGACATAATGGATACCATTGGATCCTTAATCACAATGCCAGAACACAGTGCATGGTGTGAATTTCTTGTCGAGAATCTCCTTATTCCTACCTACAAGCATCCAATGTCTGAAATGGTGTGTGCTATTGCTGATCCTATTTCCCTGTGGTACCATGAGATTTACTCCTATCTTAATAATGGAAATACCCTGCTTGACCTCACACCTAACCAATGCGAAACCTTTATCCATTGCACCTCCCATTATACAATCCTGGGTGATACCCTATTTTAGAAACATTTTGACAGAACTCTTCTAAGGTGTCTGAATTTTGATGAAGAACAAACATCCTTGGAAGAGGTACATCAAGGAATCTATGGGGCCCATTCTAGTGGTCTCACTTTGTCCAAGAAATTGTTACATAGTGGATATTATTGGCCAACTATGGAGCAGGACGCCTACAACTATGTGAAGAAATGTGTGCCTTGTCAGCAACATGGTGATTTGATACATGCTCCCTCCCAATCCCTTCAGCCCACCATCTCCCCTTGGCCTTTTTCCCATTGGGGCATACATCCTCTTGCAATATAAAATTAGAGTGTGCTCTCCAATATTTAACACAAATGGATCCCCAAGTCCTATTAGTTACATTTGCATACATCACTTCATTTTCATTCAAGCTTACATTATGCATTATGGAAGGCTTCTATTTATTCTCTTCCCTCCCCTTCTCCCTTCTTTCTTCTTCTTTTTATGTCTTTTTTTTGAGAAAATTCCACAACGCTTTCCTTTTTGTGTTCTTTTCTCGAGGGGGCACAAACTCATATTGTCACTACTTTGGCCTGAATCCTAGAAACCTAAATTCTTCTGGGGAAACTTATTTTTCTTGTCCTTGATGCAACACAACAGTGTTATAGAATGTTTTGGGGCACAAAAACAATTAGGCGATACTTTGGAAGAGCCAGATAGGACTCCTCTTACTTTTAACGGTCTTGTGACTAGAAATTCTAAATTTTTGATTGAGATCAACAAGCTTCAAGTTTTTTTCTTCCACATCCAATTCCTCTATCTTCTAATCCAATACATCCCTCTTCCATTCTTTCTATCTTCTAATCCAAATTCTTCTGGGGTATCTTATTTTTCTTATCTTTGATGCAACGCCACTTGTGGCACAATGTCAAAGAGGGGAAAAATGTAGACGTCTAAAAATGTCTCTTAGCACTCTTATTAATTAAATTAAATTTAATTAATATTCTTCCTATAACATTATAGTTAATTTTTATTAATTATATTTGTTATATTCTCTTACCTATTTAATTAAATTTATTTAATTAAATTTGCTTCATCTTCTATGGTATATGAATTTAATTTAAATACCTTTCTCTCTAAATGTATTAAATTTTATTTAAATACATTCCTTCCATTAAATACCCCTTTAAATAAATTTTGATTTAATTATTTTCCTCCATATCCCTATTCCTCTATTAATTTAAATAAATACAATTTGTTTATTTAAATTAATTTATATTCCACCTCTTGGTTAAAATAATCTATTTTAATCAATTAATCCCACATGATTCCTAATTTTGACTTTCTTGCCAAATTTACCAACCTTCTTGCCTAACTTAGAATTAAAAATTACATTTAATTCTACATGATTCTCCATTTTGACTTTCTTGTCAAAATTTACCAACCTTCTTGCCTAACTTAGAATTAAAAATTACATTTAATTCTACATGATTCTCCATTTTGATTTTCTTGTCAAAATTCACCAAACTTATGGCCTAATTTCTCCACTTCTTAATTTTTAAATATTTATGTGACAAGCTCTCACATTTTTATTTAATTCAAGCTTAATCCACCTCATGGCCACATCATCAATCCTGGAGAATCTTGGCCCTCCATTAAACTTTGAATCTCAACCATCCATTCTTTCAAAATCCTATAAATAGAGGCCTTCTCCTCTTGCATTTCATCTCTCAATTATGCATTGTTATCATATTAGTATTGCTTTAGAATTTCATAGTTTATTTTCATGCTTTCTAATCTTAGTTCATTGTTAAATCTAGAAATCAAATGATAGATTAATGATGAATGAATTTAGTTTCTTTCATTGCATTTGCATATCAATTTCCATAGTTTAAATCATATTTGAGAAGAATTTGAGACTAGTTCTTCATACTAGCTCTTGAATATCTTCTTCTCTTCCAATCTTGCATTCACATTTGCATTATATTGGGGATTCATCTATTTGTGTTTGAGAGAGCACATCCACAAATCCATATAAAAGAAAAAATAAAATGGAATGAGGGTGCTTCCATTTTAGTTCAATCAGAGGTTATGTGTTATATCTTTGTTGTATGCATGTATTTTAATTAACATTTGTTTGTTTACGCTTGCCTACACAGATTGAAGATTTACACATATACAATATGTATCAGATCACAACTATTGATTACTTTCTAACCATTGTATCAGTCAAAATCCTTTAACAAGGTTGACCTAATAGTCATTGTATAAATCCTTTAAGCAAGGTGACATTTAGGTGGAATGATCTAAGTCCTCTAACAAGGCCACTCTTGACAGGGTGATTAAATCCTTTAACTAGGTCACATTTAACAATGTATTTTGTAACCTTTAACAAGGTTGGCTCCTACCGGAGCTCACTTCAGAAGAGTGAAAACTTGGTAGCATGTTATTGGTGGTTTTTCCCATATTGGGTTTCCACATTAAATACTTGTGTCAACTTGTGTGAATGTTTATGTTGTGTTTTACTATTATGTTTCTGCAAGCTGATTACATTTGAACAGTAAACTACATGTTGATGTTGTTGACATATGCTATTACTACCGAGTAGATTTGATTTTTTTAAAGTGATGTAAAGTTTCAATTGGTACATCTAGACCTGAGGATAACTGATTCACCCCTCCCCTCTCAGTTATTCTAAATTCATTCTAACAATAAGTACCTTCTTTGATCTAAATTATGTTCATGGTGTAAACTACATTACCTTCAGCTTTTGTCCAATGAACATGTGGCATGTTTCCTTCAAGAAACATAGTTTTGGAAGCATCTAATATAGTTATGTTTCTTCTCTTTGCAATCTTATTTTGGTGTGGTGTTCGAGGAGCTAGTGTATGTCTGTATATTCCATTCTCTTCATAGTAGGTATTGAATGTATCTAAAGTAAATTCTCCACCACTATCTGATCTTAAAATTTTTATCTTCAAACTTGATTCATTCTCAACTTTTTCTTTGAAAATCTTAAACTTATCAAAATCCTCAGACTTTTTTCTAATAAATGCAACTAACATCATCTTAGAAAAGTCATAAAAAAAAGCATTAAATACCTTTCACCATAGTAATATATTGTTCTTGTAGGACCACATAGATCTATATGCACCAAATCCAACATACCTTTGGCTGAGTAAGATTTTCTTTTAAAACTAATTCTAATCTATTTCCCCATCACACATTCTCTACACATAGTTTTAGAAGGTTTCACAATCTTTGGTAGATCTCTAATAGCATTTTTCATACTTTCTTTCACAATGTTATCAACATTTATGTGACAGAATAATCTATGCCATAACCAAATATCATCAATCTTCACAACAAAACAAAAAGTCTCTGCAATATTCTGCTAAAATACATTACCTCTTGACTTAGTACTCGATGTGATCAAATATCATCTCTTTCTTCTGATACAACATTTTGTATCATTAAACCTCAAATTATAACCCTCGTATAAAAATTTTCCAATCTTCAATAAGTTACGATTAATTCCATCAACAAGCAATACATTATCAGTATTATTTTTACCAATGAGATCGATCCCACTTCAATGATAAACTTAGGAGTATTATCACCAAATTTGACTACACCACCATCATATTTAATTAGTTGAACAAACTTATTTTTATCACTAGTCACATGATGTGAGCAACCATTTTCTATGATCCATTCAAATTTCTTTTCAACATGTGAAACTATAGCTTTCTCTACATAAATAGGTTCATCATCTTTAATATCAATAAATATAATTTCATCATAATTGAAAGCATCATCATTAGATACACCTGTTGTCACTAAGGATTGCACCCACAAGAGATAAGTATGAAACTCAACAATCCTGTGAAACATGGGACTACTTTCAGGTTGTGGGGAGCCTAGTTTTCAATTTTAGTTATTTCAATTCATGGACTCTCTTCCCTTTTCATCCAAAATTTTTAAGTTTAGTTTAAGGTGATTCAAGGGGAAGCTGACCCTTAATCCAGAGGTCTACTTTCATCATAGGTTCTCCATAATGTGAAAGGAGTCCCATGTTTCACGAGATGGTTGAGTTTCATACTTAGCTCTTGCGGGTGCAATCCTTAGTGACAACAATTTTTGGCACGTTTGGTCAGACTATTTGAGCTATCTTAGTTCAAAATTATTGCATATATTATTGTTGTTTAGTGTAAACATCAATAGTTTCTTCCTTTGGAGGCAAGAAAGAAGCACACCTGGCTAGTCTGGAAAAATATCTACTAGTTTCAAGTAGATAAAGTGTTGGTATGAGAGAAAACAAATTTGTTTTTTCTAGTTTTTAGTGATTTCAATTATTTTCTAGCCTATATAAATGTTTCAGCATATCTATGTTTGATAATAGCATGCCTTATAATTCTCCATTCCATGAAGGTGTTGTCTATACACCTTCATATCAGCCATATCAAAAACACCATGTTGTTGGTTTCCCTCAAGTCAACCCTTCTTTAATAAATTACCAATATGCCCAACAAGCTCATCATGCTTACCACCCACCCATCCCTTCTCAACGTGATTGGAAGCATACCCAAAATTATAACTAGCCTCAAGGAAAATATTTCATGCTAGGTCAACATGAAGATATTTCTATTCAGCCTTAGAACTTGGAAAATATGGAAATAAATGAGATAAAAGGTATCTTTCTTGACTTGACTAAGCAATTATCTAAGATCAAGAGATAACATGAAGTGAATCTACAATAGGAGGAGATGGCTTACCAGGTCTATCTCCATGAGAAGGAGGTGGAGGCACATATGAAATATGAAGATAGTGTTGCAATGTTTTCTCAAGTACACAAGATGGAAACCTAAGCAGACACAACTTTTCCAAACCCATTATTTGAGAAAGAAACTCCAAGCTTCAATGTACTTAGCTTCAAACAAGATGGGTTTTTTTTTGAAGAAAATTCAGCAATGTTTCAACAAAAAGTAATAGCTTGTCAAACATATCTTCCTGAGATGGGAATGCAATAGAGACAATATGAGGAGGGTCTTTCGAGGGATTTGGTTGCAAAGGAGCAAAAAATTAAAGATAAAGGTCCTCAAGGTTCTAAGCTTCAAGCAAGGTATGACCCTTAGGTCTAAGTATGAGCACTCTGAGTTTAAAATTATAATTTTTAAGAGCAATAATTCTTTTCAAGAGCCTGTATTTGAAGAAAATCTATCCAACATTCCCCAAGATCAGTCTTTTCAATTGCAAACTCAGCCCATTGAGAACCCAAAAGATGATACACTTGTGCATGAGTTTCAAAAGCAAAAATCTGACCTATTGGAAGTGACTAAAGAGCATAACCAGTTGGGACATCCAGTTCATGAACATGAAGCAAGTGTTGAACTTGAAATGATAATAGAGGATGCTAGTACAAAAGGAGATACTATGTTTTTGTTCGATGAGATTCCTAGTTTTGTTGAGAAAGATGAAGAAGATAACCACATCAACAAGTTTGCAACAACTAGAGGGCATAAATCATTGGGATGATATGTCAGTTCATGAACTTGCAACTAAAGAGGAAACTTTCCATTATGTGGAAGTTGATAGAAGCCTCGAGGAAGATTATTTTGAGAGTATCATAGAAGGTTTTTTAGAAAATCTTGGTGAGGAATCATTGCTTCCTAAGGTAGAATATTGTGAGCAATATAATCAAGTGCAAGAAGCAGCCATATTTCAAGTTGAAATACATAGAGAGACACTTTCTAATCAACCAAGAGAGGTTGAAGAGATAATTCATAAACAAGAGAATAGTAAATAGAGCTTTAGTTTCATCCTCCCAAGAGGCTGCCCAATTAGGCATATTTCTAGAATGGGGCCTGTGCTCGAGTTTCCAGTTATAGATCAACAAATTTAGTATGTATATGTACCTCAAATCTACATTGATTTTGATCAAATACAAGAGTTATGTGACATACCTATTCATTTACAAGATATGCTTCAGAAGTTTCAAATCTTTCAAGTCATTTTGCATATCTTTTGGGTTGCACGTATGTATGTATCTCATCCCTTGTTGGTGAGAAAAGAAAGCTATTTCAATCAATCTATTAATGGATGCATTTGAGGTCATCATTATTTATTATCTTAGGGTAGATTAGGAGTTTTTAGTGTTTTTTGTTCCCTAAGTTCTCTACCACAAGTTTTTTTAAGTTCTAGTTTGGCTTTTTCTGCTTTTTGTTGTTAGCAATAAGCCAGAGATAAACTGATGCCATTCTTCAAGCCTCAACAAGAAAGAATCAATGATTGGTATTAGTGAGTGGAGATCTCATTGATACAAACCATTCAAACTCACATGATGAGTCTCTCAAAGAAATTCCAATTTTTCCCTGGCACTTAGTTTTGTTGAAGGAGCTATTGTTTTTCAATTTTGGGAGGTCTAAGGACTCTGTGCCCAATGGATAATGGAAGGCAACTGGTAAAAGATACTTAGTAGGCAAGCACTCAGCTGAGGTCACTAGAAATGTTGCCCAATTTTATATTCATTCAAATTGTTTGATATTGTTACCCTAATTACTAGGTGAGTTGCTAAATAACCTAGTTTGCACATTATTAGTGATCTAAATTAAGTTTGTGTTCATTTTTGAGATGAAATTGAAAATTACATGAAAGAAAAGGAATGAAGCTAAGCTATCCAATGAATAAAATGATATACATATAGGATTATATTCAGATTTTGAGCATAAATACTAAAATGTGCTGGAAGCAGAGTAAAACATTCATCTGAGCTCCACAGGCCGTGAGCATAGCCAAATCCTAAAGATCTATGGCTAACTATATATGTGAATAAATAAAATGAATATAAGTACCAGGGTACCAAATATTTCCTGAGGAAAAGAAGAAGTGTTGACCTGGGTATGACTATAGTATGCTTTTGTTGATCCCCAACCTGCAAGAAGGAAAAGAGATGGGTTTAGATCCAATGGATCTAAGAAATTCATGATAGCCAATTACTTATCTACACCTACATATATGCATACATATAATTAATCATACACCAGAAGAAGGGGACCATGCTATAGACATGAGCATAGTCACAAGAATGTTGTAGAGGAAAGAAGGATACAATTTTTTTTACTAACTTGTTTGTTCCATGTGTAGGTACAAAATAAGTGATATTGCATCAAAGTTGTAATAAATGCCCTTGCTCAGATACATGCAGCCTTTAAGGGAAACCATCATAGAAATTTTATTAAGGAGAACCATGTCTAAGAAAAAAAAACTTATGAAGAGACATCAATGGAACAACAATAATTAATGGAGCATTCACGAAAGAAGGAATGCATCATTATAAATGAACCATAAAGGAGAAAGAGCCATAAAAATTCAAGGATAAGAAGTAGTAAAGATGAAAGTGAAATGTAATGTCATGGATATTAGATAGCCAATTGAGTATAAAAGTATTTGATGCATTAGAACAAAGATGTAAGTACAATGGTGTGACTATAATTTTGCATATATGTATCATACTTGTCTGCATATATGTCTCATACTTCAACAATATTGAAACAACATAACGCATGATACATTTCATCTCAATGTAAACAACAAGTATATGATACATATGATGCATCCTAAAAATCAAAACAACATTATGTATCTCAACAGAAGCACATTTAGGATCAATAACAATAGTAAATGTTTACTTCAAGAGCATGTGCATTGCCACTTTCTTGCATATATCATCAAATGGACAGAAACATAGTGTTTCAAAATCTCAACATCATACAATGCTACAACAATATAATGATCTAATGATGCATGCAACATGGAGATCACACTCCCAATGCATAAGGAGTGGATGCAAAGATCTATGGAATCTAAACAACATGGTGCCATCAAGTATCAATGAGAAATGATACTCTAGGTGCACAACAAAGATGGAGCATCTCAAAAAAAACAAAAGGTATCACTTTCATTATAAAATATACATTTCTACTTCATCAAGACAACAATACATGTTTGAAATTATGATGGGACAACAACAATGATGCATATGCAATCATTGGAGCAACAATTTACAGAAGAGAGAAAGCATCCACAAAAGTATGCAAATAAAGATGAAACATCACATCATATAATGGAGCAACACAGAAAATTAAATATGGTATTTCAAAATTTCAACACAATGTCAAAGTGCATATTTTCACTTTCCACGGCGTTAAAAACAATAAAACAGAAGTGACAGAAGATGTATCTATGATTCACATTTTCTTCAAATAGAAAACAAAATGTCAAATTTTTAAACATTTATCAAAGAACACAAACAACAATATATGTTTCAGTAGTGTGATGGATTAAAAACATCATGCATACCTCAGAAGGCCACAATGATCATGCAAAGAAGAGGCATCGAAGTGCAGATTTTCACATCCATGAAGTAAAGAAGAACATGCTTGCAAAGATTTAATGATTACCAAGAGGCTCAAAGCAATCATAAAACAACAATGATAGGTAAAAATGTTTCATTTTGTGGAGGAAAAACAAAGGTATGTTTCAAGAAAACAAGAAGCCACATCTATATGCAAGAAAAAGTAAAAAAATGTTTCATTCTTTTTGATAAAAAACAACAATTTTTTTTTTAATCTATCTTGCTAAAGGGAGAGTAAACAAAATTAGCAAAGGTAAAACCAAAAATATGGTATGAAAATGTTTCATTCCATGGATCTATCTCAAAAATAAAGAAATAAAAAAAATAAGGATGTATAATAAATGCTACAACAACGAAAAAACATTTTATTCTGTGGATCAAGAACAATAATAAAAATGTTTTTCCTAGAATGATCTCCCATAGAAATAAGGGCATCTACAAATGAGTTATGGCGCCACTTCTTGTGGAGATAAAATAGAGAGTGTTCAAGAAGAATGACAAAAACATGACCAACAATAAACAACGTGCCCTAGTTGCCCACGTTGTTTATCAAAACAACAAAAATTGAAAATAATAAGAGTATATTTTTTACTCAGAGATGTATTCAGAAATTGAAAATGCAGAGAAGATAATAGCAAATGATGCCCTAGGAAGCACGGGCTTGATCAAAGCATCAAATATTGATAAGAAAATCATCTACCTCTTGTTTATGAAGAAAAACTTGCCCAATTCGAAATCCAAACTCCAGAAAAGCTCAAGAAAAATGGAAACTTCATACAAATCAAAGAGGTCTTTCACAAATGGAGTGCTAAAGAACTCAAGTTCATCCCCAAATGAAAAAGAGGTAAAAAATGGCATTAGAGATAGGGTAAAGGATCGATTTGAACATGTTATAAAACATAAGTAAATGAGAAATGTTTTAAAATATTTTTATAATATGCTAAGGTGGGGTAGGATAAGGGTTTTATTTTTCCTAAGATAATTAAAAGAAGATGTAAAATTTTAATTAAAAATAGAAGATGGTCATAAAGGCAAATTTTAAATGTAAAGGCTTAAAAACCCAACATTGTGATGTGTTTGTTTAGGAAAGTTTGATGCAAAGAGGGATATATATAATTGTAAAATCATGCATTTTTTATTGTTAAATATTGACAAATGATATTTTATAAGTCAATGTGTCAAATAACACCTACTAAACATGATTAAAGAGAAAAATGAATTATGATTTGATAATGTATTTTCCAGGGGAGTTATGTTTTGCAAAATGGATGCATTAATATGAATCATGTCTTTATTATTGTAAATATTTGTCTAATGATGAAATTATAAATCATTTGGAAAAATATCACTCGTCAAGCATGATTTGAGGGTTGTTTAGTTTGGTGAAATGATTATTTTGAAGGCATGATTCTAAGTTTCTCTTTCTCACTTGTCCCTATTAGTCAGGGATTCGTGTCGTCCAGATTTGAGCAACATATTTCATGGACCACAATAGATAGATTTTACAATATTCCCCTACATCTAGTCCCTGATTAGATGGAGCTAGGCATGGTGATTCTAGATTCTTTAGATATGCAAGTTTTTACCTCACTCATATATATACCCCTCTCATTTTTGTGAAGGGCAGTTCTTCCATTCTATCTCATTCTGAGATTTGAATGTTTGTATCTCTCGTGATACAAATTGTATTTGGCACCTTTTTATTGAATATACAATAGTAGTCCTTCTTGTTCCTATCTATTTTCTAAGTTTTTCTATTGAGCTCCATGTTGAGGTTATTGTGATCTAGTTAGATCCTTTACTTTGCATAATTGTTCAAATTGAGTATTCAGAAAAATGTTTTTTTATTCCAAGTCCTAATCTGTGTACATCTGAGTTGTAGGTTGTGGAAGCTCTTTCCCTTCCTTTTACTATAGTTCCTCTTTATTTTAAGGGATATCAAGAGCGATAGGATCAATTTTCAAGTTACAAGGTCATTTTCATATTTCATTGTGGGTATATTTTCAATCTGTGGATCCTTTAAGTTTGGTGGATCACCTATTTTTTTCAATTCTAGTTATTTCAATTCATGTACTCTCTTCCCTTTTCCTCCAAAATTTTTAATTTTTGTTTGAGGTGATTCAAAGGGAAGCCAACCCTTAATCTAGAGCTCTACTTTCACCATAAGCTCCCCACAACCTGAAAGTTATCCCATGTTTCACAAGATTGTTGAGTTTCATACTTAGCTCTTCTGGTTGCAATCCTTAGTGACAAAAACACCTTCACTAGCATAGTAACATTCCTTATCCTTGAAATCATTAGGTATATGAAACTTAGGTTTATGTTTAGGAACCCTTTTAGGATGTCTAGATGCAAAATAACCTATCTTATTACATGAAAAACATTTTAGAGGTAACTTTCCTTCAAACTTACCCTTACCTCTCTTTTATCTTCTTGTGATTAGGGTCACAATTTCATATAACTTACTTTCTTCTTCTTGTATCATTCCCACACATGAACATATTCACCAATCTCTTCACGCAAGTCACTTCTACTAGTGCTTACAAGACTTTATTAAATATTTTTTTCATTATGCACAATCACCTTGAATGATAATTCAGCCTTAAGTAATGAATCTTATAGCTCTATGGCCTCAATGGCAGTTCACTTTAAAATAAACATCTCTCTTTTAAAGTTCTTTATCAAAGGTATGATCTCTTCTATCTCTTGCACTTTAGTTTTGTAAATAGGTCATGTCAAAGATCTAAGAATCTTTGCGATCACTTATTCTTCACTGTATGTACCTCCATAGTTTTTAATATCAATAAAAACATCAGTGAACCTCTATAAATATGACCTAACATTCTCACCATCTCTCATTCTCAAGTTTTCCATGTAATGCCCCACCAAGTAACTCTTGGCTGACATTATACTCATAACTACATACAGTTTTGTTTTTTTTATAAATAAAGTAACAGAACATAATATCATTTGATTTATATAATTCAAATAGAAGTCAATAAAATAAATATATTATAATACTTGTCATAATTAACAAATGTTTGTCATTGCATATCGGAATATCACTACCTTACTTTTACATTCTGACCACAAGGTCGCACACCTGTAACTACACACATGTCTAAACAACTAGGTGCTAACATCAAGGATAACTTTAAGGAACCCCCCCTCCCATAATTTATAAAATTGTGGTGAATCACATGTGATTTGGGTGAAAAAAAATTTAATAGTGTTGGCGAATTATGTGTCAATCTATGGATATTTGGTGGCAAATTTTTTAATAGTTTAGACAATTTTTATACAAAAATGGCGATTATAATTTTTGTTTTTAATAAAATTAATATTGATGGCGAATTATGTTTTGAAATATGGATATTGGTTGGCGAATATTTTAATAACCGATACCTTTTTTATAAAAAAAATGGTGAAATTATTTTCCAAATAATTGAATTAATTTATTTGTTATGGCGAATGGTTATGGCGATTTTCAAAAGATGGGAAATAAGTAGCCTAACCTAACATACCTAACATACATAAATTATTGGCAACTGGCAAGTGATGGTTTAAAGACATGGTTGTTTGACCTTACATTATGGAAGCATAATCTTTGCCACTACCACTGTAATTATGTTAAATGTATTATTTGAGAACTCAGACCGTTTGATGATCCAAGATCAATGGCTGAGGTTTAATTTTGTCCAACATTTCTTGAAGGAAGAAGAATTGTTGAGGTAGTCACTGGAATGTTGACATGTATCAAGGTAAGTTGTCTGCAGAGTACAGTGTACCCAGAAAGAATTAAATGCCATGTCAGTGATAGCGACATTCTCTCACTAGTACGCTACCACCCACCACTTCCCAAATTGTACAATCAATTTCTGATAATTTTTTATCGATAGTTACCAATATCATTGTAGTTTAGTTTATCTATAACTATATATAATAAACCGAAAGATATCTTATTATTATCATCAATACAAAATGAACAAAGCTCAAATGATTGAAATGATAAACATTAATTACATGTAGATTATAGACAAAAATTAAAATGAACAATGCTCGGATTATTTAAATGATAAAAATTAATTACATATAGATTATTAATTACATGATTCAAACTACCATCCGATGATAATATATCAATGGTTGAAGGTTTATTTCAAGACGAAACGTCTCGAATGAAGCCTCAACCTTGTTCAAGTGTCTGGAATGGTGACACATTTCTGTCCAGCGTGTATCACTTGCAGTAGATAATAAATTGATGTCTTGTCACTGTATGCACCCAAAAATGGTTGCCTAGACTTTGGGCCCCATTTATTTGATTTATTTATCCTGAATCAGTTTTATCAATAATCAATATCTTTCAACATTATCAATTTCTTGATCAAGTCTTAATTTCGATCATATATTGGATTTTTATCCTTGGGCTAACCATTTATCCTAAGTCTTTATTTATTTAAAAGGAATATTTCCTCCCCTTTTAATAAATAAAAAGCCCCCACTTTTCCTCTTATCCTAAGTTGCACAAATAAAGCATTATTCTTATTTTACAAAAAGGGAAAAAGCACTTTTTGTCTCATATGGACACAAAAGTCAACTCCTATTTTCCCATTGGAGGATACTTGTGCACATGGATTGCTCCTCTTTCAAGCTCCACCGTTGATTAAGTCTTTTGCCTCTTAATTTCAATGGTCCATTTCATCTCATTTCTTATAAAAGGAGAGCTCTCTTCTTCATTTGCATATCCATCTTTCATGCTAATGTTATGGTGCAAGTTTTCTAGGTACATTTGGAGCTCTTTGAAGACATTCTTGCATTCAAGCTTTGGAGACCATTGTTGCATCACATTTACATGCTTTCATAGTTTCATTTCTTGCATTTTCATAGCATTCATAGCTTCATTCTTAGCTTAGTTTCTTTTATGCAATAGAGTAAGCTCACATAGTCTAAATAGGAAGGATTTGTAATACTTGTTCTTTCCTTTCATAGCATAGCTTGCATTTTCATTTCCATAGATTAGTTTGCATTGCATTGCATTTTCATAGTGATTCTTGGGGATATTGGCATTCTTGCCCTTGTCCTCATTTTGAATCTCTCATTGTGTGGTTGACTAGCAAGGTCACAAGCTTGTAGCTCTAGCTGAGAGAAAATACATCATAGTCCCTTGAAACTCCATGCATAGAGAGCTATGAACTGCTTTGTGAGGCCTCATTGTTGAGCAACCTTGCATGTAATGGTTCATAGAAGTGTGGTCATTTTTCTACCATACAGTCACTGTTAATTACAATTGGCCTTTTCCATTGGCTAAGTGGCTTTGCATGCATCACAGGACATGCCATAGTCCACTAGCAATAGCACTATTAGTCTTAATTACAATTGGCCTTTTCCATTAGCTAAGCGGCTTCGCACGCATTATAGGACATGCCACAGTCCACTAGCAGTAGCACACTGCACTATTAGTCTTAATTACAATTGGCCTTTTCCATCAGTTAAGCAGCTTCACACGCATTAAAGGACAATGGACAGGGTTAGTGTTTAATTACAATTGGCCTTTTCGGCACGTACTTGCAATTATGTTCAAGATTTGAGAATATTTACTAATTTAATGTAATTGAATTGGCAGTCAGACGAACAAATATTTAGGAAATATTTCTCAATAGCTAAGCTTATTTAGGAAATAAATTAATAATCCCTGCCCACCAAGCTTATTTATAGGCAATTGAGCTACTTCATAATTTCCTAAATATTTGATGAATGTGACATCTCCATCAAATTAAGGCTGCAATAAAATACTATGGACTCGTAGTCATAGTCGTTCTGGTTCTCTACTGATCACAATACTATGAAGAAGGCTCCTTTCTGGCATGTTTCAATAATCAAACTCATATATCTTAAATAGACAACTACAAATAAACTATTTTCATTTTGGCGAATGGGCCGATCGTTACATATGATAAGAACTAATATTTGGCAAACTTCACGTAATTTCAAGTAATCGAGTGGGTGAATAGGGCAGGAATTTGGGACCCCATTGTGTGTGATGCATGGCAAATTGGGTCCTAGGACAAATAAAAATTTCACATAGGAAAATGGGAATTTGGCGAATGATGATCATCGAAAGAGACACTCAATTAATTCCGTGGTGAATAAGAGTAAACATTAAAGAGAAATATGGGCAAAGAACCCGACTACCAAACTGAAATTACGTAATAATAGTGGTGAATGTTCTGACCACTATATGACTATTTTATAAAATCTAGGCGAACTGGTCAACTAGTATACGGTGTTTTTTTTCGCCAATTTCTATAGCCCGATCGGGACATATTCGCCAATTGGCGAATAATTGCTACTAAAAAAACCCCTGGCTAACATGAGATATATGATCATTAAAAAAATATTTATTGACAACTTAGCTTTCTGGATCATTATTAACAAGTGAAATAATTTCATTAAAAACTTAATGAAAAAATTGTAAGGGTTGGACCTAAGCATCGAGGACTCATCATTGATGGCCTTGCCTACATTCATGCTCAGAGACTTCGTAGTTTGACTCTTATATCTAAAACAAAAACATATGAGGATTATCATAACAAAAGTACCAAATACATCATAGTTTTTTTATTGTAAAATATATAAGTAGGTACACAACCATTTCTAGGGAATTGTCCCCCAGATAGTTTCAACATTGGATGACAACCATTTGGTGAAATAGAGATGAAACCATGATTAAGGATATAATATGTCAATGCAAACGACCAAGAAAACATAAGATATCCAAAATTCTAAAACATATATAAAGACAAGAATGAATCATGCCAAGAACTACTAGAGACACTTACTCACAAACCGGATAGGATAAGATACAATTGAAATATCTCAAAACCAAGAATGGGAATGAAATAAATACAAAACATAAAACTATCCTCAAACCATAACTTAAAATAAGAGGATATTTAATTCCCAATTAAAATTAAATAAATAAGGTTACAAACTTGACAAGTGTGCAACATCATGTGGTTGACCTTATTAACTCACATAAAAATAAGTTTAGTTCATCAAACCATAATTTATGACCAAGTGCTACCAATGTATGTGTTTCAAAACAATAATTGTATAGGATAGGTAACATATGAATTACAAACTTTCTTAAATTATGATAGGTCCTTAAGACATTGCATATAAAACCCA
This sequence comes from Chamaecyparis obtusa, assembly GCA_027943335.1. Lineage (NCBI taxonomy): Eukaryota > Viridiplantae > Streptophyta > Pinopsida > Cupressales > Cupressaceae > Chamaecyparis > Chamaecyparis obtusa. Next base: position 102,166 of record BSBK01001356.1, on the reverse strand, counting down.
AAACTAAAATTCATATACTAAAAGTAAATAAATACATTTTTTTTTCTATTGGCCAAGTTCAATAAATATTGAACATAGAGTTAAGAGAAGGTTTATATTCTTAGACTTAATGTATATCAATATGTAACTAATCTCTATCTATATAAGAAAATACAAATAAGGCTCATTACTCATATATTAAATTGGTGCAGATTTCCTATGGCTTCATTCATACACGGATAGTTAGACTCCTCTATTCTTAATGATCAACTTACTTAAGATGAATTGCAATAAAATAAATAAAAAATTATACACAATTCTAGATAAATGATTAAGAGAAGAAAGTGTCATGTCTTTGTGTACACAAATAGAATAATAAGCATTTGAGAGAAACCTAAACATAAGCATATAATTATCAATTCCAGCTCATAAGGAACTACTAGTCATGTACAATTTCAAAATAGATATATGAACATGTACGGTCCCATAGTCCCATGCAAATTGTTTATTTGATATTACCATTACCTTTAGATACCATTAATTGATTTACCAAAGCATCATAACAAATTTAATACTTGTCCATTAGAATTGTTCAAATTGTTCTAAAATTAATCAATCATAATCTAAAATACCATTAAATGAATTATATATAAAATAAACATTAAAAAGTCTTTTGAATATCTTTATATATAAATCTAATATTCTATCATTATCTTTTGACCAAAAGATACAATGGATTTAATCAATCTCATTCTATAGAATTAAAAATAGATCACTCATATAAAATAAAGTATAATATAAATTAATGTTACTAACACTATAAATGCTACCTTATGAATATAATATACCTATAGACTTAGTAGATCAATTTTTTTTATCAAACTATACTCTCATACATCATTATAAATAATAAAAGTAAACAATTAAAGGAAACAAAAGGTAATTTAATTTACAATTATGCATTTAATATAAGACAATACAAGTTTCACTCCAAAACCTTAGTACCATAAATTCAAAGATTCATTGACTTTTAAATTTTCAAGGATCTTTACAATCACAAACATATCTCTCATCACTACAATTTGTAGCCTATTTAGAAACCACAAACTCTATAACAACAAACCAATTTTATAAACCAACTGTAGATCCGGTAATATATAAGCTGAAATAAATGGAAGAAACTACAATAGAATATTTATTTTTCATGTAAAAGAAAGTCAAAAGTGGTATATATCTTTAATAATGAACAACATAGAGTTCCTATAGTGCAAAGAGAACAATAACTAAATATTAAATAAATAAAATAAACTATACCATAAGTGCAGATCTGAAAATAATTATATAAAATTAAGGAGATAGGAGCATGAAAATAAATACACCTACATTAACTTATGATCACTTTACTAAAGGGATATTAAAGAAATAAAATCTGAAATCTGAAGATATCAAGGGAAAGTAAATACCAAAAGAGAAGATTGCAGCAATACTAAAACTTTAGAAGGTGTTCACTAATTTTCTGCAAAATATCTTGTACTTTCCAAAGATTTCTTCAATATCATGAAATCTCATGATGATGCTTCTTAATAATTTCACATAGCTTCCTCGTAATGCTGCCCCCTTTTTCTTCCCAATCTCCACCATCATGCCTACCCCTGTTGGATGTCTACAAAAAAATAAATTGCTCTATGTTGTCTCCCTTGTCTATTTTTTCCACCCGCCTCTTATGGTTATCAAACAATTTATTTTTTTAACTTTCCTTTTGGTATAGCCAATCCATTTCCTAATTGCACCCCTTATTATCTTCTTAAATCTCTTCATAATCTATTTCTAAAGGAATTTCTTCATATATGAGGATTATTAGTTTAAGATTTAGGTAATAGTTATTTAGAAAATATCATTTGAAAGTTGATTTGGTTCCAAAGTATGAGTCTTTGTTTAACTAGAGATTAGATTATTCAAAGAATTAGATGTGCTCTAACTATACCAAGCACAAACAGGTTTTTCAAACAAAACAACTTCAACATTAATCATTCACAATATTATACATGAAGGATATTACTAATGTAGAAGCCTCTAATCACATAAAACATTTGTTAAATTCCAATGTGCCTCTATTTTTAATATTATATTAAGATACCATATATATGTTCCATAAGTAATGATAAGACAATAAAGATATTTATATAGACAAATTGATGATTACAAAAAAATGTCACTATCATAGAGATCAATGATTAACCCAGATTGTAAATTTATCTAGTATGATATAATTATAGGGAGATTCATGTATTACCATCTTCTCCAACAGGGTGACATCATTCGTATTCCTCTCTTCATATAAGATTGTAAATGTACATCCCTTATTGAAAACCACATGATACACCTTGATAAGTTGTTGACATAATCAAAAGAGCTTCTTACTAAGTGAGAGTGAGAGAGGTACTACATCCTTCGCCCCTTAAGATTTGAATTACTCCTATAAGTTAGAAAAGAAGAAATAGAAACACATCACACATGAGATCTTAAATAGAGAATAATCCTCATAACATCGTTAGCACAATAAATGTATATCCTAATCAATTTTACTATCTCCAACTAGGATAACTTCAACTTGATCAAACATTAGTATGAATAGAGATTTCCCTTTAATTATAAAGTAAGAACCAATGAAAATATCTTGAACCACTCAATTTTCCTTAAAATATATCAAAATGTTACAATTTCCATGTCTTTTAACACATATAAATAAAAAATTATACTTGCATCTCACATAATGATACATTTCTATCTAAAATGAAAAATTGAGCATATCCAAATGTGCATTATAAAAAATCATATCATTCCACATCACTGGGATTACAAACCACAAGGATCAGGAGTGGATATGCCTCTCTAAACAAGCTCTTACTCCAGGAAACAATACCAGTCTCATCTATATCTAGAATCCATAATCCATAATCAATACCTCACTTAGTGGCTTGATGGTATCTTAGAAAATTCACATGAAGGCCCTCCATACAAGTCCACATGTATTATCCCTTGTTTGTGTAAGGTGGTTAGCCTCCAAGTAATATACACCACACATAGGAAGGTAGTGGATACTAGCTACATAACAACCTCACATACTCCCATCCTCAAGGGTTCCCTATGTCTACTTCCTTGTATACACTCACAAAGTCTACCTCATACATCTTTAGTAAGGAATCACAACACAACACAATACCAACATTAGAAAATGCCAAAAGAAGCTATTTTAGCCACCAAATTTCATAAATAATATAAAGATAATTATCAATATCAACAATAAGATAAGAAGAATCCAAGATATAATAAATTACACCCAAGATAAATTTTATAAGTCATGGCTAAACTATCATAGGAAAAGAAGAGAAAATTGTTGGTCTCCACAAACAAGGATAAAAAAATAAATCACCATAAATTGCACATCACATCATTGTCTGGCTATATCTAGCTACCTCACGAGGAAGGGAGGAATAATGTCTAGCTAACATAATAGCCTTTCATGTGGTTAGGCCTAGGTAACACTACCCCCATGACATAGGGGGTTCACCTCAACAATACCCCTGCATCGGGTGGTGTAGAATGAGCATGCCAATACACCTAACATGACCATACACCAAGTGGAGTAAGTACACTTTGGTTGTATGTTGCATGGTAGTGTTCCTCGCAGAGTAGGCATGCATAGGAAACACCCCATATAGAGATGTCTCTCATATATCACTTTCATAGCCAGAGGTATACATGGCTAGGGCCCACCCATATTCCTACCACATCTATAAAATCAAACATCCATGGGTCCCCTCTACAAGAATGCAAGAATCTCCAATATGCTCTGCATCAAGTAGGAAAACATACATACATATAATGCACCTTCACGTAACTATGTACATGGCATTGTGCTCATGATTTCGGCTCACTACCATCAACAACATGACATCATCACCTCATACTATATCAAAACATTAGTGGGGTGTGACATCATATTCATTACATCATGTTGGAACATGCGCGAATATGATATCCATCACAACATGGGCTAGAATAAATCTCCCTCTACATGCTAGACCACATAGAAATATACATATCCATAAATCATATATCTTCTCATAGAGGCTCATATCAAGTATTGGTATTGTGCTCAATAACTATGAGTATTGGGATAAACACTTATGAACCACATGTATAGGTTCATCATAAGGGGAAGCATTGATTACTCTTTTTCCTTAAGTAGTGGAAGCTAAGATCATTTTGCATTGCCATTATACATATGCCACATAACTACCTGAGGAAATGGTAACACTACTACCCCTCCAAATACTAACTTATCAACACCCATGGGTTGGAACTCAATAGGGTAACAGATAAGAAAGCAACACATGAGTGGTATGGTTCTCCCATACTCTTATCCAAAAAATAACTTTTGTGGATGGGTACTTGTATTGCACTACTCCATGGCACTCAAATAATTACTAGTTATACACAACACTCAACATAAGCATTGGCACTAGTTCTATCACGCTTACAAGGAAGTACACAATAACATGACATTTTATCCATATGTTCCAATTTTTTTTTTTCATAATTCACATTTTTTCTACCTAGTACAAAATACTAGTGACATATTTACTCACAGTCCACCTTGTCATGGGCATATGTAAATATCCAATGTACACATACCAATCTCGACCTTTCACATAATATAAAATCTATTTGCAAGATGACTTAAACTTGTATAAAATAAGGCACAAAGAACAATGATACCTTATGTCACCCTTTTATTTCTTCAAGATTCATTGAATCAACACACATTTGTTCTAATGAAGGAAAGGAAACAACAAAATTGTACTAAACACATATAACATCATTATAAACCATTATGGACATGCACTTTTCACCCAATCAAGGACACAAGAGTGAACCAAGTATCATCTTTTAAAATAAATTAATTATCTAGGTACTTCCATTACACATGATAAATCCCTCCAAGAAAGGCACATCAAACCATATAGACATTTTCAAGACACTAGTATTTACTAACATAATGATTTCAATACCCATGAGGAAATACATTGAAGTAAATTAATAAGGGTTACAATAATATTTATCAGTTAAAGTCTCATTTGTCTTGTATTGCAATTTGGGGAGGATAATCACATCATTACTAAACTTACCATAACATTCATACTTCATCTAAATATACCTATTCACCAAGTCAAGAACAAACAATTTCCTAAAATATTCAATAAAATATAAATCAACCCTAACTCTTCCTTGAATAAATGTACCAAAAGAATACATATTCGTTTAATTATGAAATATCATAATATCATCAATTTGGTTAACCCCTACATAGGCCTCCAATCAAAATTACACATTGGGGACTTAGGTCTTTTACCCAAGAATTTCAAAATCATATATTTACATTCCATAGTTAACATCATTTGGTGGTCATTCTTCAAGAAGAGAGAAGATATATTTATTTTAATTTGTGGTGGTTATTATCAAATAACCCTAATGAAATTCATTTGAAAATTAATGTATTGGAACAACATAATCAATCATACATCATGTCACATTATCAATTGCATATAAATCTTAAGGGAAAGACACACAATGTTAATTTAGCAATTTTACCACACTATTCATAATTCTTCAACAACAACATGACCAAAAGGATTTCCCAAGAATTATAATGTTTCAAACTAATTAATAAGGGCCTAAATTCCCCTTCTATACAAAGATTTGGTTGTCAATTCTTTTCTAAAATAGAGAAAAGGAAATAGAGATTCAATATTTTGACCCTTACAATAACCTACAATACATATGTACTAACTTCATCGTTTTGACTATATAATAATGATTACTACCATGGTAATATCTTTATCCTTTTTATAAAAGAGCTAAATTCAATTCAAACTTATAAAAGCTTAATAATTTGAATAATTGATCAAACATAGAAATTATGATGTAAATTTAGCATCTATAGGAAATTAGAGTGTTAAGTCTTTTCAAATCAATAAAGTAACCTAAAATCACTATAAAAAAAGGTACTCATAATGATAATTTTTTTAGAGGTAGGGATTAGGAGGTAAGGTTGGCTACTACCAACTCTTAAGGTACATAACAACTTATCATAATACTTTGAGTCTTCCTAGGAGTATAGCAAGAAGGTTACAAAAAAGGTATGAGGAATTCATTAACATTTATTTATTACAAAGATAACCACTATCTATGAAGGTACTCAAGAGACTCATTCATTAATTCTAGAATGCCAAACATAAGTAATTGACATGAGAAAACTTAATCTTAGAAGAATAGGTATACTTTTGTAAAATAGAGTAGCGTGAATACCAAGAACATGGTTGTTATATCTAGGATCCTATTTTACTAACACAATGATAAAATCAAAAGAAAACTATGCAAATCCCCGAGCAATAAGTGAGCTACAAGTCCCAAAGTTCCCAGTGTAGAAACCTAGGGCTCTGATACTAGATGTTATGCCCCACTAAGGAACTCTTAGCTCAAGGACATTATATTCATAATTGTGTACAATTTTTTATTTTTATTTTTAATAAAGTAATAGAACATAATCTCATTTGATTTATATAATGCAAATAGAAGTCAATAACATAAATATATTATACTACTTGTCATAATTAACAAATGATTATCATTGCATACTTGAATATTGCTACCTTACTTTTCCATTTTGGACACTAGGTTGCACACCTGTAACTACACACATGTCTGAACTAGGTGCAAACATTAGATACATGATCATTAAAAAAAATATTAATTGACAAATTAGCTACGTCGATCATTATTAAGAAGTAAAATAATTAGATTAAAAACTTAAAGAAAAATCCTAAGGGTTTGACCTAAGCCTTGAGGGCTCATCATTGATGGCCTTGCCTACGTTCATGCTCAGAGACTTTGTAGTTTGACTCTTAGATCTAAAACAACAATGTGATAGGATTATCATAATAAAAGTACCAACTACAACATAGTTTATTATTGTAAAATATATAAGCACGTACGCAACCCTTTCTAGGGAATTGTCTCACAGACAATTCAACATCAGATGCCACCAACTTTGTGAAACATAGATGAAACCATGATTAAGGATACAATATGTCAACACCAACAACCAAGAAAACCTAAGATATCCAAAATTCTAAAACATATATAAAGACAAGAATGAATCATGTGAAGAACTACCAGAGATGCTTACTCACAAACTAGAAAGGATAAGATACAACTGAAATAACTCATAACCAAGAATGGGAATGAAATAAATACAAAACATAAAAATTTCCTTAAACTATAACTCAAAATCAAAGGATATTTAATTACCAAAATTGACAATTGAAAATAAATAAATAAGGTTGCAAACTTGACAACTGTGCAACATCATGTGGTTGACCTTATTAACTCACATAAAAATAAGTTTAGTTCATTAAACCATAAGTTATGACCAAGTGCTACCAATGTATGTGTTTCAAAACAATAAATGTATAGGAAAGGTAACATACAAATTACAAACTTTCTTAATGTATGAGAGGTCCTTAAGACATTGCATATAAAACCTAAAACTAAAATTCATATACTAAAAGTAAATAAATACATTTTTTTCTATTGGCCAAGTTCAATAAATATTAAACATGGAATTAAGAGAAGGTTTATATTCTTAGACTTAATGTATATCAATATGTAACTAATCTCTATCTATATAAGAAAATACAGATAAGGCTAATTACTCATATATTAAATTGTTGGAGATTTCCTATGGCTTCATTCATACACAGATAGTTACACTCCTCTATTCTTAATGATCAACTTACTTAAGATGAATTGCAATAAAAAAAATAAAAATTTATACACAATTCTAGATAAATGATTAAGAGAAGAAAGTGTCATGTCTTCATGTACACAAATAGAATTATAATAATTTGAGAGAAACCTGAACATATGCATATAATTATCCATTCTAGCTCATAATGAACTACTAGTCATGTACAATTTCAAAATACATATATGAACATGTATGGTCCCATAGTCCCATGCAAATTGTTTATGTGATATTACCATTACCTTTAGATGCCATTAATTGATTTACCAAAGCATAATAAAAAATTTAATACTTATCCATTAGAATTATTCAAATTATTCTAAAATTAATTAATCATAATCTTAAAAACCATCAAATGAATTATATATAAAATAAACATTAAAACATCCTTTGAATGTCATTATTTATAAATCTAATATTCTATCATTATCTTCTTACCAAAAGATACCATTGAGTTAATCAATCGCATTCTATAGGATTAAAAATAGATCACTCAAATAAAATAAAGTATAATATAAATTAATGTTACTGTTGCCCGATTTTCTATTTATTCAAATTGTTTGATATTGTTAGCCTAATTACTTGGTGAGTTGCTAAATAAACTAGTTTTCACATTATTAGTGATCTAAATTAAGTTTGTGTCCATTCTTGAGCTGAAATTGAAAAGTACATGAAAGAAAAGCAATGAAACTAAGCTATCCAATGAATAAAATGATATACATATAGGATCATATTCAAATTTTGAACATAAATACTAAAATGTGCTATAAGGAGAGTAAAACATTCATCTGAGCTTAAATAGGTCGTGAGCATAGCCAACTCCTAAATATCTATGGCTAACTATATATGTGCATAAATAAAATGAACATAAGTAATGGGGTACCAGACATTGCCTGAGGAAAAGAAGAAGTGTTGACCCGGGTATGACTCCATTATGCTATTGTTGACCCACAACTTGCAAGAAGGAAAAGAGATGGGTTCAGATCAAATGGATCTAAGCAATGCATGATGGCCAATTACGTATCTACACCTACAGATATGCATGCATATAGTTAATAATACACTAGAAGAAGGGGACCATGCTCTAGACATGAGCACAGTCACAAGAATGCTATAGAGGAAAGAAGGATACCATTTTTTTTACTAACTTTTTTGTTCCATGTGCAGGTACAGAAGAATTTGTGACATTGCATCAAAATTGTAATAAATTCCCTTGCTCAGACACATGCAACCTTCAAGGGAAACCATCACAGGCCACCTTTGAAGGGCAACCATGTCTAAGTTAAAAACACTTATGAAGAGACAACAATGGAACAATAGTACTTAATGGAGCATTCATGAAAGAAGGCATGCATCATTCTAAATGAACCATAAAGGAGCTAGAGCCATAACAATGCAAGGACGAGAAGCAGTAAAGCTGAAAGAGAAATGTAATGCCATGGCTACAAGATAGCCAAGAGAGTATAAAAGTATGCCATGCATTAGAACAAAGATGTAAGTACAATAGTGTGACTATAATTCTACTTTATGACATTTTGAAGGAGATAAACATGCATATATTTCTCATACTTGAACAACATTGAAACAACATAATGCATGATACATTTCATCTCAATGTAAACAACAAGTATATGATATATATGATGCATCCTGAAAATCAAAACAACATTATGCATCTCAACAAAATTACATTTTGGATCAATAGCAATAGTAAATGTTTACTTCAAGAGCATGTGCATATGCACTTTCTTGCATATATCATCAAATGGACAACAACATAGTGTTTTAAAATCTCAAAATCATACAATGCTACAACAATATAATTATCCATTTATGCATGCAACATGGAGATCACACTCCCAATGCATAAGGAGTTGCTGCAAATATCTGTGGAATCTAAACAATAGGGTGCCCTCAAGTATCAATGAGCAATGATACTCTAGGTAGGCAAAAAAGATGGAGCATATCAGAAAAAATAAAAGGTATCACTTTCATTATAAAATCTGCATGTCTACTTCATCAAGACAACAATACATGTTTGAAATTATGATGGGACAACAAAAATGATGCATATACAATCAATAAAGCAGCAGTTTACGGAAGAGAGAAAGCATCCACAAAAGTCTACAAATAAAGATGAAACATCACATCATATAATGGAGCAACACAACAAATCCAATATGGTGTCTCAAAACTGCAACACAACCTCAAAGTGCATATTTTCACCTTCCATGGACTCACAAACAACAAAACAACAGTGACAGAAGATGTATCTATGATTCACATTTTCTGCAAATAGAAAACAACATGCTGTCAAAGTTTCAAACATTTATCAAAGATCACATATTTAATCAAAGAACCAAAACAACCATATATTTTTTAGCTGTTTGAAGGATTAAAAACAACATGCATACCTTAGAAGGCAATACTGTTCATGCAAAGAAGAGGCATCAAAGTGCAGATTTTCACATCCATGAAGTAAAAAACAACATGCTTGCAAAGTTTAATGATTACCAAGATGCTCAAAGCAATCTTAAAATAATAATGATAGGTAAAAAAGTTTCATTATGTGGAAGAAAAACAAAGGTATGTTTCTAGAAAACAAAAAGGCACATCTATATGTAAACAAAGGTAAAAAACGTTTCATTCTTCTTGATAAAAAACAACTTTTTTTAAATCTATCTTGCTAAAGGGAGAGTAAAAAATAGTAGCAAAGGTAAAACCAAAAATCAGGTATGAAAATGTTTCATTCCATGGAGCTCTCTTAGCAATAAAGAAATCAAAACAACAAGGATGTATAATAAATGCTAGAATAGCGAAAAATGTTTTATTTTGTGGATAAAAAAAACACAATAATTTTTTTTTCCTAGAATGATCTCCCAAAGAAATAAGGGCATCCACAAATGAGTCATGGTGCCACTTGTGCAGATAAAACAAGGAGTGGTCAAGCAAAATGGAAAAAACATGACCAACAATAAAAATGTGCCCTAGCTGCCCACGTTTTTTTATCAAAACAACAAACATTGAAAATAATAAGAGTAGATTTTTTACCACAAGTATATTCTATATGCAGCAATGAAGTAGAAGATATAGAGATGTATTCAAAAATTTGAAATGCAAAGAAGATAACAACAAATGATGCCCTACGAAGCACAGGTTTGATCAAAGCATCAAATATTGATAAGAAAATCATCTACCTCTTGTTTATGAAGAAAAACTTGCCCAATTCGAAATCCAAACTCTAGCAAAGCTCAAGAAAAATAGAAACTTCCTCTAAATCAAAGCGGTCTTTCACAAATGGAGTGCTATAGAACTCGAGTTCATCTCCAAATGCAAAAGAGGTGAAAAATGGCACTAGAGATAGGGTAAAGGATCGATTTGAACATGTTTTAAAACATAAGTAAATGAGAAATGTTTTAAAATATTTTTATAATATGTAAAGGTTGGGTAGGCTAAGGGTTTTTTTTTTGCCTAAGAGAATTAAAAGAAGATGTCAAATTTTAATTGAAAATCCAAGATAAAGGAAAATTTTAAATGTATGGGCTTATAAACCCAAATTTGTGATGTGTTTGTTTAGGGAAGTTTGATGCAAAGAGGGATATATATATTGTAAAATAATGCATTTTTTATTGTAAAATATTGAGAAATGATATTTTATAAATCATTATGTCAAATATCACCTACTAAGCATGATTAAAGGGAAAAATGAATTGTGATTTGATAATGTATTTTGTAGGGGAGTTATGTTTTGCAAAATGGATGCATTAATATGAATCATGCCTTTATTATTTTAAATATTTTTCCAATGATGCAAATATAAATCATTTGGGCAAATATCACCTATCAAGCATGATTTGGGGGTTGTTTGGTTTGGTAAAAGGATTTTTTTAAGGCATGATTCTAAGTTTCTTTTTCTCACCTACCCCTATTAGTGTGGGATTCCTGTCATTTGGATTTGAACAAACTATTTCATGGACCACAAAAGACAAATTTTCAGATATTCCCATGCATCCAGTCCCAGATTCAATGGAGCCAGGCATGGTGATTTCCAGATTCTTTGGATATGCAAGTTTTTACCTCACTCCTATATATACCCCTCTCATTTTTGTGAAGGGAAGTTATTCCATTCTATCTCATTCTGAGATTTAAATGTTTGTATCTCTGGTGATGTAGATTAAATTTGTCCCCCTTTTTACTGAATATGCAAATGTAGTCCTTCTTTTTCCTATCTATTTTTTGAGTTTTTCTATTGAGCTCCATGTTGAGGTTATTATGATCTAGTTATATCCTTTACTTTGCATACTTGTTCAAATTGAGTATTCAGAAAAGTGTGTATTGTTATTCCTAGTCCTAATCTGTGTACATCTGAGTTTTAGGTTGTCAAAGCTCTTTCCCTTCTTTTTACTACAATACCTCTTTATTTCAAGGGATATCAAGAGAGATTGGATCAATTTGTGAGTTACAAGGTCATTTTCATGTTGCATTGTGGGTATATTTTCAATCTGTGGATCCTTTAAGTTTGGTGGAGCACCTAGTTTTTTCAATTCTAGTTATTTCAGTTCATGCACTCTCTTCCCTTTTCCTCCAAAAGTTTTAATTTCAGTTTAGGGTGATTCAAGAGGAAGTCGACCCTTAATTCAGAGGTCTACTTTCACCATAGGTTCCCCACAACCTAAAAGTAGTCCCATGTTTTACAGGATTGCTAATTTTTATATTTAGCTCTTGCGGGTACAATCCTTAGTGACAATAGTTACTAACAATATAAATGCTACCTTGTGAATATAATATACCTATGGACTTACTAGATCAATTATTTTTATCAAACTATACTCTCATACATCATTATAAATGATAAAAGTAAACAATTAAAGGAAACAAAAGGTAAAGTTCTGATTAAGGTAAAAACAGGTTTTGAAAAGAACCCGAAACCTTTTACAAAAGAGAGCTAAACAAAAACATTAAGCGCCCAAATAAACAAGAAAAGCCTGCAACGAACAAAAGTGTAGGATCCAAGCACCCAACCAACACCCGACCCTATAGAGAATAGGCAACCAGCAAAAGACTATCGGGCATCAAACCAACCAGCAAAAAAACCAACCGAATTACCAGGGCAAAAGTGCTACCAGTAAAAAACTAGCCGAGAGACCAAAACAACCCCCCACCTAAGACAGTTTTTCATAGGCTTCTTTAGCCTCTTTCTGCATTTCTTCCATCATATCGATGGCTTCCTTTAGCTTTTTCATCTCCTCTGGAAATTCTAGAACTTTCCTTTTGACCCCTCTACGAGTTCTGGTGCTCGGGCTCGCATTCTCAATACCTCTTTCCACAGTGAAAGTAGTATTTTTGAGCAAGCTTCTTTCAAGATAACCATACAGAGCTTTGAGGTTTTGAGTAGAAGCTTTCAACCCTTCATTGTTGTGTTTAAGGATGATGTTTATCATTTGTCCATTGTGACTAATTTGGACTTTCATCTCTTTTATCATTTCTTCCATGAAGACATTAACCTTATCCTTTAAATTTTCATCTCTCTTTTTATTGCTTACCTTAATCTTAGCTTCCTTCTCCATTTCCTCCATCCTCGCCTTAAGCTGATCCATAGTTTCTTGCATTTCCTTGAGGTGCTATTTCATAGTGTTCATTTCCTCTCCTATCCAGTTTTCCATGTTGGTCCCACCATCCTCAGTATTCATTGGGAATCTCTCGTCTTCCTCAAACCCCACCATCTTGTACTTAGAATTCCTTTTACCTTCCTTGTTCACGTTCCTATTATCCTCTTTTTCTTTGACCTCATTTTCCTCTTCTTCTCTCTCTTTTTCATCCCGAGTATCTCCCTTTTCCCTGTTATCCTCTTCCTCATTCTACTTCATAGAATCTATATCCCTCTCACTTCTATCTTTTTCATCATTCTGGGTAGGATCCTCATCTCCTCTGTTTTCCCTCTCATTATTAGAATCCTCATCATCTTCCAACTAGTTCTCCTCAGCATTTATTGACATTTCCTTATTAACCTCTGAGTCATCTATCTTTCCCTCATCCTGGTTAATATCCTCTTTGGCACTTAAGGTGTTAGGGCTCTTCTCCTTCTCTTCCCTAGTGATCCCCTTATCCTTAATTTTTCTGTTAACCCTCCTAATGGGTTTTATTTTCTTATACTCCTGTTTTGGCTTTCTGCAATTCCCCTTAACCCTAGGAGTAATAGGGTCCAGAACTTGATTTTTAATGTAGTCAGAGATAAGCAAAATAAAACCCTCATGCAGCACGGGGTTCGAAGCTTTCTTTCTATGATCCATGATGCTACAATTCAAGGAACTAAGCAGGTAGCACAGAAAGGAAACCAGCTTCTTATGTTTAAAGTGATGAGCTAGGACAAAGTGTAGGTTGTAGATCTTAGAATACCTACCATCGAGCGTAAAATATTCGATCATAATCATGAGGATGTTCACCCAATGTTCTTTTATTTTCTTTATGTCCACATAGTCTCCTCTGCTTTTTGTCAAAAGGGCTTGTTCTTCTTCATTCTTCAAAAAGAGTTTGAAAGCAAGAGTGCCCATCCTTTTATCATCCCTGTAGAACTTCATTCCTTCCCCAAGGATGCCCGTTATCTCAGAAATGAGATCCAAAGTAAGAGGAACAGATTTTCCCCATAGGTTCACTCTCCCATTTTTCCATCCTTGCACAAAACTTTTGGTTATCTCCTTGTCCGAGCCATGCGGCCGCTCCATGTACTTCGTAACACCTCCTTTTCTCAATATTTTCCAAACCTTCCTATTTTCCTTCCATTTCAAGCAGTCAGTAGGCTCCTCTCTCTTCAATCCACCCCCCATTTTCTCATAATTTTTATTTTGCACTCGCCAGTCAAGCTGCCTTCTGTAATTTTGAGTTTTTCTTTTGTTGCGCTTTGTGAACCTTAACTCATGTGAACTGGCTCTATCAATCCTTCCCTTCACCTTTGACTGACAATGATTAATCCTAATGATCTCAACTTTCGTTATTGTCATTTATGGTTATTTGCGGTAAGCCATCCTTTTGATTTATTTTGTCATACTTGATAAGATTGACAATCTCCAAACTTAAGTCCGCTTCACCTTTCCATGATGTCAAGACATCACACTTGACACCCAAATTGGCAAGGTAATCCACAACCCTATTTCCTTCCCTGTACACGTGGGAAATAAAGTATTCTTCGAAGTAGAGTAAGTGAGATTTAATTTTATCTATAATGTGGGCTATTGTCCATGACACTTTCGAATTGATTTTAATGCAATTGATAATGTTTAAAGAATCTCCTTCGAGCCATAATTTCTTGATCCCATTCTCTTTAGCCTGGGTGATGACAATGAGAGCCGCCATAGCTTCAGCCACATGGTTCATTTGTTTGCCAAAAGGGGCCGAGACCGCTCCCAAAAAATTCTGAGCATTGTCTCTTAGACATCCTCCACCTCCAGCATTGCCCAGGTTCCCCTTCGCAGCTCCATCGAAGTTTCCTTTGACCCAACTGAAGGGAGGAGAGGACCATTTTGTTTCTTCCCTATTTTTGGTAGTTTTTGTTCTATTATTCTCCCTTCTAGAATTAGTAATTTCCTACAAGTCCCTGATGTTACTATTTTGATGAGTACTTGCCTTAAAGTTTTCCATTATCCCTCTTGTGATAAGATTAGCCACCACTAAGTGTGATGAAGCTTTCTCTCTAAAAACCCTATTGTTCCTCTCTTTCCACACCCTCCAGGTGAAGTGAGGAAAGAAGAGTTTCCACAACACCCTGTAGTCTTCTCCCTTAAGAGGGCAGTGCCACTGATTAACCAACTCTTGAATGCTGTTAGGTTTGACCCATTCCACCTTGAAGCATTTGAACGCACTTTCCCAAACCTTGGTAGAGAAAGGGCAGTGAATCATTAGATGATTATTATCTTTAGCTTCTGAAAGGCAAAGGTAGCATCTATTAGGCATAATGAAACCTCTTTTTCTGAGGTTTTCCACCGTGAGTATTTTGTCCTTTATCATAAGCCAGTAAAACATGTTAATTTTAGGTATCAGATGAGGATTCCATACCTGAGAGTAGAGGGGTTGAGTATTATTAGGAAGAAGGAGGGCCGAAGCAGAAGCGACAGAGAATTTTCCATTAGGTTTGGCTTCCCATATCAACAAATCCTGAGAGATAGTAGGAAACCAAGTCTTGAGTTGGAAGTTGATTTGAGCAAGATTTCCATCAAAAGAACCGAGGTCCACCCATTTACCATTTATCCAATAATCAACAACCTTTTCTCCTACTAATTCCTTACAGTTCAGCATTGTAAGTTCCCAATCTCCATTCTCTTTCAAAGCTTTATTTTCCAGCCACTTGTACTGCTAGAAATTAATCCTCCTACCATCTCCCAGCTTCCATCTAGTTCCCTTTTTTATCAGATCCTTTCCTCTACTTATGCTATTCTAGATGAAGGAGCCATTAACAACCTGATCTTTATTAAGCAACTCTTCTAAAGAGTGGATATGGTATTTCCTCTTAATTATAGCACTCCATTCCTTTTCCCCTTCAAAGATTCTCCAGCATTGTTTAGCCATGAGCACCTTATTAGTGTTTTTTATGCTTCTTATACCCAATCCTCCCCATTTTTGGGGTCTACAGACCACCTCCCAGGCCACCAAACTAAATTTCTTTTTATCCTCCACTCCCGACGAAAGGAATCTCTTTTGAATTTTTTCTATTAGTTCAGCAAATTTGTTAGGGATCTTGAAAAGACTTAGCACGTAGATAGGAAGATTTTGAAGATAAGACTTAAGGAGCAAGACTTTCCCATCCATATTGAGGATCGCTCCTTTCCATCCTGCAAGTTTGTTGTGAAATCTGTCAATAATCTTGTTCTAGAAGACTTCATAAGGTTTAAGACATAGAGGAAGGCCCAAGTAAGTCATCGGGAGAATCCCAATTTTGCATCCTAGGATAGAAGAGATCTTTCTTTGTCTCTCTTCAGGGGTATTAATAAAGAAAAGGCTACTTTTCTCCTAGTTAATAAGTTGGCCCGAAGCACTTGTATAGATATTCAGAGTCTTTTTCATATTCCTTGCTTCATTCACCGTCACCTCTCCCATTATGATAGTGTCATCCACAAATTGCTCATGCGAGCAAGTAAGCAAGTAAACAAAAGGTAATGTTATTTATAGTTAGAAATTTAATATATGACAATAAAAGTTTCACTCCAAAACCTTAATACCATAGACTCAAACATTCATTTTATTTTAAATTTTAAAGGATCTTTACAATCACAAAATTATCTCTCATCACTACAATTTGTAGCCTGTTTAGAAACCACAAACTCTATAATAGAAAATTGATTTTATAAACCAACTATAGATCTGGTAATATATAAGATTAAATAAAGGGAAGAAACTACAATAGAATATTTATTTTTCATGTAAAGAAAGCCAAAATTGGTGTATATCTTTACTAATGAACAACATAGAGTTCTTATAGTGCAAAGGGAACAATAACTAAACATTAAACAAATAAAATAAACTATACCATAAGTGGAGATCTGAAAAATAATTATATGAAATTAAGGAGATAGAAGCATGAAAATAAATACCCATACATTACCTTATGATCACTTTACTAAAGGGAAATTGAAGAAATGAAATCTGAAATATGAAGATATCAAGGGAAAGTAAATACCAAAATAGAAGATTGCAGCAATACTAAAACTTTAGAAGGTGGTCACTAATTTTCTACAACATAGCCCATACTTTTTAATGCTTTCTTCAATATCATGAAATCTCATGATGATTCTTCTTAATAATTTCACATAGCTTCCTCCTAACACTGCCCCCTTTTTCTCCCAGTCTCCACCATTTTTCCTCCACCTCCTTCTTTGGTGGATGTTTGCAAAAAAAATAAATTGCTGTGTGTTGTCCCCCTTGTCCTTTTTTTCCACCCCCCTCTTATAGTTATCAAATAATTTTTTTTTAAACTTTCCTTTTGGTGTGACCAATCCATTTCCTAATCGCACCCCTTATTATCTTCTTAAATATCTTCATAATCTATTTCTAAATTCGTTTCTTCATATAGGAGGATTATTATTTTAAGATTTAGGTAATCATTGTTTAGACAATATCATTTGAAAGTTGATTTTTTTCCAAAGTATGAGTCCTTATTTAACTAGAGATTGGATTGTTCAAAGCATTAGATGTTCTCTAACTATACCAAGCACAAATGGATTTTTCAAACAAAACAAATTCAACATTAATCATTCACAATATTATACATGAAGGAGATTACTAATGTAGAAGCCTCTACTCACATAAAACATTTGTTAAATCCCAATGTGCCTCTATTTTTAATATTATATTAAGATAGCTGTATACACTTAAAAATGGCTTCATTAATTAATTAAATATTTATTATTTAATTACTATTGACTTGATAAATTAATTAAATATTTATTATTTAATTAATATTTATTTCTTCTATTTATTAAGTAAATTATTCAATTTATTTAATAAATTCACTATAGTCTAATTCCATATCCTAAGCCTTATAAATAGTCTATTAAAGTGATTTAATTAAATACACAATCACCTAAATATGACTAAGTCTCCTAGTCTACTTCATCCACCTAGTCACCTGACACCTCACCTTGGCTAAAATAAATAATTATTATTAATTATTTATTCATATTTATCCTCACCCACACATGTCCTATTCTTAAGGGCTATGTGGCCTCATAGGACTTGGTCTCATGACCACATGTCCTCTCAACAACCAAGTCAAGAGACCTTCCCTATTCCTAAGGGGCTTCTCAAGCCACCTCTAAGGGTCAAAGGTGACTCATGGGACACTTGTACAAAGAGTCCTCATGAGGAAAAGGTCTCTCCCCCCCTTTCTCTTTGGTCTTTGTGAGACACTTGACATGTGTCTTTTCCCTCCACCTTCTTCTTCTCCATGTCAATGTGAGAGGAACATCATCCCTATTCTTCCTCTCACATTCCAACTACATCCCCCTTTCTCTCAACTCCTTCAACTAAGTCAATTCTAGCCCTAGGATCTTCCACCTTTCATTCTCAACTGTAGGATTGTGCCACCTAGGCCTAGATCCTCCAAAACTCTATAAAAGGAGCCTCATTTCCCCTTTGTGGGCTAAGAATAAGAATAAAAAATAGAAAATAGGCATTCTCAAGCACTCAAGCATTCAAGCAATCAAGAGCAATCGAGCATTCTCATCATTATCTCCATCATTTGCATTCCATTCATTTGATTTGCATAAGCTATTGTGCATCCACTTCACTCAATCTCCATACTTTGGAAACATCTTGGGAAAAGGGCTTCATTTGGAAATCTGAGAGCTCAACATCTTCAAGAAATCAAGGTTAGGAGGGAAATGGAGACAAGCTACATTTGTAGGTGAAGGTAAAATTGTTATTTTGGTTTCATTGTTTATTGCATTCTTCATTGTAGTTTGCTTATTAGATAGATTCATTAACTTCTTATTAGTTAATTTATCATTTAGAGTAGTATTCAACTAATTTGCATACATTTTTGGCGCTAGAAGGAGGGCCCAACCGGGCTTTTCACTTTCAGTTTTTAGTTTTCCATGTGCGGGTTTTTCTACAGGTTCTTTTTGCACATTTGTCCACGATTTTTGCGCATCTGTCAATTTCTGCTGCGCATTCATTTTCTGCAACCACAGGCATAAAAATTTGCACTATTTTCCACTTTTTGTTTATTTTCCTGCGCATTCATTTAACTGTCTCGCGCATACATCCATTTCTACCGCGCATCTATAGAAATTGCACATTTATCACATCACACTGCGCATAGATCTCACTCTTTCACGCATTTGTATTTTCTGTGCATCTATCAATTAGTCCTGCGCATTTATATCACTGTTCTGTGCATTCATTAGTTTCTGTAAAAAAATTTAGTTTTCTGTTACATTTTGTTTTTAGCTAATCTTTTGACAAGTGTCTGTTCGTTCTGGTAGTTTTTAGGCTGTTTTGCAGGACGTAATTTTGAAGACCCCAATTGCTAAAATATTTCTAACAGTTTGATTGCAGATTGCCAAGGGGTTTGCAAAATAAACTACAATCTCGTTTGGGTTTTAAAATACAACATGCTTTTGCTTTGTGTGTCTTCCTTAGCATAGATTCAAGTGTCTATTGTGTTTTTCTTTATAGCGTATCTGTAATCCCAAAATTATAACAACGTATCCTCTCCCCTCACCATTCGTGGATCTTGGGTGTAAGAGAAACTGTTATAATTTTTAGAGAGCGGTCTTTGGTGGGAAAAGAGGTACTCACCCCAAGGAACGACTCAACCGGTAACAGGGTAAAGCCAAGCCCTTCCAAACTGGTATATAAAAAATGCTAGTGTGATTAGTCTCACATTAGACAGGTGTGAATTCATTGTGGCAACCAAACTCTCCTCCAGTACCCCAGTGGTGCATTAAAGTCCTACTTAGTAGAGGTGAAAGCCTTGCTTTGAAAGGATTGGGAGAGCCCCCTTAATTGGGAAAATGACTTGATCACAACCACCTGAACGAATGTCCTTACTATCAACTTTTGTTTAGTGGCCAAAAACCTTCTATTTGCTGGCTCAAGGGGTCACCCAAGCCCGTGAAGACACCCCACATTACTCATGGCTCATAGTAGAGATAGCAGTTCTTTGGGAAGTAATGACCCATTGAATCTGGAACTTGGTGTGCCTGAGAAGTGTGTGCACATGTAAGGAGGAGCCCATGCCTCCAAGTTCCTAGGCTGTCCGCTGTGAATTTGCGTGGCTAGATTTTATTATCCTAGTGGGGATTCAGCAGATATCGTCCTTGCCAACCTTAGGATTGTAAGCGTGTTTGTGCATTCATACTAGATTAAATTAGATTAAAATCATATCTATCTTGCGTATGTGTGTTTATGCATTTTTACTTTGCCAAAAACTAGAAAACATTAGACAACATTTCCATTTCATCAAACCAGAAAAATTATCAAAAATTTGACAACTTGCGCATACATCCAATATTGCTGCGCATTTGATCACTGTTGCTGCACATTAGTTTTTGTCAAACCGCATCTGCTTCAATTTACTGCGCATTTGTCTCATATTGTTGCGCATACATTACACTATCTTGCGCATTAGTTGCTACACATTTATAACAGAGAGCATTCCCACAAGTTTTTGGAATTTCAAAATCACTTTTTCAGAAACCCATTTTCGTCCTTAGCAAGATTCTGGACAAACAGTCGAGTTACATAGATCTCTGATTCCTGAATTGACCATTTTCATCATTTCTCCATCATCTTTCCTTCATCAAAAAGCCAAATAAATCACTTTCCTCCAATCTTTGAGATCCTTAGTGTGGTGTTGAAAAATTTTACCTTATCAATTAGACCTTGATCTTAGTGAGTTTATCATATCAGGATATATCATCCTTAACCATCAAGCTTACTTAGATTATTGTCTCTTGGTACTAAATTTTCAGTACTTATCATACATTTTCTATCAATCTTTCTCCATATCTTTTTATCAAAAATCTTTCTTTCCACAATCAATTCCATCCATTTTATGGTTCAAACTCGATCCCAGAAACTTAAACAACCTACTAATCCAAAATCTCTAGACAAAATGGAAGGCAATACCAGCAATGACGAGAATCCTTGGCCCAGAGCTCCTCCTAAGAAAAATCCACCTCTCACATTCGATGACAAACCTACCGATGAGGAACTTAGGGATGCTTCACAGGATCCTAAATTTTTACAAGTCATGGAACAACTCTTAGGCCTGGATAAAGAGATGTATTTCCTCATGCTTGCTCAACAAGGAGCCAAGCTACCCAGTGACTTTGATGTTACCTATCTTAGAGAACCAACTCATACCAACAATCAAGATATCCTTCAGGGTTCTCAAGATCCTCATGGAGCAAAGGAAACCAACCAACAATCCAATGCTTCTCCAATCAATCAACAATCCAATGCTTCCCATAGTGATCAACAACAACACGCTTTTCACAATAATCAGCAATCCAATGATCCTCAACGTACTCAATAGCAAAATGTTTCCCAAAACACTCAAGGAAACACTTTATCTTTGGATCCTGTCCTACAAAAAATCCAGATGCTTCAACAACAAATTCATGATATCCAAACTGGATCATCAACCAAGAAGTATTCTTTAGATGATATATGTCCTTATCCTTTTGATAAGAACTTAGCAATGATTCCATTCCCTCCTCATTTTGAGGTACCAAAATTTGACAAATACAAAGGGAATTCGGATCCACAAGACCACATTCGTGAGTTTTGTGCTACTTGTATTGAAGTCGCTCACAATGACACTTATCTTATGCGACTATTTCCACGAAGTTTAGGAGGACAAGCTATGGAATGGTTCTCCAAACTACCCCCAGGCATTAAATCTTTCAATGAGCTTTTGGACAAATTTGTGACTCATTATTCATACAACATCAAACATGAAGTCACTATGCTTGATCTTTGCAATACACATCAAAAGAATGGAGAACCCTTCCTTACTTTCTTGAAAAGATGGCATCAATTTTTTGCCAAATATCCACGAATGATTCCTGAACAAGAAAAGATGGACATTTTTGTGCATAATCTTACACCAGAAATGAGTTATAGGCTACAATTGCAATGTCCACCAAACTTCAATAAGCTCATAGAAAATGGTATCAAAATTGAGGAAGCCATGGTTCGAAAACGTGAGATAAAACTTTATTCCAAAGACAATGTTGGATCCTCAAATTCAAATTCCAACACTTATAACTCCAATTCCAACAATGACAAATCAAAATATTGGAATAAAAACAAAAACATTGTCAATGATGGAATTGTTGATAATCGTAATGTCCAACCGACAAAATCTCTTCTAAATCTCACAAGTACGACCAATGCTACTCAAGCTACATACAACAATCAGTCGGCAAATCAAAATACCACCAAGGATACATCTAAACCAAGATTGCCTTTCATCTCACCTCAAAGAAACTTTACTCCTTTAGGGGAATCTCTCGAATTAGCATTACAGAAGTTAATCACCAAGAAACTTATCACGCTTCCTGAACCGAAAGATTATGAACCTAGAGTGAAGCCTTCTTGGTGGAATGGAAATGATAATTGTGAATTCCATAGAGGAAAAGGGCATATAACCAATGAATGCCAAAGACTCAAAAATGTGATCCAAGACTTAATCGAAAGCGGTGAAATTAGTGTTGATGGACATGTCTCAAATGAATCACATATGGCCTTCAAAGATCCACTTTCTGAGCATGAAAAGGGAGGTTCTTCCAACAATAAGGGTGACAACCAAGCCAATTATAATAACACACCCTATAGATATGTTGGTAACATTTTTGATCATCATCCTTCTACATATTATGCCAATGTCATTACCATAAAGGGAAAACCAGAGAGTCAACCAGTCCAAGCTACTACTCATGCTCAAGCCAAAGTTACTCTTCAAGGAGTCCAGTCTAAACCAAACACTACTCAGAATAAGTCCGTTTATGTTCCAAAGTCTATCCCAAATACTTCCAACCAATACAATCTTTTAGAACAACTCAAGAAAACACCAGCCTAGATATCCATCCTAGAACTTTTGCGTCTTTCCCCATCTCACAAAGATATCCTCGAAAAAGCTCTCTTAGAGACCCAAGTCCCCACAACTCTAGATCATGATCAATTTCAACCTATGGTGGGCCACTTGACAACCCCACACTATCTATCTTTTACTGAGAATGATGATTTAGCTATTACCCAACCTCATAATGCTCCTTTACATATTGAAGTCCTTGTCCAGAGCCATAAGATTAAAAGAGTACTAATAGATGGGGGAGCTGGTTTGAATATTTGCACTTTAAAATTAGTCCTTGCATTGGGATTTTCTGAGAACGCTGTTGATCCCAAAAAGAAAATTACAATAAAAGCATATGATGAAGAAGAGAGATCATCCAAGGGGTCTGTTGTTCTTCCAATAAGAATTGGTCCTGTTGTCAAAGATGTATCTTGTCAAGTTTTAGACATGGACCTGGCTTATAATATCCTTTTGGGAAGGCCATGGATTCATTCTATGCAAGTTGTACCCCCGACCTATCATCAATGTTTAAAGTTCCCCCACAATGGCCAGGAGATTACCATTAAAGGAGACTCTAATCCATTCCAATATTGTAACAATGTAAAGGTCTCTGATTCTTTAGTTCCTTATAACTGCATAGGATCTCCTCTAACTATCCCTATTGATCTTAGCAATGAAGCATCCACTTCCAAATCCAGTGAGATCAAAATAGATATCAAAGAAAGCAACATGGGAGAATACACTTTGGGTTAGGCTCTTTGTATCACAGAATTACCTTTATCTCCTCGGTCCTATGGTAAATCTTTAATCACTAAACAACAGTCAGAACCCCCTTTAGCACTTGTCTATAACAAATTTATAAGTGGGGGTACCGTATCTAAAGAAGCTACTGAGCGTAATGCAAATTATTGGCTCAAAACACAAAAGATTGAAGAGGACATCAAATATGAAAATATATCACCTGATATCTATGGCAAAGGGTATATCTTGTTACAAAAGATGGGCTACCGAGGTGCTGGACCTATAGGGCTACAGAGAGACGGTGTTATCAAGCCACTTTTACAAAATCCAAATTATCAACGAGATACCACCGGATTAGGGTATAAGGGAGAAGGACCGAAGGACCCAAAGGGAAAAGCAAAAATTCTACCTTCTCATGAACCATCTAATGCTCCTGATGTGCCATTCAGACAAAATGGTATGTATGTGGATCCGGAAAAACAAAAGATAGCACAAAGAATCATTGATGGGCTTCAAGATAATGATGACTTGGATTCTAATGATTACGAGTGGGATTCATTATCTGATGGTACTGAGGAGATAGGAGTTGATGTTGTTCATTAGTATAGTAATAATTACCATGAGGGAGAGAGCTCAAGGAGTGACTCACTTGGATTAACCCCACATAATACTACTTTTAACGATCATGAGGAAAATGAGCATCATCTTGTGAGAGACAATTCAGATGAGAGTATGGAAATAGACCTTGCTGATACCATCATAAACCTTGACAACTTTTCCATCAATACCATCTCTGCCTTTGAAACTGACCCAAATGATCCAATGCCCCTTGTCCATCCTGACCTTA
Source organism: Chamaecyparis obtusa (assembly GCA_027943335.1). Taxonomy (NCBI): domain Eukaryota; kingdom Viridiplantae; phylum Streptophyta; class Pinopsida; order Cupressales; family Cupressaceae; genus Chamaecyparis; species Chamaecyparis obtusa. Next base: position 77,158 of record BSBK01001356.1, on the reverse strand, counting down.
TCGATTGGGATTCTCCCGATCATCTCGAACTTGATGTCTTCCATAATGATGAAGCAATCATTGACTATCTTGGAATCAGGGACCATTTACCACCAGGGGATCACAAGTCAGGATTTCCTATCGAACTCAATGACATGGCTTACTTTGGAGAGAGTGCCAATCCTTTCAGTCATAAAAATATAAAAATAATCAATAGATCTAATGGTGAAAACCACTCAGTGGCAGTATTAGATCCAAAAATAGTAAAAAGAAAAGATGCATCTAATGGTGAAAACCTCTCTGAGGTGCCTAACGATGGAAGGATTGACACTCTTCCCAATTATTTGTATTGAGAACAATTTGCTATTCTTATCAAACCAACAGTACTACTCAACATTGGAACAGAGGAGTCTCCACGTATCCTCAAAGTAGCAGCGTCCTTGACAGAATCAAAGAAAGAAGCTTTTGCAAAATTTTTTAAAGAGAGACAGATCAACTTTGCTTGGTCCTATGCTAATATGCCTGGGCTAGATCCTGATCTTATTCTACATCATTTATCTATTAGACCAGGTGTGAAACCGGTTAAACAGAAGCTCCGCAAGATGCATCCGCACATTGCCCTAATGGTTAAAGCTGAATTGAAGAAGCTCCTAGATGTTGGTTTCATTTGTGCTATTGATTACGCAGAATGGATTTCCAATATTGTTCCTGTCTCAAAACCAGACAAGTCTATCCGGATTTGTATTGATTTTCGAGATCTTAACAAAGCTTGTCTGAAAGATGATTTTCCTTTACCAAATATTGACATGATTGTTGATCTGACAGCTGGACATGAGATGTTATCATTAATGGATGGTTTTTCAGGCTATAACCAGATCAAGATTGCACCGGAAGACCAGGAAAAAACTGCTTTTACTTGTCTGTGGGGTACATATTGCTGGAATGTGATGCCATTTGGTCTCAAAAATGCTGGAGCCACTTATCAAAGAGCCATGACCACGATCTTTCATGACATGATGCATACCATCATGGAAGATTATGTAGATGATATTTTAGCAAAATCTAAAGACAGAGCTGGTCATTTGAGAGTGTTGGATAGAATATTCACCCGCATGGAAAAGTATTTTATTCGGTTCAATCCAAAGAAGTGTGCATTCGGGGTGACATCTGGTAAACTATTAGGATACATTGTTTCAGCTAAAGGAATCGAAGTAGATCCAGAAAAGGTCAAAGCAATCTTGGAGATGGCTTCCCCCACCAACATCAGTCAGTTAAGATCTCTACAAGGACATCTCCAATCTATCCGAAGATTTGTTTCTCAACTAGCAGATCGTAGTCATCCTTTTCAACATTTGTTGCATAAGAATATCTTATTCCAATGGGATGATAAGTTTGAAGAATCTTTCGACAAAATCAAGCAATATCTGGTGAATCCTCCAGCTCTGATGTCACTAATTCTGGGAAAGCCCCTCTTGCTATACATTTCAGCTACAACGGTCTCATTAGGTGCTCTTCTAGCTCAGCAAGATCATGAAGGAAAAGAAAAGGCCATCTACTATATTAGTCGCACTTTAGTGGGATATGAACTCAACTATTCCTCTATCGAAAGAGCATGTCTGGCTGTTGTTTTTGCTTCACAGAAGTGGCAAAATTACATGTTGTCACATTAATTCCAACTTATTGCAAAGATTGATCCCTTAAAGTATCTATTAAGCAAGACAGCGTTGATAGGCAGATTGGCTAAGTGGGTCATGATACTTAGTGAATTTGATATTGAGTATAAAGACAGGAAGGCTATCAAAGGTCAAGTGATAGCAGATCAACTAGCTGATGCTCCATTAACAGATGACCAACCTATCTATACAGAGCTTCCTGATGCACACATCTCAGCTTTGTCTACACAAACATGGAAATTATACTTTGATGGCTCATACACTCAACAGGGTTCAGGGGCTGGTATTCTGTTTATCACACCGCAAGGATATACCATTCCGAAATCTTACAAGTTGCTTTTTCCTTGCACCAATAATGTAGCAGAATATGAGGCTCTGCTGATCGCATCCCTATTCTTCCTCTCACATTCCAACTACATCCCCCTTTCTCTCAACTCCTTCAACTAAGTCAATTCTAGCCTTAGGATCTTCCACCTTTCATTCTCAACTGTAGGATTGTGCCACCTAGGCCTAGATCCTCCAAAAGTCTATTTTTTATTCTTATTCTTAGCCCACAAAGGGGAAATGATCTAGGGCAAAATTGCTTGATTTTTCTTTGAAACAATGTGACCAGCACATTATTTCAAAGAGGGGCAAAAATGTATACACTTAAAAATGGCTTCATTAATTAATTAAATATTTATTATTTAATTACTATTGACTTGATAAATTAATTAAATATTTATTATTTAATTAATATTTATTTCTTCTATTTATTAAGTAAATTATTCAATTTATTTAATAAATTCACTATAGTCTAATTCCATATCTTAAGCCTTCTAAATAGTCTATTAAAGTGATTTAATTAAATACACAATCACCTAAATATGACTAAGTATCCTAGTCCACTTCATCCACCTAGTCACCTGACACCTCACCTTGGCTAAAATAAATAATTATTATTAATTATTTATTCATATTTATCCTCACCCACACGTCCTATTCTTAAGGGCTATGTGGCCTCATAGGACTTGGTCTCATGACCACACATCCTCTCAACAACCAAGTCAAGAGACCTTCCCTATTCCTAAGGGGCTTCTCAAGCCACCTCTAAGGGTCAAAGGTGACTCATGGGACACTTGTACAAAGAGTCCTCATGAGGAAAAGGTCTCTTCCCCCCTTTCTCTTTGGTCTTTATGAGACACTTGACATGTGTCTTTTCCTTCCACCTTCTTCTTCTCCATGTCAATGTGAGAGGAACATCATCCCTATTCTTCCTCTCACATTCCAACTACATCCCCCTTTCTCTCAACTCCTTCATCTAAGTCAATTCTAGCCCTAGGATCTTCCACCTTTCATTCTCAACCGTAGGATTGTGCCACCTAGGCCTAGATCCTCCAAAACTCTATAAAAGGAGCCTCATTTCCCCTTTGTGGGCTAAGAATAAAAATAAAAAATAGAAAATAGGCATTCTCAAGCACTCAAGCATTCAAGCAATCAAGAGCAATCGAGCATTCTCATCATTATCTCCATCATTTGCATTCCATTCATTTGATTTGCATAAGCTATTGTGCATCCACTTCACTCAATCTCCATACTTTGGAAACATCTTGGGAAAAGGGCTTCATTTGGAAATCTGAGAGCTCAACATCTTCAAGAAATCAAGGTTAGGAGGGCAATGGAGACAAGCTGCATTTGTAGGTGAAGGTAAAATTGTTATTTTGGTTTCATTGTTTATTGCATTCTTCAATGTAGTTTGCTTATTAGATAGATTCATTAACTTCTTATTAGTTAATTTATCATTTAGAGTAGTATTCAACTAATTTGCATACAATAGCATAGATATGTTCCATAAGTAATGATAAGACAATAAAGAGATTTATCTAGAAAAATTGATAATTACAAAAAAAATGTCACTATCATAGAGATCAATGATTAACCCAGATTGTAGATTTATCTAGCATGATATAAATATAGGGAGATTTGTGTATTACCTTCTTCTCTAGACAGGGTGACATCATTCATATTCCTCTCTTCATATAAGATTGTAAATGTGTATCCCTTATTGAAACCCACATTATAGATAAGTTGACATAGTCAAAACAACTTCTTACTAAGTGAGAGTAGGAGAGGTACTATATTCCATCTTTGTTTTCTAGTTCTACAACTTTTCCTACTAAGTAAATGTATTTCCTTCATATAATATCTCTCATCTTGATTAAATTTTATGTATTGAATATAAATACTTAACCTCATTGAATTTACCTTCAAAGAGTGCACTAATTAGTGCTTCCCTTGCAACCATGTTACAAGAAAACATATTCTTCTCATCTTCACTAGCTCTGTCTAGTTTATCTTCAAGCTTGATTTTCTCTTCTTTCTTTGTTATCATCTAGTAGTCAATTCCAAAACACAACAGATGTGTTTTCATCTTGTTCTTCCAAATGTCAAATTTTTTAGGATAAAACTTTGGAATTTCTTTCCTATAGAATTCCATCTCAGAGATCACCTCAAGCTGTTAATATTTCTCTCTAAGGACTAGATGTTCTAATACCAATTGTTAGAAATAATAGTCTACCAACACAACTGAGAGGGGGGATGTATATCAATTATGAGCCGGATTATTTAACTTTAATATTTATAAACCAAATACTTAATCCAAATATGAACACATCAAATGGAACACCACAACACAAGAAATTTTTATTGAGGAAACCCTGTTAAGGGAAAAACACTGGTGGGAATTAGCACCCAAAAATATTGCATGAAAAGTATAGTATCCCTATGAGAAGATTTGGCCTTATTAGGAACTGATTATTACATATAGTACATAGTCCTTGTTAAAGGAAAAACCCTATGTGGAGTCAAGAGAAACAATAGGTTCACTACCCAAGCATAGTGCCTAAAGAAGGTTAAATCCACCTTCAAGATTCACTATCTGAGATACATATATATAGAAGATATAATATCCAATGAAATGACTAATAGTAATTGGCTTTACTTGAACAGTTCCCATGAAGTTATTTAATCACAATCTCTTCTCCACATCTAGAAGATTTAACATTTACAAGCTCGTAGCTTCCCCATTACAATCATTCCTCCATACTTTTATCCAAGAAACAACTCTTCTTTATACACAATTGTAATAATCAATCAAATCATCATGTTAAGACTTCCCTAGTGTACATATAATTAAATAGACCCTTGCTAAGATACACATGGTACCTTACACAAGTAAACATTAAATACAGTTCATCAAATATACTTCAAGATCTGTAATCCATGCTCTCCATCCTCAAAACACATTACACAATTTTAGTTGGCCACAAACATATATTTGAAAGATCACATGCTTCAAATGACATCACCAAGAACATAGTGACCTAAAAATCCAACATGTATTATACTACACCTTAAGCATGTAGGTCACAAATCATGCTCAAATCCAAGTTAAATAAAAAATATAGAGACTAACTCTATCACTGTCCACTATCACTATCTTGTACCTAGTATTCACTAAAAACCTACAACTAATTCCAATAGTAACATTATACCACAAAAACTTAGATATAAGATCACTACTAATCCCTGTACACATCCTCATCTTCGCATACTCTAAAACATTTGTATAGTATCCATACATTTCTATCAATAATCCATGAACCAATGATAACCACTCTATCTTTCTTCATATTAAACATATATTGACATCAATGAAAAACCATGAATGTCAACCCCTCTTACTTAACCAACTCCAATAGACCCTATCCTTTCAAGACATCTCCTAACAAGTTCCCCCATCTTATTATAGTTAAAACACCTTATTTTTTCACCATTTCTTCCCCCAAAGCTTCCTCTTCAAAAAGTTCAAATGCCTCTATAGTACCCCATTAAACTTGATTATCCTTGTTCAAATCTACCTTGATCTCCTTGAGGTATAGGATTTGGTCCTCTTTGAAAGTTTTCTTGAGAGCTTCCTTGAGAGTTTCCTCTTCTTCCTCTAAAGTTATTTCCTCTACCCCTAGAATTTTAATCTTGTCTTCTCTTATGTTTCTCTTCTACTTTTAGTGCCAATTGATAGCATTTATGAATAATGTTTGGGTATAAGAGGTTTAACTCTTTTTGTATGTTCCACTTAATACCATTTAGGTATCTTGCTACCCTTTCACTTTCATCTTCGAGTATATACACAAAGATTGGGGATCAAAAAGATTTCAAACATTTTTTTGGTCCCCCAAAAGCAATAGGGTGTACGCCCTATACTTAAGTTAAATTTTATTTATATACTTTCAGGGTATTTGAGAGTGGTTTCTTCTTCATAGGAGTTAAGATAAAGATTCTAGATTTTTAGGGTTTTTAAGAAATTTCATACTTAGCCAAATTTTAGGAATAAACACATTGTTCTCAACATGATTCTCAATGGACTATTGGTTATAACCTTAATCCCTTAACGTGTGCATGATCATTTAAGGATAATTTATCATTTTATTATTTATTCTATGGTTATTTTGGTAATTGACATTTATGTTTAACCATAGTAGGAGAGAGAGGGTGGGGGGGGACATTACAGAGAGACCCTTATGACCCCTTAGAACACCGTAGGGCCCCTTACCATACATCTTAGGGGTCCTAAAGGGTCCTAGGGGGTTGTAAGGTGTTATAGGAAATATTAATGTGACTTAGGACCCCTTAAGACCCCCAACAAAACACATAGGACCCTTCACCATTCAATAGTGTATAGTGAAGGGTCATAAGGGGTCTAAGGGGTCCTAAGACATAATAATGTGTCTTAGGACCCCTTAACAATGCTTATGACCAATAAGATGTAGAGAGAGGGTTATACAAGGGCCCTAAGGAGTCATAAGGGGTCCTAGAAAAAATTATTATGTCTTAGGACCCCATATCATACATCTTAGGGATTGTAAAGGGTTTTAAAGGGTAGACCCCTTAATAACCCCTAAGATATAGAGAGGGGTCTTCAATCATCCTAAGTGGTCATAGGGTATCCTAGAACATGTGTCCTAGGACCAATTTTGTGTTGGAAAGTTGACTCTACTATGTATATATGACTAGGTTTATGTTTTCATTATGGCAATAAAGTCATATTGGTGTTCTTAATCAGTTCTTATACCCTAAAGATCATAAAATGGTTAAGTATGGAAGACATCAATATACCCATTGATCAGAGGAGAAGCGTATGATAGTATGAACGAATTAGGCTATGCGCCCTTGGATTTAAGTTGTTTGAGATATGGTTATGATAAGTCTATGAGCATACATATAGATACTATAGTATGAAGTTACAGACAGTTGAAGAGACATTCACAGAACAACAAGACAACATGGAGCAGACCTCAGTTTTGGATAGTGTGTGATAATTTGTTTTGATAAGGCTATGTCCCTTTAGTATTATGTTTTTAATAAATGTATTATCACTTGTGTAAATGTGCTTAATCCAATTTACTTGGAAGCATCGTGTGTGTTTTATTTACGCCGACCCAACATTATTTTTGGTTACATCCTTTTGTAATGTATTTATAATCGACATACACTTTTGTATAAGTGGAGAGGATGGATAAAGTATAGAGAAAAAGGTTATAGAGATCGAAGCAATAAATTTACTATGAAGTAATACTCTACAAGGTGTTGGAGCATATGCGCACATAAGGAACTGATCAGACATAAGTGTCACAGTAACATTTCACTATTAGATATAGTTTGTATATATTCTCTAAAGGTTGTAGCCTTCCTCTTTTGGGTAGTGAGCCTTTCACCTCTAACAAGGTTTTTGTAATACTCTTAATAGAGTTTTTGTACTCTTCATTGTAAATACTGTCTCTAACAGGACAAAGGAACTTTAACAGGTTCATGAAACTAGTACAATATTTTGTGGGTACTATTTTCCACCAGGGTTTTCCTTTGGCCAAGGTTTCCCCATAAACACATTTGGTGTAATTTTGATATGGTTCTTATGCATGGTTATCTTATCTATTGGGATTTTTCTTTAAGTTGTTGAATTAGATATTATTGCTGAATACTTATTCACCCCCCCTCTCAGTGTTCCCATTCCTAACATTATGACCCATTGTGGCCCTTTATTGTGATCGAGGACCACTGATCACCCCTTAGGACAACTTAGGACCCCTTAACATATATTTTAGGTGTTGAAAATGGTCCTAAGGGGTTTTAAGGGGTTCTAATACATGCTAATGTATCATATGACTTCTTAAGACCACTTATGAGCCCTTGGGACTCCTTATAATTCATTAGTGTATGATAAGGGGTCCTAAGGGGTCATAGGAGTTCCAAGGGGTCCTAGGACACAATAATGTGTCCTATGACCTCTTAACAACCCTTATGACCCCTAATATGTAGAGAGATAGGTCTTCAAGGGTCGTAAGAGTTAATAAGGGGTTGTAGGACACATTAATTTTTCCTAAGACACCTTATAGCCAGTTATGACCTCTTATCATATATCCTAGGGGTCCTAAAGGTTTTTAAGGGGTAATAAGGAATCTAGTAACATAATAATGTGTCTTAGGACCCCTTACAAACCATTAACATTGGTTAGTGTGTGATAAGGGGTCTATGGTGTCCTAAGACACATTAATGTGTGGACTATGACCCCTTAAAAATCCTAACAACCTCTAAGATGTAGAGATAGGGGTCTTAAAGGGTCATAATGGGTCCTATGTGTCCTAGAACCAATTATAACCCCTTAGGACACCTTATGACACATTACAATCCATATTAGGGGTATTAAAGCATCCTAAGGGGTCATAAGGGGTTCTACGACACATTAATGTGTCCTAGAACCCCTTATGACCCCTTACCATACATTAGTGTGTGGTAAGGGGTCCTAAGGGGTTTTAGAGAGTGTTAGAACACAATAATGTGTCTTAGGACCCATTAGAAATCCTTACAATACCTAAGATATAGAGAGAGGGGTCATAAAGGGTTATAGAGGGTCCTAGGACACATTAATGTGTTTTAGGACATCTTTTGACCCTTAGGACACCTTACCATACACATTAGGCATCGTAAAGGGCCCTAAAAAGTCTTAAAGAGTTTTATAACACATTAATGTGTCTTTTGACACCTTAAGACCACTTACGAGCCCTTAAGACCCCTAATAATTAATTAGTGTATCATAAGGGCTCGCAAGGATTCTAAGGGTTCTTAAGACACATTGATGTGTCCTATAACCCCTTATCAAGCCTTACAACCCCTAATATGTAGAGAGAGGTATTTTCAAGGGTATTAAGGGGTCATAAGGGATTATAGGACACATTAATGTGTTCTAGGACACCTTATCATACATGTTATGGGGTCCTCAAGGGTCATAAAAGGTCATAACAGATCCTAAAACACATTAATTTTTCTTATGCCCACTTAAGACCCCTTACAACCCCTTATAGAGCCTCTTAATTTTTTTAGTGTATGGTAAGAGGTCTGAAGGGGTCATAAGGGGTCTAAGGTGTCCTGAGACAAATTAGTGTGTGGACTATGACTCCTATAACAACCTTATGACCCATAAGATGTAGAGAGAGGGGTCTTAAAGGGTCATAAGGGGTTTTAAGACACATTAATGTGTCCTAGGACCCCATATGACCCCTTAGGACACCTTATAACACCTTACCATACATCTTAGGGGTATTAAAGGGTTGTAATAGGTCAAAAGATGTTCTAAGACATATTAATGTGTCTTAGGATCTCTTAAGACCCCTTATGATCCCTTACCATACATTAGTGTATTGTAAAGGGTCCTAAGGGGTGTTAGGGAGTCCTATGAATTAGTAATATGTCCTAGGACCCATTAACAATCCTTAAAAAACCTAATATATAGAGAGAGGGGTCCTAAAGGGTACTAAGGGGTCATAATGGGTCCTAAGACATATTAAAGTGTCCTAGGACCCCTTACCCTACACCTTAGGGATTTTAAAGGGGCCTAATGTATTATAGGACACATTAATGTGTCCTAGAACTCTTTTTGACCCTTGGGAAACCTTAAGACCCCTTACCATACATCTCAGGGGACATAAAGGATTTTAAGGGGTTATAAGGGGTTGTAAGACACATTAATATTTCCTAGAATCCCTTAAGACCACTTACAAACTCTTAGGAATCCTTACCATTCATTAGTGTATGATAATGGGTCATAAGGGGTATAAAGGGTCATAGGGCACATTAATGTGAGGATTCTTTAACAACCCTTATGAGCCATAAAATGTATAGGGAAGGGCCTTCAAGGGTTTTAAGGGGTGCTAAGGGGTCTTAGGATATGTAACGCCCCACAAGGGAAACCAAGATGACTGACCATCTAATCTCTAAAGATGAAGTCAATTTTTTAAAAAAATTATTACAAAGAACATTATCAAAAGAATTTATACACATTTTCTCACAAAACATGATTGCAACATAAATTAAGATTTCCTAGTCCTCACATTTTCCCTAACATAGATACTCAAACAATATTGATTAATCTAATTACATTTAAGAGTTTCATAATGAATTGCAAGTCTAACATATTTATAAAACTTCATAATAAATGATCATTGTCTCTTGAACATGTTTCAGTGATTAGTCACCATCATTTAATTTACCAACACAATCCATTCCTTATAACTAACTAATGGAATTTCATAACATCTGTAAACCATCTTATAAATTTATTTTCATATAGACATTAGGGTAAATAATATCATTCATTATCACATACCCTACCACATAGATGTATATGTTAAGATGCCAACCAAAATGTTCCTAACTCATTCTTAATATTAATCATAAGTTAACAATATGTGAGTCAAATAATCAAGTTACTATCATAGGTTACACTGAGCCAAAAATTTATTATATTTCTTTTCTATAAACTTTCCTTAATATTTGGCATCTCATTTCCTAATTATACTGCTATTTCATGATTATAATTCCATTATCATTTATCATTTCCTATAGTCCTTCTTATCTAACAATAACATTTCACTTTGACATAAATAATAGTCCATACATTAACAAATCATCTCATAATATTCCTTTATAATCTATTATATAAGAGAAATTACTTATCATATCGATATAAGCTAGGTCCTTATCCACAAAATAAGAAAGAATTATATGAATAAATTTTCATGCTATAGATCACTTACTTTATTAAAAATTATCATAAGAGGGAGACAAAGGATAAATTAAACATTATTTTAATGTTTGTGACATATACAAGTAGGATCATAACTTTTCCCCTCATTTCACCTAGAAATACTCATACCCATTACATTGCTACTCTTTTCAATTGCATTATATTACAATACCCATCAACAGTTTTCAATACATTATATCTACCGTACACTAAAGTAAATGATATGTAAAAGTATAATCCTTGATAGCTTCCAAGCATGAATCTAAAGGTAATTTATTCCATGAAACCATGAACAATACCTCCAATAGATTAACCACCCAACCATGTGGATTTGTGGAGTTCTAATCCCACGTGCTAGGAGATAGAACCAAGGTCAACACAAGCTCTAAGAAAATCTAACGAAAACAATAAACCTTTCCAAAAAGAACCATCCAAATAAAGAAAAAAGAAAGAAAGAAAAAATACAAACAAGTAGCCAAACATCACAAAATACGAGTGACGGCTCCAGATTACCAACTAGGTGAGTGTCATCACACAGCCTGTGTATTGGGATCCTCCCTGGCAACCATGTGAAACTAGTCCCCTCTCAAAGTTTAAAGATCCACCCTAGCAGTTACCCATGGTACTAGTACTACAATAGGTTGGTGTAGACTTTAACACTTCTTATATTTTATTATGTTTTAAACTCACCTTAACCCAAGTTCATTTTAATGGTTATCACTTGATTAAGAACTCACCCATAGGATCTCATAAAAACCACTTTGGCTCTTGGCACTTATGGTGAGCCACCCACCTAGGGTACCTTGTTTCCCTACTCAAACATGCCATCAAAAGTGACTTGTAATCACTACAAAACATCTAGTCTCTATGTTTAGGAAACTCTCATGTGTTTTGAAGCCTATAGGATGAGTCCAAACCCTAACAATGTGAAAAATATGAATAAGAAAAATATATGGCCATCAAAAGATACCTTGATAATGATATGGAGCTTTCTCATACACAAAATTAGAGATAGAACATAGAATAAAATAATACCACGTGAAATAAACTATTAGGAGAAAGGGTGATAAAATGACATTCTAAACCTTCCAAAACTCAATAAAAATTAAATAGAAACTTAACCACTATTCAAACATAAAATCCACATAGAATTAAAAAACACACATGAAGACATAATCAATACTAATAATATATAGTGACAAACTCATCAAGAGATTTATGCAAGCAGTGCAAGTAGTGACAAACAAGGAGGGGGAGTGCGACATCATGTAGATCTCTAGTGGAAGTCACTACATACACAAGATCAATTGACTAAAACATAAATCTCAAAACTAGATTCCTATACTTATTTCCAGATTCCATTATGAATGTTTTTAAACTACCTTACTTATCTATAGATATGATCAATAATATAATAGTTACAATAGAAAACACATTCCTACAATAAATCACATAGACACAAGGAAATTATTTCAATTTTTAGACTCTACCTAGTGTCCTCTAGAGAATTCCCTTGGTATTTGAGCAATTCCTTAAACCTCTAGGCTTTCCAACTTCCTTCTTGCTTTCCTCTTGGATAGACCCACGTACATATATCTATAACATTTGAAAAAAAAAATATTTATTCAATCACTCTAGTGATAAGTGACCCAGTTTGGTTCTTACCAACATATTACAACTAAGCAAGATCCAACGGTGGGTCAGAGAGATTTGGCCTTTGCATCAGGACTGTATTTTTTTCCTTACAACTATTTCTCCATTTTGTCAGAAAAATAAAACACTGTTATCTTCCTAAAATCTTGATTAGATAACACCATTTTAACATTGGAATGCCTATTCTTAGAATATTCAAAAACCCATTCTTCCCAAAAAAATATTTTACCTTACACATATAGACAACTATATGGCTGGAGGAGTTGCTTTACGGGAAGAAACTTCTCCAACTTCCATAGTTGGTTTCAAGTTAATCAATTATTCCCGTGGATGATAGGTCAAATATTTAATTATTTATTAACTTGAATAATATTACAAAGTACTCAAATATGCTAAAGATAAGAGAGATGATCACATAACACACATAGCCTAATGGTAACTACCTAGCCTTACTCCTAAGAGGTGTTGAGTTTGAATCTCCTAGAAAGCTAGTTTTACCTATTAGGCATAGTAATATTAGTTCTTCTATTAATTTTTATTTATTTTATATCTCAATAGAATATTTACATCACAACTCTAACTATACATATACATATCTTTATACATACACAAGATCAATTGACTAAAACATAAATCTCAAAACCATCAAAATACTAATACAACCCAAGCCCAAATAGGGTGTCTTCCTGAAAAGGGGACCTAAGTATAGAGGGTATACTTGAGGGAACCTTGGTAATATCTCCATGACAACAACATTCAAGGATTTTGAAGGCATGCTCAGACCCATGTGACCAGGTGGATTTGATGTCTGGTACTTGCATCCTGCATCACCAAGTTGAGAAATACAAATGTGTGTGTGTGTGTGTGTGTCTGTGTGTCCATGTTTGTGTGTGTGTTTGTGTGTGTGTGTGTGTGTCTATGCAAGCAGTGACAAACAAGGAGGGGGAGTGCGACATCATGTAGATCTCTAGTGGAAGTCACTACACACACAATAATCATTCTAAATCATGATTGAGTTAGTATTGTTAGCTCCATAATAATCTCAAAATTAAGATGAACTATCATCATTGATAATGTCATCATGTATATAAACACAATTCCATTAAGTATTCTCAAAATATAATTCATTAGGTGATATTCAAATAATTTACAAACTATGATTAGGATGAACATATTATCCAACATATTTTGAAAGAATCTCATTAGCTAATCAAATAAGAGAAAGCATAGAGTTCAATAATGATGTCACTAGGGTATAAGAACCCGTAATACAAAGTAATACTACTTAATTATAAAGAAAGGGTCATATTGAATCCATAATATGATCCATTAGGTAATTTGGTTTAATCCCTAATCAATAGTTAACATCACAATCATTCATAAAATTGTACAAGAGTATTTATTATGACTGAGTAGATCAAAGCATAGAAAGAACCTAATCTCATGGTGATTTTGAACAACATATATACACCATTCAAAACATAGTCATAAAAGTATCTTAATCAAATTAATTTATCCAAATGTGCTTAAAACATAAAAAATGAAGTTCCACACACAACATACCTATCAAATTATTTTATAACACAATATTAGTAAAATATCATGAACACATAGTAGGCATCACTACTCAAGGATACATATATATTAAACATTTATGTGGAGATGAGATAGATTGGATTAGCAATTTCAATTAGAATCCTTAATAGAGAGTAAAACCCCAAACTTGTAACAGGCATAATCTAGTCTTATGAGGGTTGGAGGGATGTTACATCCTCCCCCCCTTAGAGTCAACTCACTCCTAGAAGTCGATAAGTACTAAAACATTCACCATACATAAAAACAAATATCTAAAAAAATTACAAAACCTTTTCAAGTAATCAAGTTATCAAAATTTTGTGATTCTTATGTTGTTTTAACTTATTTCAGATTAACATAGATCACTCATAGATAATTTATGAAAAATACTATTATACTGAAAGAACTTTATATAGACAAGGCACATGGAATTAGAATTTATTTATGATTTTATACTAATTCATAACCCTAATAGTTCCTTCTATACATTCCTACTAAGACTAATATCAGGTATAAAGAAAAAAAATATGGTTTATATATTTATACTCTTACTTTTCTTCAAAATCAAAGTTCTTATTTATTGTAACTAAGATAAGGTGTAATAATTCTTGATAAAATATCAAAACCCAACAAGATAGAAAATATGAGTCACAAAAGTATTACATTTGTTAGTATGATAACAAATCACTTTAAAGCTTAAGAGTAATTATAATTGTGAAGCATCTTTAAAGTACATATACAATTTTCAAATAGGGACCCCTAAAAAGAAAACCAATGCAAGATGGCATAAAGAATTGATATGTGAAATCAACTCATTGTATGCAATAAAGAATTGTTCAAACTTACTAATTACATTAACACCTAGTTCTATAGGAAAATCTTAGTAAACACAAGGCAAATCCTTATTATGTAGAAACTATTTATTTCCTATCATCTAGTGTCTTGAATATAATGTAGAACAAACATAATTACATTATTTTTACCAAAATGAAATCAGAAACACCTACTATAACCTATATTATCATTAGATTACCCTAACCTTACTCCTAGATAAATTTTGACAGTTTAGCCAATTATTGCACCATTAATATAGAATAACATTCCCTGTAGGCCATACGTCGGGCACTTTTACAAACACGCTTACTTCCAATCAAATTTAAATAGTAAGATGATGAGTTAATATAAACTTGTTATTTTAGAAATACTCATAAAACCATTAAGAGGAGAAGAAACACATTTCCTCTACTCAGTTTCCACTAATTATGTTACCAATACATTAATCATCTTTGCCTTTTCTTTCCTCAAGAGAATTCATGAGTACCCAATCATACCCTTAACCTAATATGCATGATTCCTCTTTGTTTCCTAGTAAATATAAAAGCATATTCCACTACCATGATTGCCTACATAATTAATTTTATTTAACAACATAAAGGTTCATCTCTATATTGATAACTATTCAATCCTAGTCCACTTGCATTCTATAACTTAAAATCCCTATACTATAGACAACCAACCAGAAATATTACCATAGAAATTATGATTATCATGCACACCTAAGCCAAATTCATTTTCATAATTCTTATTCATGGTTTTGTCTATTCACTAGTCAACTATAAAATACACATATTTTACTTCAAACTTGAAGATAGAGAATCAAATGTCAACTCCAAGAGAAAATACTTGGATGTTAGTATATTCTTACCTTAGTCTTTCTTGATTAATTTTGTACTTATTAACATGGAATGTAGAAATGATATAACTTTTCAAAACAGGAATAAAACACTTCTTCTTTAAACCCAAACGTAAATGGTAAAACCTTGGGGACATAGGTCCTTTACCCAAGTGTTTTCTAATTAGGCACATATGAATCTTACTGAAGGTATAATTGTCATATTATTTTTTCCAAGAAAATTTTAGTCCTTCAAAAAATATTCAAAACAAGGGAGAGAGAGAGAGAGAGAGAGAGAGAGAGAGAGAGAGAGAGAATTTTTCTTTCCTTTCAACTCCTTACTTCAAGAAAGATAAAGAAGAGAAAGAGGTATTCTATATAAAAAATAATAATATTATTGATTACTTGATTTTCTAATCTCATCACAACACTGAAAAAATATTTAACGATGTGTACATTGTAAATTTCTCCTTCTACTAGTCATGAAAGTATAATAAGTACTAGAAAGTAAGAGACAACAAGCACTAAAACTTTGATCACAACATGACACCAAAATTTCAATGTTTAGATGTGTACAAATGTATATGATAAAAATTTTAATCTAGAAAAAAATTATATATAACTATTTTGCGTGCTACCTTAATGATTCTTAATTCATGTAAATAAATCAATTCTTCAATACAAATGAACTCTTGTCTCTTTCACAATCACTAGGCATATTGTTGATAGTTACTTTAAAGATCACATCTATGAACTTCAATTAGTATAATTTATACAGGAAATAATAGAATGGAGAATCATCCAAGCAAAGCAATATGTATAGTCCTTAAAATTTATCAAACTAATCAATTTAATGACAACTCAAAAGACATGTCATGACATTTAAGAGATGCATTGACATATATGAACAATCAAAATAAACAATTTCTTCCAAACACTTTAGGTTTTAAATAATATAAGTGAAAAGGTATAGACTCTATAGTGAGTAATTTCCACCTAAGATGAACATTTATTTGAAAAAATTATTAATCTAAAATACAAAATCTTCAAAATATAAGTAAATTTCTAAGATAATCTGATATTAGTACTATTTAAGTATTTTCCAAAACACTTATAACAAACACACTAAAAGATGCCATTTTCATAACTAAAATTTATTTTTTCATGAATGATGATAACATTAGTAAGAAATACAATACACGAGCTTAAAGGGTAAGCATAAGTTAGTTATGAGTCCTAGAATTCCCAATGTGGAAATCTAGGGCTCTGATACCAGATGTAACACTCCACCAAGTAACCCATGAGGACTGACCATCTAATCTCTAAAGATGAAGTCAATTTTTTTTAAACTATTACAATGCACATTATCAAAAGAATTGAAACATATATACTCAAAAAAATGAATGCAACATAAATGAAGATTTCCTAGTCCTCACGGGTTCCCTAACACAACTACTCAAATAATATTGATTAATTTAATTACATTTAAGAGTTTCATAATGAATTAAAAGTCTAACATATTTATAATACTTCATAATAAATGATCATTGTCTCATGAACATGTTTTAGTGATTAGTCACCATCATTTAATTTACCAACACAATCCATTCCTCATAACTAACTAACGAAATTTCATAACATTTGTAAACTATCTTATAAATTTAGTTTCATATAGAAATTAGGGTAAATATTAGCATTCATTATCACATACCCTACCACCTGGATGTATATTTTAAGGCACCAACCAAAATGTTCCTAACTCATTCTTAATATTAATCATAAGTTAACAATATATGATTCAATTTATCGATTTGCTATCACAGTTTACACTGAGCCAAAAATGTATTGTATGTCTTTTCTATAAACTTTCCTTAATATTTGGCATCTCATTTCTCAATTATAAAGCTATT
This sequence comes from Chamaecyparis obtusa, assembly GCA_027943335.1. Lineage (NCBI taxonomy): Eukaryota > Viridiplantae > Streptophyta > Pinopsida > Cupressales > Cupressaceae > Chamaecyparis > Chamaecyparis obtusa. Next base: position 59,578 of record BSBK01001356.1, on the reverse strand, counting down.
TCACAATTGTAATTTCATTATCATTTATCTTTTCCTATGTTCTTTCTATTATATTGTGGTGACTAATCAGGAAACTTTTTTACCTTTTAGCAACTCGTGGGGTTTGGGGTAAATTTTCTGGCCCTATTTTTCTAGCTAAATTTTTGGGTATTTTTTTCTATGGCTATTTTTCCGATCAACATGTTGTAATTGATTCTAACCCTAAAGGGAAAAAACAATTGTATAAAATTTCTTAGGGTTAGGGATTTTTAGTAGTATGTTTTAGTAGCTTCTTGTGATGGTATTGAGCTGCAAGGGATTACAGACTATAATCAGGTTGTAATCACTGGATAATAGGAATACTGGACTCGGTGTTGGTGGACATAGCCCAGGGATTGGGTGAACCACATTAAATCTTTGTGTCTTATGTTCTCTTCTATTTGGTTTATTATTTTCTGATATTGGTTATATTTGCATGTAATTGTTATTTTTGCCTTGTTAATCCTAACAAGTGGTATTAGAGTGAGGTTGTTTTCAGTTATCCTCTATAGGAAGATCTCATGGTTTAGTGGGAGTCTCATAGTTGAGTGGGAGCAATGGAAGCCGAAAGTAAGCTAAAGGTTGAGAAGTTTAACGGGTAGAACTTTCAGTTATGGAAAATGCAGATGGATATTTATCTCTATCAGAAGGATTTATGGCAGCCATTGGGAGGAGTAAGAAAGAAAGATGCAACTATGTCTCAAGAGGATTGGGATATTTTGGATAGAAAGGTGCTTGGTAGTATTCGTTTATGCCTGACATAATCAATGACATTTGATATTACAAAAGCGAAGACAACTAAAGATTTGATGGACACCCTAGCCGAGTTGTATGAAAATCCTTCTGCTTCGAATAAGGTATTTCTCATGAAGAATTTATTTAATATGAAGATGGTAGAAGGTGGGTTGATTGTTGATCATTTAAATGAGTTTAATATAGTTACCAGTCAATTATATTCTATTAGTGTCAACTTTGATAAAAAAAAATTAGGGCTCTTTTGATTCTGTGTTCTTTGCCTAAAAGATGGAATGGCTTGGTAATGACTCTTAGTAATTCTATTTCTGGTTCAAATATCCTAAAATTTGATAATGTTGTTGGTGTTATTTTGAGTGAGGAAATTCACAGGAAAATCTAAGGTTGATCCACATCAGGTAGTGTTTTGAATGTAAAAAGTAGAGACAGAACAAGAAACAAAGAAAACAACTTAGGAAATCATGGGAAATCAAGAGGAAAGTCAAAGGAAAAGAGGTCTCAATCAAGAGGAACAAATGATTGTTGGTACTATGGGAAACCGGGTCATAAGATGAAAGATTGTTGGTCTCAAAAGAATAAAGGAGACAAAAATGAAGGCAATAAGGAGGCAAATGTGGTAAGTAATAAATCTGAAGATCATGTTTTGCTCCTTTTCCTTGAAAATTTTGATGATTCATGGGTTCTAGATTTAGGGGTTATGTCCAAGGTGATTTTGGGCTGGTTTATTTGGGAGATAATGAGCCCTGTCAGATTGTTGGGAAGGGAAGAATTAAGATTAAGTTGTAGAATGGGAATCATTGGCTACTACAAGATGTAAGACATGTTCCAAGGCTGAGTAGGAATTTAATTTCAGCAAGGTAACTAGGTGATGAGGGTTGCACAGTTAGTTTTAATGATAAAAATTGGAAGGTTTCAAAAGGTTCCTTAGTAGTAGCAAAAGGTGTGAAAGTAGACACCTTATATCTTTGTACAGGTAATACTATTCCTTCTACTTTAATTGTTACAAAGAAAAATCAATGTTTAGGAATAGTTGTTGTAATTGAGTAGGTAGAACATGAAATAGTCACTGTGGATTCTAAAACAACAATATGGCACACCAGACTTGGGCACATGAGTGAAAAAGGTATGAGATTATTTCATTCAAAGAAAGTTTTACTTGGTCTGAGATGTGTCAACATGGATTTATGTGAAAGTTGTGTGTATGGAAAATAAAAGAGAGTTAATTTTTTGAAGGGTGGGAAGGAAAAGAAAGATGAGAAATTAGAGCCCGTGCATACATATCTATGGGGACCAACTTAGGTATCTTCCCTTGGCGGCTCTCAGTATTATGATACTTTCATTAATGATGCAACTAGGAAAGTATGGATTTGTTTCCTTAGGCATAAATCTGATGTATTTGAAAATTTTAAAAAATGGAAAAGCTTGGTTGAGAATGAGACTGGTAAAAGATTAAAATGTCTCAGATCTGATAATGGTGGTGAGTATTGCAGCAAAGAATTTGAATATTATTTTTCGTCTAATGGTATTTGTAGGTAGAAAAAAGTTCCAAGGACTCCATAAGAAAATGGTGTGGTTGAACGAATGAATAGGATAATAATGGAGCATGCAAGGACTATGAGGTTGCATGTTGGGCTGCCCTTAAACATGTGAGAAGAGGCTATAAATACTATTGTTTATTTAATTAATAGAGGTCCCTCTACTCCTTTGGTTTGTGGTATTCCAGAGGAAGCATGGACTAGTAAGAAGGTGAGTTATTATTTTCTCAAAACCTTCGATTGTGAAGCATTTGCACATATAGATTTTGAAAATAGAACCAAGCTGGAAGTTAAATCAAAGAAATGTGTATTTTTGGGATATGGTATTGATGAGTTTGGCTATAGACTTTTGGATTTTGAAAATTGTAATAAGTAGGGATGTCATATTCAATGCGAAAGTATTGTACAAAGATCTATTGCAGAAGCATGAGAAGAAAGAAAATGATTATGTAGAATTGGATGATACTCTAAAAGATGATGTTCCAATCATTCCTTATGCTCCGTAGCAACAACAAAAACAACTACCACACACCCCAGTGAATGCTAAATGGTCAACAAGGCTAAGTTGACCTCCAGACAAATTTTCTCCCTCTTTGTACTCTATTTTATTAATAGATGCCGATGAACATGAATGTTATAATGAAGCTGTATAGGTGGATACAAAGCTTCAATGGGACTCTGCAATTACAAAAGAAATGGACTCCTTGCTGAAAAATAGACTTGGAATTTATGTAAGTTACTTGTAGGTAAATGGGCTTTACAAAATAAAAGGGTTTACAAGCTGAAAGAAGAGGATGGAGGTAAGAAAATATTTAAAGCCAGATTAGTTGTAAAAGGATTTTCATAGAAACATGGTATTGATTTTGATGAGATATTTTCTCCACTTGTTAAAATGACTTCTATTTGTATTGTTTTAAGTATTGTGGCTACTAAAGATTTGCATTTAGAGAAGCTTGATGTTAAAATAGCTTTTCTTCATGGTGATTTGAATGAAGAAATATATATGGTACAACCACAGGGATTTGAGGTCAAGGGTAATGAGAATTTAGTGTGGAGATTGCAGAAAAGTTTATATGGCTTAAAAAAAACACCTCTGCAATGGTATATTAAATTTGATACTTTTATGAATGAGCATGGATACACTCAGTGTAATTTTGAGCATTGTGTTTATTTTAAGAGGTTGGATGATGACAACTACATTATTTTATGTTTATATTTTGATGATATGCTTGTAGCTGGGTCTAACATGGATCACATTAAGGGATTGAAACAATAGTTAGCACATTCATTTTCTATGAAGGATTTGAAGGCAAAAAATCAAATCCTTGGTATGAATATTTACAAAGATAGGAAGAATAGAAAATTGACTCTATCTCACGATGATTATGTTGAAAAGGTGTTGCAGAGATTCTCCATGATAGATGCAAAAGCTATCAATACACCTTTGCCTAGGAATTTGAAATTGACTAAGGAGATGTGTCCAAAGACACAAGAATGGGAAGCTAAAATGTCCAAGGTACCTTATGCTTTAGTTGTAGGAAGCTTAATATATGTTATGGTATGTACTAGGCCAGATATTGCACATGTAGTGGGAGTTGTTAACAGGTATATGAGTAACCCTTGGATTGAGCATTGGAATCTCATCAAATGGATTCTTAGATATTTGAAAGGTACATCTAGTAAGTGTTTACACTTTGGGGGATCTACTACTATGTCCAAGGTTATGTTGACTCAGATTTGCCAGGAGATATAGATAGCAAGAGGAGTACTACAGGATATGTATTTACTATTGGTGGGACAACAATGAGTTGGATTTCTCAATTACAAAAGGTGAATGCTTTATCCACTACAGAGGTAGAGTATGTTGCTGCTACAGAAGTGGCCAAAGAGATGATATGGCATCAATTATTCATGGAAGAATTAGGACATCTATAGAAGGATAATTATCTATATATAGAAAGTTAGAGTGCCATTCATCTTGCAAATAATTCTGCTTTGCACTCAAAGACAAAACATATCAGTTGTGGTACCATTTCATTCGGTCAGTTTTTGATGATGGGCAGTAAAAGTTGGAAAAGATACATACCAATGGTAATCTAGTAGATATGTTTACAAATTTCATGACAAGGGAGAAGCTAAATTCTTGTTCAGCTTCAGTTCGTCTACTAGACTGAACAGAATAAAGGAACAACATAGTCCAAGGTGGTTGGATCCAATGGGAGCTTTACAGGGTAGCGGTTTAGCTATAGGATTAGTCTCGAAGTGGGAGGTTATTGTTTTATGTGGAGTTTGATCAGTCCCCAAGTGGGAGATTGTTATATTATGGTGACTGATCAAGAAAGCTTTTTACCTTTTTGCAATTTGTGGGATTTGAGGTAAATTTTTTGGCCCTATTTTTCTGGCTAAATTTTTGGGTATTTTTTTGTATGGCTATTTTTTTGGCCAACATGTTTTAATTGATACTAACCCTAAAGCAGAAAAACATGTGTATAAAATATCTTAGGGTTAGGGATTTTTAGTTGTATGTTTTAGTAGCTTCTTGTAGCGGTATTGAGGTGTGAGGGATTGCAGATTGTAATCAAGTTGTAATCACTAGATAATAATAATATTGGACTCACTGTTGGTGGATGTAGCCTAGGGATTGGGTAAACCATGTTAAATCTTTGTGTCTTGTGTTCTCTTCTATTTGGTTTATTATTTTATGATATTTGTTATATTTGCATGTAATTGTTATTTTTGCCTTGTTAATCCTAACACCTTATCTAAAAATAACATTTCACTTTGACATAAACAAAATTTTATTCATTAACCAATCATTTCATAATATTCTTTTATAATCTGTTATAAAAGAGAACTTACTTATCATATCAATATAAGCTAGGTCCTTATCCACAAAAAAAGAGAGACCTATATGAATAAATTTTCATGCAAAAGATCACTTACTTTATTATAAAAAAAAACATAAGAGGGAGACAAAGGAGAAATTAAACATTATTTTAATGTTTGTGACATATACAAGTAGGATCATAACTTTTCCCCTCATTTCACCTAGAAATACTCATACCCATTACATTGCTTCTCTTTTCAATCGCATTACATTACAATACCCATCAAGAGTTTTCAATACATAAAAAATAGAATACAGTGAAGTAAATGATATGTCAAAGTAGAATCCTTGATAGCTTCCAAGCATGAATCCAAAGGTAATTTCTTCCATGAAACCACAAACAATACCTCGATAAGATTAACCAACCAATCATGTCGAACAATGGAGTTCCACTACCCCATGCTAAGAGATAGAACCAAGGTCCACACAAGCTCTAAGGAAATATAAGGCCAACAATACACCTTTCCTAAAATAATTATCCAAAAGGGAAAAAAAATAAACACAAAATACAAACAAGTATCCAAACATCACAAAATGTGAGTGACGGCTCTAGATTACCAACTAGGTGAGTGTCATCACACAACCTGTGTATTGGGATCCTCCCTGGTAACTATGTAAAACTAGTCCCCTCTAAAATTTTAAGGATCCACCCTAACAATTACCCATGGTACTAGTACTCTAACAATTATATGCAAACTTTAACACTTCTTATCTTTTATTATTTTTAAAACTCACCTTAACCCAAGCTCATTTTAATGGTTATCACTTGATTAAGAACTCACCCATAGGATCTCCTAGAAACCACTTTGGGCCCTGACACCTATGGTGAGCCACCCACCTAGGGTACCTTGTTTCCCTACTCAAACATGCCATAAAAAGTGACTTGCAATTACTACAAAACATCTAGTCCCTAGGTTTAGGAAAATCTCATGTGTCCTCAAACCTTCTGGATGAGTCCACATACTAACAATGTGAACAATATGAATAAGAACAATATATGGCCATCAAAAAACACATTGATAATGATATGGGGATTTCTCATACACAAAATCAGAGATAGAACATAGAAGAAAATAATACCACATGAAATAAACTATCAAAAGGAAGGGTGATAAAATGACATCCTAAACCTTCCAAAACTCAATAATAATTAAATAGAACTTTAACCACTATTCAAACATAAAATCCACATAGAATTAAAAACCACACATGTAGACATAATCGCTCCCAACAATATATAGTGACAAAATCATCAAGCCAACTCATTAGATACCTATACTTATTTTGAGATTCCATTATGAACATTTTTAAACTAGCTTACTTATCTATAGATATGATCAATAATGGAATAGTCACAATAAAAAACACATCCCTATGATAAATTACATAGATACAATGAAATTATTTCTATTTTTAGACTCTACCTAGATTCCTCTAGAGAATTCCCTTGGTGTTTGAGCATTTCCATAAAGCTCTAGGCTTTCCAACTTACTTCTTGTTGGCCTCCTAGATAGACCCATGCACATAGATCTATAACTTTTGAACTGCATCATATTTATTCGATTTCTCTGGTGAGAAGTGATTAATACCAACATATTAGAAATGTAGCAAGCCTCAACAGTTGGTTAGAGAGATATATTCTTTGTAGCATGAATGTATGTTTTTTCCTTACAACATCTATTTCTTCATTTTTTTAGAAAAATAAAACACTATAATCTTCCTCAACTCTTGATTAAATAACACTATTTTCACATTGCAAATCCTATTCTTAGAATCTACAAAAACCTAGTCTTCCACAAAAAATATTTTATGTAATACATATAGACAACTATATGGTTGGAGGAGTTCCCTTACGGGAAACAACTTCTCAAATTTCCATAGTTGGTTTCAAATTAATCAATTATTGTCATGAATGACAGGTCAAATCTTTAATTATTTATTAACTTAAATAATATTATGAAGTACTCAAATATGTCGATGATAAGAGGGATGATAAAGTAACATGCATAGCCCAATGGTAACTAGCTAGCCTTACTCCTAGGAGGTCTTGAGTGCGAATCTCCCAAAAAGCTAGTTTTGCCAATTACATATAATAATATTAGTTCTATTATATATATATATATATATACACACACACACATATATATATATACACATATATATATATATATACATATATATATATATATATATATATAATAATAAAATAACTAAGAATCATCTTACAAACATAATTTACAATAATAAAAGAAAAAGGTCAATTAACCAAAACATAAATCTCAAAACCATCAAAATAGTAATACAACCCAAGCCCAAATACGGTGTCTTCCTAAAAAGGGTACCTAAGTCCTAAGGGTATACTTGAGGGAACCTTGGTAATATGTCCACAACAACAACATTCAAGGATTTTGAAGGCACGCTCAAACTTGTGTGACTAGGTGGAGTTGATGCTTGGTACTTGCATTCTACATTAACAAGTTGAGAAATAGATATGTGTGTGTGTGTGTGTGTGTGTGTGTGAGCAATGAAAAAAATGGAGGGGGAGTGCGACATTGTGTAGATATCCCATAGAAGTGACTACGACTGCCTCCCCTCATCCTACACACACAACACCATATAAAAATATTTCTAAATCATGATTGAGTTATTATTTTTAGCTCGACAATAATCTCAAAATAAAAGTGAACTATCATCATTGATAATGTCATCGTGTATATAAACCAAATTCCATTAAATATTCTAAGAATATAATTCATTAGGTGAAATTCAAATCATTTACAAACTATCATTAGGATGAACATATTATCCAACATATTTTGAAAGCATCTCATTATATAATAAGATAAGAGAAAGTATAGAGTTCAAGTATGATGTCACTAGGGTATAAGAACTTGTAATAAAAAAAAATACTAATTAATTATAAAGAAAGGGTCAGATTGACTCCATAATATGATCTATTAGGTGATTTGGGTTTATCTCTAATCAATAGTTAATATCACAATCATTCATAAAATTGTACAAGAGTCTTTCTTATGACTATGCAGATCAAAGAATAGAAAGAACCTAATCTTATGGTGATTTTGAACAACATATATACACCATCCAGAACATAGTCATAAAAGTATATTAATCAACTTAATTCATCCATGTGTACTTAAACCATAAAAAATGAAGTTCCTCACACAAAAAAAAATCAAATTATTTCATAACACAATATTAGTAAAGTATCATGAACACATAGTAGGCATCACTACTCAAAGATAAATATATATTAAACATTTATGTGGAGATGAGATAGATTGGATTGCTTAATTAATTAGAATCCTTATTAGACAATAAATTTCCAAACTTCCAAGGGGCATAATCTAGTCTTGTGAGGGTTAGAGCGGCATTATAGGATACATTACTATTTCCTAAAACTCCTTATGACCCCTTAGGACAACTTATGATCCATTATTATACATGTTAGGGATCTTAAAGTGTCCTAAGGAGTCATAAAGGTTTTTAGGACACATTAATGTGTCCTAGAACACCTTAAGACACCTTACTACATATTACCATACATTAGTGTATGGTAATATGTCCTAAGGGGTCTTAAGAGTTCATGGGACATAGTGATATGTTCTAGATTAAGTTAACAACCCTTATGACACCAAATATGTAGAGAGAGGATTCCTAAATGGTACTAAGGGGTCACTAGGGGTCCTAAGACCCCTTAAGACCCCTTACAATCTCTTAAGATTCTTTATAACCCCTTAACATATATTAATGTATTGTAAGGGGTCTGAAGGAATCTTAAAGGGTCCTATGCCATAGGCATGTTTCTTAGGACCCCTTAAGACCATTGAGAACCCCTTATAATTCATTAGTTTATTGTAATGGGTCTTAAGGGGTCCTGCAACACAACAATGTGTCATAAGACCCCTTAAGACCATTGATGACCCCTTAGCACCCCTTACCATTCATTAGTGTATGGTAAGGTGTCTTAAGGGGTTGGAAGGGGTCTAAGAGGTCATATGAAAAATTAGAAACCCTTACAACCCCTAATATTTAGAGAGAGGGGTCCTTGAGGGTCCTAAGGGGTCATAAACAGCTCTAGGATACATTGATGTGTCCTACGATCTTTTATGACCCCTTAGGACCCCTTATATTACATCTTTGGTGTCTTAAAAAAATTAAGGGATCATGGAGGGTCCTTGGACACATTAATCTATTTTAGGACCCTTTAAGACCCCTTAGGACCCCTTTCGATTCATCAGTTTATGGTAAGGGGTCATACAGGGTTGTAAGGGCTCTAAGAAGTTTTAGAACATGTTAATGTATCCTAGGACCTCTTAACAATCATATGAACCCTAATATGTAGAGAGAGAGGTCTTAAGGGGTCATAAGGGGTGCTATGATACATTAAGTCCAAGGACCCCTTACCATGCATCTTAGGGTTCATAAGGGATCATAAGGTGTGTTATGACACATTAATGTGACTTAGGACCCCTTAAGACTCCTTAGGATCCCTTACCATTCATTAGTGTATGATAAGGGGTCTTGGGACATATTAATGTATCCTAGCACATGTTGACAATTCTTATGACCCTTAAGATGTATAGAGAGGGGTCTTATGGGGTCATAATAGGTTCTCACCTTCTCTCTCTTTCTAATGAGTCCTATGACTATTAATTTGTTCTAAGGGGTTATAATGGGTCCTAATGTGATATAATGGATCTTAATGGGTCATAAGGAGTCATAATGAGTCCAAAGGGCTCCTAGGACCACTTAGAACCCATTGGAACCCCTTAGGAAACATTAGGACACTTTAGGACACATTAGAGCCCATTAGTGTGTCCTACAATGATTAATACATTGTAATGTGTCTTGAGAGGTTCTAATGGTCCTTAATGTGTCCTAAGGACTTGTAATGGGTCCTAAAGAGTTGTAGGACCATTTAGGACCCATTATGACCCTTATCATACATTAGAACCACTTAGAACTCTAAAGAGTGTCCTATAGTGTTTAATGTGCTCTCTCTCTCAGCTTCTCTATCTCTCTCTAATGGGTACTATGACTACTAATGCATTCTAAGCGGTCCTAATGATTCCCAATATGTCCTAATGAGGTTTAATGGCTCTTAAGGGGTTGTAATGGACCCTAAGAATTCCTGAGACAACTTAGAATCAATTAAAACCCCTTAAAAAACATTAGTACACATTAGAACATATTAGTGTTTCCTATGATGATAACCCCTTAAACTAGATTCCATTCTACACACTTTAAAAAAAAAGTTTTTATTTTTTATTAGTTTTCAATGATTTCTAGGGGGAGCACACATAAATTTCACATTTTCAGGATGTGTCCACTTTGGAAAATCACAAAACATCATACCTTCATCAAAAAATTAGTAGAAAAATCTAGGATAAACTAGGTGGTGTTAGCTAATTTCTCATCAGAGTGATTATTTTTCTTAAAAAAACAAGTTAACATTTTAGGGGGAGCACACTAGATGCTATGTTATGTTTTTTTCATAAAAGATAGGACCACCATTTTTTCTCCCCAATTTTGAGGGCCCTAATCTCCACCATTTCTAAAATAAATTAGTATTTTAGAAACTATATTTGGAGTAGAACAACTATTGTTTTTGTCACATTTTGAAAATTTTAGTGTAATTATCCTCAATTTATCATTCAAGTTCAGAGTTTTTTTATTTAAAAAAAGTGGCATCTTATACCACCTTGTTGGTCCCTCATCTTTGTGCACTTACCCCTTCCCCCTTTATGGATTATATGCTCAATATTTAGAATTCTTTGGTTTATGTAGACACATCATTCTCCTTCAATTTGAGATTTTGTCTTCTCTCATGTAATTGCACCTCACAATCTTCAGGTTCATAGGCTCCTTTGATTTCTCAAACCATCTTCTTCCAAGAGGTTATCATTTCCCTTCCTTCACTCTCTCCCCTTGTACAAAGCTCCACCATGTTAAGGATGCTCCCTTCAATTTTGATTTTGCAACCTTCACCTTCTAATTCTCAGCAATGTCTTCACATTCAAATAAACTAGCTAATGAATCAATCCAGTCCATTACTCCATCAACATCCATCTTCCCACTAAAAATAGGAAGATATGATTTTTGGTCCATGGTTCTCATTTCCATAGACTTCAAGGCATTAACTAGATACATGTGTTATGCAGGAACTGCCTCTTCTTCTTCTTTCTCTTGGGAGTTTCTCTATTCTCCCTCTTCTCCCCTCTCTAAGGTTCAAGGTATTTCCCTTTCTAGTATTCCCTCAAATCTCTCAATCAATTGTCTACTTGTCGATGGTTTTCTTCTATGTTTTCTTGCACCATTTTGGAAAGTTCTACATTTTTTAACTTTAGAGGCATTGTCTTAGCCTCACCATATGAATCCTCTACTAACATAGATGTAATTTCCTTTCCCAAGATAAATATCTTAAGCTCTGATACCACTTAATTCAGAGGTGGTAGGGAGAAAAGTGAATACAACCCTATTGTTCCTTCTCCCTGAAAATACCAACTTCTTCAACCTAGTAAAAGGGAACCAAACAACATTCTAGGGCATCAAATCTACTACAAATTAAGTTTCTTCAACTCCTTTCCTTATGACCAACCAACTAAAAAACATCTTCACAATGTAATGTTTCACCTTCATGCTAAAGATTCAATGATCCCTTTAACCTTGTACTCACTTGATGTGTACAAATTAAACCTTTGCTTCTAGGGAGTAGAAGGGGTTCCAACCATCTCAAAAAATTTCATCTTGATCAATCCAATTGATCTGAAAGTCCCTTATATTCCCCAAGACACTTCTAGGCCTTATAGACTAGTTCTAGCTAGTAGCCCTATGTAGGAGGTTTTCAAAGAAAATAATTTATAACTTCCAAAGGATCAAGGAAAAAATCATAATTTAAAATACACTTTTTGAAGACACTTAAAAATCCAAAGGTATAGACTCCAACTCTTCTATCTGACCTCTGAACCCTTGACAAGATTATAAGACCTAATAGGCCTAGTTAGACCCCATAAGTGAGGAAGTCTTCACCAGTAAAATTATAGGCCTAATAAAATCCAAAAAATCCACCATTATATTGAGTCATCCAATCCCCAATTTATTCTACACATTTAATCTCTCAAAACAGTGACCAAGCATATGAGCATGCTTGGCCTATGGCTTTGGTGCAAAAATATGTCTTGACACTTCCAGGCCTCCAACCTATGGAATCCTAGGGTACATTTCTTTAACTTTCAATCTCCAAGTGGCCATTAAGATCCACTAGTGGAATTTGAAGTTATGACCATTTTTGTGTATTGTCCATATTATGTAGTCCACGCAGCTGCCTGGCAGAGATTTGATCACAAATCTTATGAATGGATTGATGAAGACCCCCAAATTTTTTTATTGAAGAGTCACTTCACAGTTCTTTCTAACCATGTCAAATTCTTATGCCTTCCAATTAGATGGATGTATTAAAACACCATGACAAGTTGCAAGAATATTGGAAACTGGAAAATGTCTTTATTCTTTTAAATACCAAAGTTCAAAACACATCATCCTCTCATTTTAAATTGATTAAAATATGTATATGTAGGCCTCTTCCAATATCCCCAAATATTTGCAAACATATTTATCTATTAGAGGATTTGGAAGACCGAAAACCACATTTTGTAACTTATCATTAACACCGTGTCTTATTGGTAAACTAAAACAAAATCCTATGAGACTGAAGGATGACTTATTGGAGACAATTATTTATCCTAATATAACTAATAGGTTCCAAATGAACCCAAAATTCATTAGACCACACAAAAGACACATCCCAGTCTAATTTTGATCCTTTGAACAAGTTTGACCAAGTGGCTTATAAGATTTACCTACTTGTCAATTGGTCTTACAATGGATCTTATTACAAAGAGATGGTCCAAAGGATCCAAACCAAATTTAGAGAACCTAAGATATCTTGTAACAACCCAGGAATGTGAGAGAGCCTTCTAGGGTGCTCCTACACCAAACACCAACAATTGTAGGTCTTAAGTTGAGAAAGGAATATTACAACAACAATGTGAATCTGACCATCTATAAGATTTTTTTTGGAACATTGATATATTTAACAACAACTAGGCATGTATTAATGCATTTGGTAAGTTTAATTTATAGATTTACAAAGGCTCCATTAGTGTCACATTCGAAATAAAGTAAGATAATCCTAAAAAACATGAATGGTATTAAAAGATATGTTATTTTGAATACTCCAACAAATGAGTTTAAGTTGGTTAGATAGATAATGATTGGGTAGGAATTTTGGATATTAGGAAGAACACATCGAGTTATGTGTTCCATATGAGATTGGAAGAAGTTTCACGGGCTTAGAAAAAAGAAACCTATTATTTCTCTATTTACAATAGTGGATGATTATATAGTAGAAAATTAGTAACATCTCAATCTATTTGGTTGAGAATAATCTTGTAATATTTGAATGAAGGAAAAGAGGATGGAACCATAATATTTTGTGACAATGTTTCATCAATAGCTTTTGACAAAAAAAATCATATTTCATGGAAGAATCAAGAACATTAAAATCAGGTATCATTTCCTTATAAGTTTAGTGTAAAAAGGTGAAATAAAAAAACATTTTTGTAGGTTTGATCAATAGCTAGTAGACATTTTTGCCAATCCATTGAGAAAGGACAAATTGGAGTGCCTAACAAGAAATATCAGTGTAGTTGATTTAAATAAAAATTGATCTTGTTTATTATCTCAAGAAAAAGGTGAGCATTAGAATTTTAAAATTAATTTATTTCCTTGAGCCTCCATGCACACTCCTAAGGCCACCTACATGTCAGCAGCTCCCAAAAGTGAGTTAATTTTGCCCATATTTGTACAAAATTTGGATATTGAAATGTCCAATTGGATCCTAACAGTATAACTTCATTAGTAAACTTAGTTATTATTGGTAGGTGAGCATGAATTTGAAATTTTCCTGAAGAGGGAATTTGAACAACCCCAAAAAAAAAATCTGAGTGGGCATAATAAAAAAAGGTATAGAAGAATATTTTATGAGTAGTAGCAGAAGGAATTATTATGTGGATTTTGCAGCAATAGTTGTGTGTGTGAATGAATATTTACTGAGCAATGATTGCTTTTGGCATTCTATGAAGCTCATTTGAAGTGAGTAGTTTGTAAGAGCTCTAAGTAGCTTCAGGTGTTTGGGTGCAGCCCCAAAATGTGACTATTATATTTATGAGTTTTTAGCTTATATTTGCAATATTTTGTTTTAGATTTAATAGAAAGCAAGAAATAAATCTTGCATGCCTCTAGTCATTTTTTCTTGTCTCTATTATTTTTATATTCCATTGTACATTCCCAATAATTGGGAAATTAGATTTTGCTAGTTCTGTATGCTCTGCCCTATTTTAGAGATATTAGTTTCTTCTTGGTATCAAAGCTTTGTATTTGAGAACATTTATTTCCAAGTTAATATCAGAGCATTTTTGTGTTCAAATTTTAGAGGATCCTAAAATCTTTACATTTTGAACCCGACACTAATGTCCTATATAATAAAAAAAGTACTTATCTATGAGGGGAAGAGCTCAAAACATAATTAATGTAGTGCACAAAATTATGTTTTGGGATTTATATTTTTCTATTATATTCTACAAAGGAAAAAAAAAATTAAATGGCTTTTGGAAGTTGAATTATTAGTAAACTATTTTTTTCTAACATATTTTGGAAGATAAATTCTTCATAAATTGGGAGAATATTTGAAGACTTCAATACTTCGTGAAGGCAATTTGAAGGCCTTTTATCTAAGTGGAATATTTTTTTGCTTTGTAATTTTGATTTAGAACATTATAAAAAGGATTGATAACTCAGTGGAGAGTGGCTTGGAGATGTGGCATGTTTGGGGTGAACTTTTTTATTGATATTTATTTTGTCTTCTTTCTCTTCACCTCTTTGTTCTTTCATATTTCTAATTCCTTTCAATTTGTTAAGAATTTTAAGTTGTTGAGATAATATTTTTGTTTACATAAATGAAAATTAAATTACACAAATAATGTTAGATCATGTAAATCACCATAGGACTTAAAGAAATGCGCTTTAGTATGTGCCAATATGATTTAATATAATATTCTATTTGGACTTAAGAATTCCTTGACCTATTTTGTTATGCTCGTTAGAAATTACATACAAATATTTAGCCTCCCGAAGGTTTCAAAATACACACGACTCCTATTTTATGTACCTGAGGTCTCACATCTAGAGGTACCATTATTATGTACACTCCCCCTTAATTGCATCTCTTTATGGCCAATCTTTGTATTGAGTCTAGAGCATGTAATATTTAAATGTATTATGCCTATTAGGTCTTATATCTAGGATTTTGCTAGTAGGTGGTGTGATGTACACTCCTCATAAATGGTATCACCTTAAAGCCAATGACTACTATACTTCCAATATCTAGCATACTTAAACTTGATTTTAAGTGGAGA
Source organism: Chamaecyparis obtusa (assembly GCA_027943335.1). NCBI lineage: Eukaryota > Viridiplantae > Streptophyta > Pinopsida > Cupressales > Cupressaceae > Chamaecyparis > Chamaecyparis obtusa. Next base: position 43,889 of record BSBK01001356.1, on the reverse strand, counting down.
TTTTTTTATGATGGAATATTATTACTTAAGTGAGGTGCCCATGATCCTCAATGTGCTTTTCTCTCTTTAGAAGTGAGATTCTTGGGAAAGAGTATACTAACTTTCCTTACCAAATAGTAAGATTGCACTTTTATATATATCTTGTTGAAAATCTTCCATAAATTTTAAGAGTGATATTGATTCTTAAAGAGAGATCATTATGTTCATTGAGGGGGTGTTAGAATAAATATATGAATGCGAAATAAATAGAATGACAATTCAAATATTTATAACAGATAAAGATTTTATGCGTAATTTTAATTGAATCTTGAATTCTTTACTATTCAATATTAGCAAATATTGTAGGATCATATAGTACATTTAAGAAATAAGATGGATTTTTTTTTAAAGAAGTATTTTGCTAATGTTAGTAAAGCAATTACACCCAATTCTCATTGTTCTTGAGGAAAAAATAATCAAAATAGAAAAAATTGGGCATTGCTCAAATAGATTTGCAACCCAACCCATGAAGTCTTTCTTTTTAAAATATTGGATGGTTTTTTTAAAAGGGTAAATTAGAAGAAAGAAGTCACTACCCTAGAGAGAATATGTACAAGGAAGAAGGAGAAATAATGAATATGATTAGAATCTTTTACCATTTTAAAAGGAATAATAATCCATTCAATACTTTTATTAGAAAAACCATTGTAATGTTTTAGTCACAACTAGAGGAAAACTACCACAAGATAGACCTAGTATTTTAGTTAATGGTTAATCATGAAGGAATTAGAAAAAAAACCAAAAAAAAACCCTAAGGGAAAATAAATATTTTTATTCCAAAAATAAATCATTTCCATCACGTGATGAAAGATCAGCTAATCAAAATGATCAGAGATAAGAGTTGATTACAAATTGCTTCCTTGTATTTGACAAATTCTAGAAGATTAGGAAACTTAACGTGCAATTATTAAAAATTCGTACAAAATCTTAATTCAGAACACCTAATGCTAACTCATGCAAACATTTTGTTCTTTCCATGTGATTGGAGAGATTATAGTTCGAACATTCTCCTTTTTAATTTCAACCAAAAATTTCTTCAATGCAGACCAATTATGTATGTGCTCTTTAACAACTCCTTATCTTCTCCTCCTTATCATCTAATTGTTTAAGACCTTCCAACTTCATGAGGTTACCATCCTGCAGTCATGCATTATGCATTGATCTTCCTTTAAACTACAATTTTTTTGACTTCTAACCTTTAATCATTTTCTAAGACTTAGATCTGCTTTCCTAACATTATTGAATATCAGTGGCTAAGAATAATTTGTGCAGTTCTAAAAAAAATTGTGATCTTCTTCATGCATATTAACCTTTTCTAATTAATGATCTTTAGGAAACTTCTATAAGGAAGCAAAGGTGTGCGGAAACGCTTCCTACGCTAATCTTGAGAGGATGATTATGCAAATTTCAACTTATATATTGCAAAGATCTCAAGAAATGCACAATAAAGCATAAACAGAATAACAATGAAACCATAACATAGTGATTACCGTGGGGAAACCCTTCCGGGAGAAAAACCCCACCCTCCAAAACTCGCACAATGTATTATCAAATCAAGAAGATTACAATATACTTGAAATGCAAGTTCTTACAGGAACGCATCACCACAACTCAAACTCAGAGAGACTCCTTCCAGCATCCAGTCTTGCAAAAACTCAATTTCTTCAAACTCCTCCCCAAGCCCTCCTTTTATAGTGATTTTACAACCTGGAAACCACTAGTAGTTTTACAAAACCATGGGCTTAACCACCATGCCACATGGTGCCCATTTTTGACATTTACATTTCCAAGATGGAAAAACAACCAGGTTAAAATAGTAATCCCGTCCATAATTTTGTCCCCTAGTTAAGACCCTCATAAAAGTCCCAAAATGAGTCATTAAGGCTCTAAAAATGGCCCACCTATATTCTACTATGGACAAGACTCATTTTTAACAACTCACTAACCATTTTCCAATGTATAAACATGTGGAAAACTACCTCAAACAAATTCTAGAATTTTCTAGAAAAAGACTGCAAGGTTGAGACACATGTTCTCAACATTCTCCCACTTGTCGAACACCTTGCAAGAGTCAGGGGATCCAAAATATCACAGACTTAATTTTTAGGGGCCGAGAGGCCCATAGACTCTGAACACCATCTGAACTTCTCTATGCTCACAGGCTTAGTTAATGCATCAGCAACATTCACCAAAGTCTCTACCTTTTCCAGCTTCACCTTGCCATCCTCAACCATATCTCTCACAAAATGATATTGTACATCAATGTGCTTGGTTCTGGCATGAAAAGTCAAGTTCTTCGCTAGGCAGATTGCACTCTGAGTGTCACTGCACCCTGTTTGAACTCTATATCTGAACACAATCTCTTTAACCAGATGGCTTCCTTACAGGCATGAGTAGCTGCCATATACTCTGCCTCAGTAGTGGACAAAGCAACCACAGCTTGTCGCTTGCTCATCCAACTGATTGCACCACCAAATAATGTAAACACATATGCACTGGTGGATCTTCTTCTATCAACATCACCAGCCCAGTCTGAATCCACATAGCCTTGAATATCTAAGGAATGCTCATTTCCTATTCCATGAAAACATATCGAGTACTCTGAAGTACCCCTCAAATATCTCAAAACTCTTTTTACTGCATCCTAATGTGCTCTTCCTGGATTAGACATATAATGGGAAAGAAATCCCATTGCTTGGGCAATGTCTGGTCTTGTACAGACCATAGCATACATCAAACTTCCAACAACACTTTGGTATGGTACTTGACTCATCTCTTCCATCTCCAATGGGGATGAAGGACACTATGAACTAGAAAGTTTTATTCCCATTGTAACAGGAACACTCAATGGTCTTGAATCCTGCATATTGAATCTTTTCAAAATAGTACCAACATACTTGCTCTGGCCTAACCAAAGCTTTCTATTTTGTCTATCTCTTACAATCTCCATTCCTAAAATGTGCCTAGCTGCACCAAGATCTTTCATTTCAAACTTTATTGAGAGCTGAGATTTAAACTCCTCAATCAAACCTTTTCCTTTTCCAATAAACAACATGTCATCAACATACAAGGCAATAACTAGGAAACGATCACCATCAAATTTAAAATATATACAGTGATCATATTTAGATCGCACAAATCCCAAACTCAACACATATGTATCAAACTTCTGGTACCACATCCTAGGACTCTGTTTTAAACCATACAAGGATTTCTTCAACTTATAGATCAAATGACTTTTACCTTTCACCACATAGTGCTCTGGCTGTGTCATGTAAATTTCTTCCTCCAAATCTCCATGAAAGAAAGCAGTTTTCACATCTATTTGCTCAATCTCTAGATCATAAGCTACTGCAATAGAAAGCAAAAATCTAATGGATGTCATTTTGGCTACTGGAGAAAAAATCTCACCATAATCTGCTCCCTCAACCTGAGAGTAACCTTTTGCAACCAAACGTGCTTTATACTTCTCAATGCTTTCATCTTAACCTATCTTCTTCTTGAACACCCATTTACAACCAATAGGCTTTCGTCCTTCAGGAAATGGTACAAGGTCCCATGTTTCATTCCTCTTAAGAGCTGCCATTTCTTCATCCATGGCTATTTTCCAGGACTCTGAATCATTCATACCAAGAGCCTCTTCTACAGATCTCAGTTCATCAATGTTAGCATTCAATGCAAATATGCATCTCCAATCATCAGGAGAATACCCATACCTTTCAAGTGGTTTTCTTTGTTTAGTAGACCTTCGAGCAGGTTCAGCTTCAGGTACCTCTTCTTCCTCTGATGATTCAGAACTCATAGAGCTCTCCTCGACTTCTTGTCTTTCTAAGGGCCTCGATTCAACTTTCTCCGGTGTAGTAGGTAGTTGAATCATGTCTTTCTTTTGTTCTATTTGTTCTGGCTGCACTGTAACAGAAGAAGGCTTAGTTTCTCTAAAAATAACACTCCTTGAATAAAATACCTTTTGTTCAACAGGATTCCAAAGCTTGTATCCTTTCACACCATAATTGTATCCGATGAAAATACATTTAACAGCTTTGTTGTCCAATTTTGTCCGCTTCTCCTTTGGCACATGTGCATATGCTTCGCAACTGACACTCTAAGATGTCTAAGTGAAGGCTTGTGGCCCGACCACGCTTCCATTGGCGTCTTATCAACAAGAGCTGATGTAGGAGACCTGTTTATCAGGTAGCAGGCAGTGGCTGCAGCTTCAGCCCAGAACTTTTGTTCTAGTCCAGCTCCACTCAGCATACTCCTAGCCTTCTCCATCAAGGTCCTGTTCATTCTTTCTACAACTCCATTCTGTTGTGGAGAATACGGAGTTGTCTTCTCTCTTTTAATACCACAAAATTTACAAAATGTGTCAAAATCATTGGAGAAAAATTCACCACCATTATCAGTTCTCAAACATTTTATTTTCTTTCTAGTCTGCAATTCAACCATTGCTTTAAATTCTTTAAAACGACTGAAAACTTCAGCTTTACTCCTAAGAAAATAAACCCATGTTCTTCTACTGAAATCATCAATGAAAGAAACATAATAAACTGATCTACCAATAGAAGGAACATCAACTGGACCAAATACATCCGAATGGATTAGATCCAATATACACGAGGACTTATGAGAACTCGAGTAAAACTGAATGCGGTTTTGTTTACCATAGATACAATGCTCACAAAAATCAAACTCAAGATTGCAATCATTCAACCCATCAACAAGGTTCTTATTTTTCAAGGTTCGTAGACCCTTCTCACCTATGTAGCTGAGTCTCCGGTGCCATAACATGGTCTTCTCTGCAGACAATTTTGATTCGGTAGACAGAGCACCCTTGGGTACCCAAAAACCACGACCATCTGTTGAAAGAGAAACCCTCTCCTTTTCCAACTGAGTAGTCTTTTTTACAATCTTATATGAAGTACTATTGCACTCAACTGTGCATGCATCAAGCAGGTACAGTGTACCCAATCTGCTTCCTCTTGCTATTACCATAGCACCTCTTACCATTTTCATACCTGCTTCAGAAAACTGTACATGCACACCCGCATCTATTAGCTTGCTAACGGATAACAAATTTCTTGCTAGTCCCGGGATATGCAAGACACCATCAAATCTTCTAATTCTACCATCAGAAAAATTTACACGAATACTTCCACGACCAACAATATCAAGAACTGAGTTATCACCCAAATACACCTTTACCACCATCAAAATTTTCATACTTACTAAACCAGTTTCTATTAGGAGTCATGTGGAAAGATGCACCTGAGTCTATTAACCATGCATTGTCACCTGCACAAGTGGCCAAGGCTGCGATGAAAGCATCTCCATCTTCCTTCTCGGATTCAGAATCAGAATCTTGCTTCTTTTTCTTCTTTTTCTTCTCCTCTTTGCGGTCCTTTCGGAAGTGTCCAGGTTTGCCACAGTTCCAAGAAATTGCCTTGGACTTCGCAAGAGATTTTGATCTCCCCTTATTCTTGGACTTAGAACGGCCATGCTGCTTTTCGTTCTTGCCTCTTTCTTTTGGTCTTCCTCGAACACTCAAAACCTCTTTAGCATTCAGAGAGACCTTCCTTCTCATCTCTTCAGAAAGTAGAGAACCAACAACATCCTCCATTTTCAAGACAACTGAAGTTCTCCCTATGGCCATGACAAGGCTGTCCCATGAGTCTGGCAACGAACATAGCAAGATTTGGCATCTTTCTTCTTCATCCATTGGCACCCCAACAGAGGTCAACTGAGTCACCAACATGTTAAAGCTTTCCAGATGCTCAGAAATTCGTCCACCTTCTTCCATTCTCAAAGAATACAATTTCTTCCTTAAGAAGATCTTGTTCACAAGTGATTTTGCTTGATAGATCTCACTTATCTTCTTCCAAAGCTTCTTTGCAGTAGATTCTTCATGGACATTTATCAGAATAGAGTCTGCAAGACACAATCTGATGAGACCTTTAGCTCTTCTATTAGTCACATCATATTGTGCGGCTAAAGTTAGATTTGTGGGCCCCTGCTTATTCTCATCAATCGCATCCCATAGATCCCGATCAATCAACAGATCTTCCATCTTCAGCTTCCACATCTCAAAGTTTGTGCCAGAAAACTTTTCTACATCAATCCTCCTTGACATGCTTGCCATCTTTTCAATCATGCAACACAGAAATGAAATACTCTACATAAGCTCCCACTCAAACCTTGATTAGCTCAAAAAACCCTGTACCCAACAAATAGAACCAAAACTGGCCAGGTTCTGATACCACTTGTAAGAAAGCAAAGGTGTGCGAAAATGCTTCCTACGCTAATCTTGAGAGGACGATTATGCAAATTTCAACTTATATATTGTAAAGATCTCAAGAAATGCACAATAAAGCATAAACAAAATAACAATGAAACCATAACACAGTGATTACCGTGGGGAAACCCTTCCGGGAGAAAAACCCCACCCTCCAAAACTCGCACAATGTATTATCAAATCAAGAAAATTACAATACACTTGCAATGCAAGCTCTTACAGGAACGCATCACCACAACTCAAACTCAGAAAGACTCCTTCCAGCATCCAGTCTTGCAAAAACTCAATTTTTTCAAACTCCTCCCCAAGCCCTCTTTTTATAGTGATTTTACAACCTGGAAAACACTTGTAGTTTTACAAACCCATGGGCTTAACCACCATGCCACATGGTGCCCATTTTTGACATTTACATTTTCAAGATGGAAAAACAACCAGGTTAAAATAGTAATCCCGTCCATAATTTTGTCCCCTAGTTAAGACCCTCATAAAAGTCCCAAAATGAGTCATTAAGGCTCTAAAAATGGCCCACCTATATTCTACTATGGACAAGACTCATTTTTAACAACTCACTAACCATTTTCCAATGTATAAACATGTGGAAAACTACCTCAAACAAATTCTGGAATTTTCCCGAAAAAGACTCCAAGGTTGAGACACATGTTCTTAACAACTTCAACATGACATCAAAGCTTTGTCTTTGAAACAATCTTCTAATCTCGTCGGCCTCTTTTTGTAGTGGTCAGATCTCCCTTTTCTTTGGACATGAAGCATGCGAGTTTATCAAAATGCCTTGATTCCTCTCGCTGGACTGCAAATATCTTTGACTTTAATCTCCTCTTACAAAAGTACAGACTTCAACTTTTCTGAAAGTAGCTTCAAACTTTGTGATTTATATAATACAGCACCCTTTCAACTTAGGTGGCTTCACCTTTAACCTTCATTGCATGCGTTGGCTTCATTCTTCAGCAACTATCTTTATCATCAAACCCTACACTTGAACTTGTGGCGGTAGTGATCTTTTCTTCCTTTCTGATATGGCTTCAACTATATGGAATATGTCGAACACAACTCTCCCAATTTCAAATACATATTGGTTTGGTCGAGTTTTTAAGTGACAGCTTGACCCTTGTATAGCGATCTTTCAAAGAAGACTGGGCAATTTCTTGCGCTTTTGACTTCTGGTAGAACATTGTGGATTACAATTTTCCTGGGGCTGACTTTTTCTTCAGGTGGCGACACGTAGATTTCTCCCAACAAGTAGCTCGGCTAATATTGGCATGTCTTTTTTTTAACATGGATCTTTCTTGGTCGACAACACACTTCCTTCTCTTTGTGAAAAGAGGAACTAAAACCCAAATTTAGGGAGTGCTAGCAATTTGTTTCACATTGATACTAACTGGCTTTCATTAACTACGACATTTCCCTTTGTTGGCTGCTTTTAAACAACCTTAAAATCTACAGTCTTCCCTTCCTAGCTTTTCTACTCTTCAAAATTCACACCCACAATCTACAAATTTTCGATTTCTAATAACTGATCTAAACTGTTCTGATATTAATTGAAAGAATTAAAAAACAGATATAGAAATTCTTCAAGGCAGACAAATCTTTTGGCTCCAAGAAACCTTCTTGATCACATGATCGTGATTAAAGATTAGTTGATGAAAATGATCGGAGATGAGAATTCATTCCAAAATTACTACTTTATGTAGAAATCTTGGAGATGAGATGGTCTCGATATAACTTTGGAGTTCTACGATAAAGAGACATCCATAAGACTTTTGTCTTGTCTTGGCAAACTCCGTTTCCGGTGAACATGTGCTCGATAGCGAGAGTGAGGTGTTTTGCGGAAATCCAAACTTTCTTCAATGTGCCGTGAAAAGGAATATGGTGACCACAGTTGAACTCGTATTGACTTTGCTGAGATGTCCAAATAGGATTAATTGAACAATGTGATTGGGCCATGCTGGAACATTGGGATCTCGGTGTATGTTCTCTTCGATGAACTGATACGAGGACAGTTGAACAGACAGAGAACTGAAATGAACCATTTCTAATCTGTAACATAAAAATGACCACAACGAATCAATGCAGGTGATGAATGAATACTTGAGAAGCTGTAGAATTGTTCTGTTGAAGCTTTTCGATTTAGTTGACTGTATTGTTGAAGAACAGAGCCTGTGTAATCATCAGAGAAGTCTGTAAACTTGTATGTAAACTTGATTTGCTGTAATACACTAAATTTTTGCTTTAGTGTGTTGGTTTTTATCCGTAAAGGTTTTCCCACATTAATTCTCTGTCCAATTTTTATTTGTTTATTCTGTCTGGTTTACTTTGTTCCCGTAGTGCATCTTTATGACTATAATTGAAATTAAAAGACGTCCATGTCATTCTCTCCAAAGATTTTGACATTCAAAAAGGCGTTTCCTCCATGTCATAACCATTTGTTTATGATTTCTCACCTAAATTTTATTTTAAGTCCTTTTCAAATTAACTAGCACTTGCACCTAAAGGAGGTGCTAGGGAAATGCTGATAGGTGTTTGATTTGAAAAGATAACTAACGCTTTACATAATAAAAGTAAGTGTATAAAAGTGTAGGTCTACAAACATGTATCATTGTAGAAAACAGTCTTACCATTCATGTTGGATGAATTAAAGTTATAATAGTATCCTATGTCTTTTGTAGGCCCTCCTCAAAAAGTGTCGCATTCAAATGTATAGAAAGACATTAAAAAATATAGTATTTGTGACTATAAACCTTCACCGTTTCTTCTTCTTGATTAGTAGGTCTGAATCTTTAGAAGGTAAAATGATATAATTCATAAGTGACAATAATTTTTATGATTTAAAGGAAATAATTTGAAGTGTAGTACTTAAAACGTGGGTGTAAAAGTAAATTCACATACTTGTTATAAGCTTTTTAAATTATGAAATTTCAAATATGACCCAGAGTCTAAGAAAAACTCTTCCTAAATCATATGAGTTGGCTATCACGACCAAGCACATCTAATAGTTGCTGGAAAATTACCTCTAGAACTTCAAGATCCTTGTTTCCTGCTGAAAAAAACCTCTTCTCAAGCTGTCCAAAAGAGTCAAATGCATACTTCAGCTGACAACCTACCCTCTCAATTGAGTTTTCCAAGCCTAATGAGATCAATGTAGTAAGAAGAGTAATAGATGATCTCTCCCTAGAGCTCATTGAGTTAAAATATTAGTCCATTGAACCAAATGAACAAGTTTCCATGCTTCCATGCCTTCCAGAACAACTTTTCTTGCATACTCTTATCAATATCCCACCTTCTTGTATGTAAGGAGCGCAAATTCCTAAACTTGACAATTATATTCCTTATTCCATCTTCAACCCTGGTTCTTCACAAGCCTAAATTTAAGCAAGTATAGGGGAGAGATTTTTCTACCAAATGGATATAATGGACTGCTTTATTAAGCAAACCAATGGCATGAATCAACAAGGTGAACAAGAGAGTGCTGATGTCCATATAAATTTTATAGTAGATCATGAGCATCGTGTGCATACAGAAAGCATAAAATCAGTGACATCATTGATCCTTTGCATTTCAGCTCGTTCAAGTCATTTTTTTTATGCTTTTTATCAAGAAGATAAGAGAAAATCACAAGCATCTCACAGGAAAACAATTTAAATGCAAAGGGAAGTAAAAATAAATGCATAGGGATTGGGAAACCAAGGAATTAATCTTGGCTGCAACATATATAAGACGTTTCCTTGTATTTGGCACAAATGTTATTCCCCTATCTCAGTTTAAAAAAAAAACACATGGAAAATGATCATTGGTGATCCCATGGACCATGATGACGATGTTAATTTTTGAAAATCTGCCTTGTTTTGTGGGGGAAGACATCAACGAAATAAATAAATAAATAAATGTACACAAGCCAATGAGGAAGGACACTTGTGCATAGAAGCCCAAGAAAAGAACTTTGAAGGAGAGGAGTTTAGCTCAAATTTGGAGTCCTTGTTTTTTGAATTCTAATCAGGACCAAGCTTCTATTTTAGCACTCAATGAATCCAATGGAAGCATAGAGTGTAAGTTTGAAGATGCAATCTCAAGCTTGAGGAAAGACAAAGTTGTTCTAGAGCATACTTAAATGAAGGTCTAAGCCATGATCAATGCATCTTAAGCATGCAAACAAAAAAAATTTGAACCATCCTTGGAAGCATAGTTACCATTAAATCTAAGCTTGGCATTAACTCCTGGCACAAGATCATGAGAAGCACAAGGTATATGTAGTTATGCACCAAACATTTCCCAATGTAAGCATTAGCGTGCGATCCATAACTTCAAACATCCATCCCAACCACATTCAAATAAAGAGCATTAAAATAAAAGCAAGTGGAAAAATGTGCCAAAGGAAAGGGCACCAAATTTTTTAGATTTGTGGTGGGAAGATTATGTTGCTCAAAGACATTATCTTTTGAGGTTAACCATGCATCTTTTGTGTCAACCAAATAGCACTTTTTGGTGATAGTGCGATTGGTTTCTATTTGAAAGCATCGACACCAAGATGAGGAATAAATTGACCCATAAGCACACCTTAGTGACCTTGTCTTCATCCAATACAACATTCACCTTAATATAAAAAAGTGGTGGAGTCTCATGATGCCTTTTACTTGTACGATATTGTTCCACATTCAAATTTAAATGTCGAGGATGTGAATCTTGTTTGTCTTTTAAGGCGCTGGCAAATGATATAAGTCAGTTACCTTTTAGTTTGAGGAAAAATATTAAATGAGATTGTAGTTGTACAACATTTCAAATTTGAAATTTTGGGCCTTCGAGGGATATGCTATATGTAATCACTGTATCATGAAAAATTGATTATTAAAATTAAAATAGACTTATGTGTTCTCTATATTTTTTTTATCATTATGCTTCATATGCATTATTTAAGTTTATTTTAAATAGTTGTTTGTAGGTTAATTTTTTTTCTACACTTGGCACCGAGTTGTTCACTAAGTCAACTCTTAGTCAAATTTTTGGGCTGCTAAATTTTAGTCAAGTCCAAGTTTTTGAACAATGTGTTCAAGTTTTCATCGTAGCGTACAATTCCTTCTTTCTGTTCAAGTGCATTTTTCTTTCCCATCTTTGTGTTATATTTATTAATTGGCAAAAAGAGGCAAAACAAGCGAAAGTGGGTTTGCAATAAGAAACCATTTTTTAACCAAAAATCTCTACAACTGAAAGAAAAAGCCCATATGGTCTAGAAATGGTAATTTCACAATGGAAAACCCATTTTAACTTTTGAAATGCGAAATTCAAAACAAGAATGAATAAAGAAACCCATTTCGACTATCATTTTAAAGAAAGATTCAAAACAAGAATGAATAAATCATAAACAAATTTATTGGTTTGGAAGATAGGGTAGAGATAGAGAATTTATTTCATGTTCAATAGAATCAAAATGAATAAATTAGTTGTGTTCTTTATTGCTGAGCCCAAATTTTGAATTCATAGCTAGGATAGAAGACGGCTCACTTTTCTTTATCCCTTTGAGATGTTTAAGGAAAAATTTATGCAACATTCTACATTCAAAATTGTGATTCCATTAAATTTGGCAACTAAAAGCAATTATATTTCATCCAAATGATAAAATCAAGTATAGAGTATAAAAAAATCATATTTAGGAGATATTTTCCACATCAAGTCAAATTGTGATATTGCTCTCAGAATTCAACTGTGTAGTTGTTTGAGAAAAACTCACTGACCCATATTTCATGAGTAGTGGTTCACAAGTCAAATTATGATATTGCCATAAAGATTCAAATGTGTAGTTGTTTGAGACAAACTCATTGACCCATGTTTAATGAGTAGTGGTTATCAAGAACTTATCTCTCATGATAAAGAATGGGGTTGTAAATAGAGTGGGCATAACCATGGAGAGAACTTCATAGTTAAATGTGCACCCATCTCTCATGATAAATAATGAGGTTGTAAGTAGAACGGGCATAACCATGGAGAAAACCCCATAGTTAAACACGCTCAAGCTAGAGTAGTACTGGGACGAGTAATCTCCTGGAAAGTCCTGACGCTTCATCTCTTTGAGCATCACCTAGATGCAATGAATGCTAAGTGTTCTATTCTTTATTCGAGTGTATCATGAGAGATGGATTCTTCTGAACCACTACTCATGAAACATGGGTCAATGAGTTTGTCTCAAACAACTACATAGTTGAAGCCTGATACCATTACCTAAAAATCCAAAGTCCATAGAAGTGGTAACAAGCTTAGGAATATCATGTCCCTTGCCCGCAATCTCACACCTAACGTGATATGACCTGGCTTCATCTTTTAGACATGGCCACAATACTTGGCTCCTTGACATAAAAATATTTTGTAAAAACCATAATATTTGTTAAACCATGAGTGGGAAGATTGATATGATTATGAGCAATTAAGTATTCACGTGCGAATTAAGAAATAGAAGCCACCCAGAAAAGACAGTAAACAATGGAGTGGTTTAGATGGTAAAGTGGGGTAGTTAAGACATTGACACACAAGATGTACTCCCCAGTCTTGAAATGGGTTCACCATTTACTACAACATGCAACCCTCATGCTGAGGGCAAGGGCTATGGGGCCTAATATTTGCACTGCCTTATAGCTCGTCCCATATCTACAATAGCCAAATCAAAGCCTGCCCTTAACTTTAATCTATACCTCGGGTATTGAATTTCTTTAGCATGTCTTCATTCCCTAGAAACCACTTAATTTTAATGTAACAACTATTCTAATTTTTAATAATTTTAAATAATGATAAGTTTAAATTTTAAACTTCAAAAATAATGAAAATTTTTAATAGAATTCTAGTTTTTAATATTTTTAAATAATGATAAACTTAAATTTTAAACTCAAAAAATAATGATAATTTTAAATAGAATTCTAACTTTTAATATTTTTAAATAATAATAAGTTTAAATTTTAAATTTAAATATAATGATTCAAAACTTTTTATATAATATTTCTTTACTGTGAACCGTGATTAATAATTTATTTAACTTTAGAGTATGTCTTTATTATAAAAAAGATTTAAACAAATTGATGACATAGAATAATTAAATTATAGACTAATTTATTTAAATCTTTTCTCTAACAAAGACATACTCTAAAGTTAAATAAATTGTTAAGCATAGCTCATTTTCCCTATTAAATGAATTTATTTTTTAAATTTATTTTATCAAAAAATTTAATTATATCTGTCTTCTTAAGAATTTAAGTAAATCTATGTTTATTAAAAACTTTAATGTTGCACACGAGACATAGCTTAAAGTTAAGGCAGGTTTTGATTTGACTATTGTAGGTATGGCATGAGCTATGAGGCGGTGCAAATATTCAGCCCCATAGCCATTGCCGAAAAGCCATTTTTAAAGCGTTGATTTAATATTGTTTTGTCCAGGTACCTTTTAAGCAAAATCGTGCTTGCAAAACCATTGAATGACAATGTGAAACCATTTTCTGGAAGCTATTTTCCGATGTAAGACAAAATCCAAGTACAAGTAACCTCAAAAGAGTAGCCTAATAATCAATGGTGTTGTGTTCAACCATTTTGACATTCATCTTGCAGACTATATTACGCTACCTTTCAAATATTGAAAAGAATAGAACTCGTACAATCAAAAGAAATGGAATTCAAGCTAATAGAAATTGAATGGAGATCAAAAGCCTAAAATTGTTATCAATCTATGGTAATCAATATCACTTTAAAGATCTAACGACTAAGAAAAAAAAATGTTAAAGAGTATACTTTTTAAGCAAAAAAGAAAACAATTATGCAAATAACATTACTTATATAGAGTTGTAAAAATGTATTTTCCATTACAGATATGGTAATCCAAACAACAAAATACATTAGTATTTTTTAAGTTTCCAGTCATGTTTCTGTGGTTATGCATATCATTCTATTCTCGAGTATGAGAAAAGCAAACGACACTATTAGGAACGGAGCGTACAATAAGCTGGATATTTTCCATGGCTTAAAATACCACTCGATAGCCCTAAGATATAAAACCAGAAGAACAAAATTGCCTAATAAAGCCTTACAATACCAACATATACAAAAGAGATTGCAAGCAAAAATTCAATCATTTGAGCAGCCAGAGTGTTTTGCGAGAATGCCCACATTAAACCAGGTCTACTACGCAAGGAAGAACTGACCTAACCGCTGGAGAAAACCAAGCGCGAGAGTGGAAAAAAATGAGAGCATGAGACAACCATGAAGCGTGACACAATAAATGAATGTATGGTAGGGAGTCTATTTCGGAGGAAAAGCCTATCGGCTTAATTACTTGAGTCAAAATAAATGAAGAGTTACTAAATTTTAGTGTATATTGCGTGGAATTTGACAGTCACTCCTACCTGTTCTATGGAATTTTTATGACGGTTTGGTCATTTTAATGTCTTTCATTTTAGTTTTAAGATAAATATTGATTTTAAAAAAAAATCTAATATACAAATAATTTAGTAATTATTTTAAATTTAAATATTTTATCAATATAATTAGTAAAATATATTTTATATATAATAAACATTTTATTTTTAATAAAGTAGTGAAAATAATCTAATTATTATTTTAAGACATGTATTATTATATATAATTAAAACTAACTAATTTAAGATGCAATTGTGTGTTCATAAGAAAAAAATGGTTAGTGATATGAATTTCTTATAAAAGTATAAATATTGTAAAAGTAGAAAATAAGTATAAATTGGTAGTATATGTAAAAAATCAGCAAATTTCTAAATTCATATGTTTTATTAGAAAATTTTATTTGTGATAAAAATAATATAAAATAAGAAAAAATATAAATTAGTAACATATGAAATATAAAAATATGTAATAAATAATATAAAAATATATATATATTGCATATTAATATTTTAAATTAAATTGCTAAATTTTTTTTCTAAAATTCGTATATTATATTTTAGTCATTACTATTTTGGCTGAGGGAAAATGTAAAGACTGTGACCCCGAAAAAAGGTGCCACATCAACAATATCCACAAGACCAGGGAGGTCGATCAAGTAATTCAACGTCGAACCCACATACCAACAAAACAAAATAATTCCCATTAAAATTATAGTGAAAAAGGTACATGATTTAAGCAACTTGTCAAATAGAATAAATGCATCTACAACAAGGAAAGGTGTCGACCACACTGTCGAAAACACCCAATACATCACATGTCATAAAACATTAAAGACATTAACAAAATTTGACCAACTTGTCGAAATGACAAAATAAAAGAGGGACTTCGACCTAACTGTCGAAGTGATACAAATACAAGAACGTATCTTACAAGGAAACAAAGATTTACAAGAGTCATGGACTGTCTGACATAAGAGAGAAAATATCAATACAATAGATCAACGGTCGATATAAAGAACCATAATATGCTCTACGTGAAGTCATTCCTGATAGGAGCTTCAGACACCTATACCGCACAAACATTAGGGTGAGAATATTGTAGGAGTGCATTTCCACCCTACCATGAAGCAGTTATGCTTCCCCGGAATCTTTCCTAACATGAAAGATACCCAGCCCAGCTCGAGGTAGTCTAAACAAGCAAAACTGAGAGGAATAATGAAATTGGTGCATATAAACTTATGAACTTTATATAATGAAATTAAAGCATTCCAATGCCTTGGCAACAAAATCCTTCTCTGAGTAGTCTAAACGTTTGCAAGTTCTCATTTCCATCTCATATAGAACAATTAGAGATGATTCCCCAATCATAACTGTGCAATCATTGTTACAATAGAGAATTACTGAAACTCATAAAACATCATACTCTTTGTCTTTTTATTACATATATAAGTATATCAAGGACTCCAAAACATTTCCTATATAGAATATTCTTTCCATAAATAGAGTTCATGGAATTCAAATGCAAATCCATAAAAATACTCATAGTCATGCAGAAGTTATCATATTCCTAACAAACGCTAACAAAAGATATCATGTTGCCCCAGAATAGTTGTACAATAGTGAGCAGTTCAACTATGCATTTAGTGTTTAGAATAGGGGTTTTCAACTCACAACACTTTGTAAAATCCTATGTGCTTTAAAACCATAACAAGGAGTAACAAAGATTCATAAGATTTCCTAAATAGGAACATCTATTCCTTGACTAGAACAAATCAATCATCAGAGAGTTCATAAATATGTGGCAGTCAGATGTAAGATCAAACAAATTCTAAAAGCAGACTAAACAAAATCTTTGCATAAAGAACTGGTACTAATCTCATGTTAGGACTCCATTTATAAGGCCACGGAACACTCAGTGGCTTTGTCTCACTATTGTTAAAAGTATGAACATGCTAACTTGACATATTTGGAAAAAGAAAATTAAACTTGTATGGCATTTATATCCTTAATAAAAGTTCAGCATAACTAACGTCGTAGTTATTAAAGGTGATTGAAGCTATATTTCTCCTTCATTTCAGCTTGAGAGTATCAAGTGGAAAGCTAAATATCAAATAAATAATTTATCTGATCTATCTTATAAAAAAATAAAATAAAAAAAACAAGAAGAATTTTAGTTGAACAATCCATTTCTTCATAGAAAGAATCCTCAAGGAAAAAGGACGGTTACTCATTTTCTGTGTTTGATAAAACTTAGTTTCAGAATCTCAACTGATACAGAAATAAAAATAATTCCAGACTTC
Source organism: Chamaecyparis obtusa (assembly GCA_027943335.1). Classification (NCBI taxonomy): domain Eukaryota; kingdom Viridiplantae; phylum Streptophyta; class Pinopsida; order Cupressales; family Cupressaceae; genus Chamaecyparis; species Chamaecyparis obtusa. The sequence goes on along the minus strand of BSBK01001356.1, from coordinate 26,862 downwards.
TCTCTAATAATTAGGATTTATTTCACAATTTGGGTCTCAGATTCTATACAGAAATAAAGATCAGCTATAAGTCATTATTGAGGTAACTCAGAAGCCAACACAACAACAGATTGGCGGTTTAAATAAGACTTGGAAGGGAATCACAGCTGGAAGAATACCACTAAATCCATAATCGAACCAATCGGTACCCCAAAATGCATGGCCTAACCAAGAAATCAAGAAGTTTGCACATGACAAGGATAGATGAACGTTGAAAGAAAATACATGACAGAACATTTAGACAAGGAACATAACGCCCAATAGTTGAAGTGGATACGTCCAGCATATGAGAAACCACTGTATTTTGGGTCATGACACTAAGTAATATTTATTTCAATACAAGTTCAGCTAGAGACATACATGGTAGTTTGATTATAGATATTTTCTATGATTTTAGTAGCAGAATTGGAAAACATTTTGCTTTTGCCTTTTCTGGTTACAATCTATAATACTTGAATGTTGAATCGATGGCTCATGTTTGTATATTTTGGCATTTTTAATATTTGTTACAAAATAAGGCCGTATTTTTCTTATTATAAGTGTATGGATATTTAATGTCTCATTTTTTTTTAGTCATAATAAACATAATTCGCTTTAGTTCTGAAAATGAGCAACACCAGCTAAGTTCTTTCTGGATAGATATTACCCATGTTTATTATAGAATTTTACTGCAAAAATTGCAAGACTTTCTAGGTCAATGCTTCTCATTTCCGAGCTCTATCTGATTAGGTTCGCAGTCCCTTAAATGTCCATTGCCATATTCTAGTCATCCTCCCAAAGTGTGGTCTTTTTACCACAGAAATACCACAATCACCCAAGTTGATATTCAAGGATGACTATACACATCTCTAGTGTGACTTTATTATCACTAGGTTGTACAAATGTTACAAAGTTTAATGCCGTATGTTGCCTTTCATCCTATTTCTAAGTACCCATATAGGTTTAGCTGTAGATGCATCTATTAAATATTTTTGATGATGGAGCGTCCTCTGAGAAATATTTTACTTCTTCGTAATAGAATATTTTCTTGGATCAATTACTCACTCCCAGCAAGAAGTTTTTGTGACGGTTTGTCCTAAATGTTGTTGTAGAATAAAATATTCATTGTTCTATGTCATACATGTCATAAAAATAGTTTTATTTAAGCATATCCTTTTTCTTATTCCGGTCATTGCTTTTGCATAGGAAAAAAAATGAGTGGATACCATTTCTTAAACTAACTTGTACTCCTCGAACGGGTCCATAATGCTCACAAAATCCATCTATTAGATATTCCATCCGATGGTCCCATAACAGAATGACTCCGCTATGAAGATTGGCAAGAATCCATGGCCTCTTGGGATGAAAGCTTAGCCCAATTACCCAATTGCTCTAAGTGATCAATGGCAGATCAGGAGTAATAATATTTATTTCCCTCCAGACCAAAGATTATGCCCATGGTATTACAATATTTAAAAAAAAAAAACCTCCCTCAAAGAATAGCATCCCCCCAGATATGAAGACCAGCTACCACCAGCCCCCAAAATAGGAAATCGGTTATCCTCTATTAACTCCCAATTTCTTCCCTAACCGTTTTATTCATATCCGGAAAACTAAGATATGTGAAATAAATTTTAACTTTCTATAATAAATTTTGAAATCCAATTTTTCCTCATCAATAATTAAATAATCCACTTTGGGTTATGACATCCTTCTCCCCTTAGACAATGCATCGCCTCGATTCATCAATAGGAACATATAATATGAGAAATAATACAAACATACGAGAAAGATTTTGTGAAGTGCAATCTATCTTTTCTTTTATTTTTACAACATTCAGGATAGTGTAAGAATGCAAAAATCATTGAGAATTATTTTTCCTAATAGAAATATCATGACTTTGACTTGTTGTGGAATTTTTTCTCTACTTCTCAATTCTCCATGCATTCAAAATTTCAATTTATAAAATTTTCTTAAAGAAGTAACACACATATTCATCAAATAATTTTTGTAAAGATAGTGTATGCACACATTTAAAATGAACACCAAATAAAACTTGGTTACCAAGCATCACAGACAAATTCTAGTGAGTGTGTGAATTCCATTACTACCTTCTAGTTTTTCAAGGTTAGGCTACCTCTCTCTGACAATATTCCCCTTTCTTATGATGTGTCATTCCATCTGTTATATTCATAGAAACCACACCAAAATATTAGTTCATGTCATTATCATAATCAAATCAAACTCTAATTCAATGCTTTTATAAATGAACCTGCATAATATTTTAAAATCACAACAAAGCACACACATACCTATGCTTTCTTTACCATACCTTGGCATCCCATTGAATTGACCACATTATTGGATACTTTATATTAATTTCCTGTCATACTCATATTTTTACACTCACAATACTTTTAGCTCATTCAAAATGTCAATACCTATTAATGGTCTTTATTTTGATGTATACTCTTTATGTATGACATACTTGATGTATTTGGTTTTATGTAATGATGAATTATCATGATGTATTGAAATACTTATGTCTCGATTAAGCACAACTATATAGTTAAAATTATGAATGCTTATTTATGTTAAGATGTAACAATTATTTGACTCACACTATCTTAGAGATGAAAACATATTTGTTATGATGTATTGAGTTAAAATTTCTCTATTAAATACTACGGTGATGAGATGGGCATGAGGGCCTAGGTCACATAAATGGAAAATTGGATTCACTAATCTTACAGGTGATTTGTGAGCATGCATGGCTGATTTTCTCACTTAGTGCGTACCACATGTTCTAGATGGTATGTATATTGATTTATTTTAGTTATTTAAGATCAAGTTATGATCTAAACTTAAGTTGAGTTAAAAAATTATAATCTGTATATGATTATATTGTCCCTTGATATTAAAATTTAAAATATTTTCTCCTTTCAATCAGGAAACAAGATATGTAAGTTTCATTAGACAAAATGTCCCTCTATAGATCCATGTCTCATAAGCCCTTAGACAATTGTTCCTCTATAGATCCATGTCTCATAAGCCCTCAGATAATTGTCCATCAGCTATCTCGAGATGGGAGTGTGGCTCAGGCATTTTTTTGCCCAACTATAAAGCCTTACACTTCCTTGGGATTCTACCTCCTTGCAAAATTCCCAACCCTACAGCCTATAAAAAAAATACAAAAGGTAGGGGGTATCTGGTGCAGCCGCAAAACTGACTACAAAGCACATATGCCTAATGTAGAACATAATCATGGATGTGGCAGGGAGATGAAACATAGGCAACATATTTAAGAAAACTTATGCAAACAACTTTGGCCAAAGTTTTTTTTTAATACTAGATTTCTACTGGCAGGTAGAGTGAAAAAGAAAACATCACTTCTATCCTTCCCCGTTTTTCCCACATTCAGCACCCTCACCAGAAGGTAAGCTTTCCAGTTCTCATACTTAGTAAGTAAAATTATGCAACTCATGCATATCATTTTTTTTTTTCATGCAATAATGCATTAAACAAAAGTGTTGAAAACACACAACAAGTCAACTAGTCAAAGGAATTATGCCTTACATCATGGACCATTGCGTACATCATGTAAACAATCACATAATTTGACCCAACTCATTAAATGAAACATAATACATAAGAGAAAAGAGTGTTGACATTCTGTCAAGAACACCAATAGTTTATTAACATAGAATAATTCTAGTCCATTTTAATCAAGAGATGCCGACCTACTCATCGAACATCGAGTGTATCCAAAATAATACATTAAGTTCAGATACCTCAAATATACACACAATGCCACATGCATAATAATCCATATGCTAGCAATATCATACTAGGGTCATAAAATGTACCCTTCTCATGGAATCCTTCATATCAAGAATACCCATGCAGTTCTCCTCGTAGTATCGAAACTCACATCAATACTAATTATTTCATGCAATGCACATTTAATATTCATAACCATGTGCAGGCTAGTTTACCTTGAACATTTCTTAAACTGATAAGATATATATTTCAAGCAAAATTACCACATCCTAGCCACCTCAAGATCATAAGAAATCTCAAATCCAAAGTTCACAAATTTTAACTCAAAATAAATTTAATAAAAATATATGTGAACAAGAACCATATTTGATAAATACACAAGATTTGGTGGCTAGATAGTAACAAGGAAACTTAAAAACTTCAAGCTAGCCCTTCATCACTTCCAAGTTCATCAAGGCTTAAATTAACATAACCCTTTGAAAATCAAATCACATATACATAGTGACTAACACTAGCCACAAGGAGGGAGTAGAAGCTACACGACACCTTGCGTCCAAGGTGTGCTAAAGAACATGACCAAACACCCGAAAAACATATCTCAAAGATTACATCACTATATAGAAACACATGTCATTAGTTCATGCAACATAACATTTGATAATTCTTTCTATTTTTTTTTTTACATGACATGTTAGGTTCTTTTCCCAAGAATCTCATGAAGATCTAGTTTCATAATAATTTTATGAAATGACCTATCTCGTCATTTCATTTCTTTCCTCATATATATATATATATATATATATATATATATATATATATATATATATATATATATATATATATATATATATATATACTCATCCTAGCCTCAACTTTTGGCATGTATATTCATATCCTTAGTGTAAAAGTTGATCATCAATTAACTACACCAATAAATCATGGAGATTTATTTCTTTTCTTGCTTCTCACATTTAGAGAAATAGACATTGAACCTTAAGTGCATTACTCACACCATAGTTCCAATTTTGAGAAAACACAATTACACAAATCAAAATTACACCATTTCCAAGCACTTCTAAAATATTTCCATATTTATAGTTTAGGGAGAAAACAAGGACAACCAAGAAGTCTCTCTCTCACACACACAAGAGGTAATGTCCTGAAAGTGATTGTTTTCACTTGAATAACTCAACACAAGAGTCATCCTTTCCTTTTTGTAAGGAGAAACCATAACTAGGAGTCTCAATGATCAACACATAGGACTATCACTTATTTACATAGACTGAGCATTAGTTGACTTACACATATTGTGCAACTAACGGTCACAACTAAGCATAGCAAACTCAAGGCCCTAGAGTGGAACCCAGAGCTCTGATACCATATGTAAAGACTGGGACCTCGACAAAAGGTGCCACATCAACATTATCCACAAGACTAGGGAGGTCGGTCAAGTTGGTCAAATTTTGTTAATGTCTTTAATGTTTTATGACATGTGATGTATTGGGTGTTTTCGATAGTGTGGTCGACACCTTTCCTTGTTGTAGACACATTTATTCTATTCGACAAGTTGCTTAAATCATGTACCTTTTTCACTATAATTTTAATGGGAATTATTTTGTTTTGTTGGTATGTGGGTTCGACGTTGACTTACTTGACCGACCTCCCTGGTCTTGTGGATAATGTTGATGTGGCACCTTTTGTCGGAGTCGCAGTCTTTACAGAAAACCAATTTTCGAGAACAGATAAGAGGGGGATTTAGACTTCACTTCTGATAGTGTATAAGGAGGGTATTCTGCAGATACATATTTTTTTCTCCATTTACCCGATATCGATTATGAAAGAAATGACCGCAATCGATGTTTTGGGTTTTCTTATAATCTTGACATGGAACCACGGTTTCTCTCCTGTGATAACTCCATGGACTCTATATATGCTCTCATAGCTATTCAAGACAGTGAGGATATCCCCCAGGGTTACTGAATCGGGTATGTAATGTCAACCTTACTTTATTTCCAAAAGCACTTTCTATGGTTGAACGCACCTCACTTTTGGTTCCATAGAGTCCCGACTTAGTAAGAGGTAATATCTTGTGGTATTTGTTGTTTTTCTTTTATTTGGAACATGATGTCTCTTTGTCTGTTGGAAACGGTGGTATGATTGGTTTTTAGCAAATCTTCTAAAAATTGCATTCATCTCTTGGCAACATTGTATCAAATAATTTGGTTTCCTTTTCCATGCCTCCACTTTTGGCGTGCATGTCTACAAGAACATTTTGATCCATAGTATCTCAGAGATTGTTTTCTAGTGCTATTCTTGGGCACGTTTATACCCTGTTCAGGTTTGGAAATGATCAGATTGAATGTTCTTGTTGAAAGTTTTCTCTCTACCGTAAATTGATTCTCTAACAAACCTATTTATTTTCGCAGTGATGAGGAACCTTTTAGCCATTTCAGTCCTTGCGTTGAATGAATAATAGCTTATAAGTTTGATATTCCGCTTTATCGAGGAGAATATTATATCTTTAAGTCGTCAGTGTATGCCTATTGGTACATACATATACTAGAGAAAGAAAATATGTATCATGAATTAGGAACCATGCTTTCTAGCCAGTTACGAATTGCATTAAGAGAGGCAGTCTTACTAACAAGGAAACATTATCTTCTACTTCAAACTTGTCGATATTACCTCATTTGGAAGGAGTAGATAGAACAAATTTAACTTCTATCACCCGAGATTAAAAGGTCTTTAAGCTCGTTCATAGGCTACAGGAACGTTATCTTTAATCCATTGATATTTGTAGAGCAGGAGCGTTGAGTGGAGCACTTATCAACAACTTCTTGTCCATCACAGATATAACCTGCGTTGTCTGTTTTCCAGGATCCAAACCATTAGATGAACGCTATCTTCTCTGCTGGACCCAACTACAAAGATCTAATTTCTCATCTGGGTCCTTTGTATAGCCAAAAGAGGCATCCGGATTTAGGGATTCTGATGGCTAGAATATATGCAAATCATGTTGTTAGGTCTTTAAATATTCCTTGCCAGTGTAATTGGGTGTTCAATAGTCTACAGCTAAGAGGCCCTAATCATTAACATTGATGTTTGAAGACACTAACATAGAAATTTGTTCTCAATTCTTCTTAGTTTTGAGCTATAATACTCGTTATTAAACTCAACATCTAAAAAGATCAGTAATGAGTTTTGGTGATATGGTCAAAGGTGTACTTGTGATCTTATCATTGTATGTTATTGAGATGAAGGCACATAAGAAAAAATATGGTACTACTTAGAAAAGTGTATTCTAGGAAGTGCAAATCTGATTCCCCTTACCAATTTAGTGATTATTTAAAAGATCATAAAGGAGAAGCATTAATTTTTTTGATTTAATAAGGTACTTTAATTATGATGTGTGTTATGATGATTGAGGAAATCATAGAAAAATTCTTAATTAAATATTTTAGTGGTTTTTATAAAAGTAGTAGCAAGAGGGTGTTAGCTCGTGGAACAATAAACATCATACTAGAAGTGAATTAACAATAGATTAACCACATCTAGAGTACTAGTCAAGTTTAAGAATATCAGAAAACTAAAATATGGAAAACAAAGCACCACCAACAAATAACTAGAGTCTCAAAATAGATCGAGTTCATAGGATGAAACTTAAAAAGTTGACAGCAAGCCACATAGGGCTTAAAAAAAACTTCAATAGAGTCCTAGCATTAAAGCTATTAAATAAAAAGAAAACATAGCCTAGTAGGCTAGCAAAAACATCACAAAAAATCATAACCAGGGCCAGTTTCCTTTCCATAGGCACTTGGAAAGTAGCATATCCTCCCATTCCTCCTATAGAAACTTGAAGAGTTCGTGACAATCTTCATCCTCCACAACTTATCCGTCAAACACCTTCTCGTTCAACATGTAAAGGGTGGTGGAGGAAGCATGCATGACCTTCAACGTGAACTTGTTGACGTTCGTCAGCCGCTTGTTGGTGCCCTCCATGTCCACCTTTAATTAGGCCACATTTTTTTCAAGCTAAGTGATCTGATGCTTGAATTTTCCCACCACCCGAGTGCGAGTGTTACCCACCTCCTCATTAGGCATTTTAGTCTCACCCACCTCCTCCATAGCAATGTTCTCGGTATTGTCTTTTCTCTCTCTCAAGTTTAGAGTATCTTCCACTCTCTCATGGCTATCCGAGTCCACCAAGATCTCCTCCTATTTCATGATATTATTTATAGCCTTTTTACCTTTTTCCTGAGCCAATATGTTGGAGTGGCAATTTTGGCCGAGTTCGGGGTCTACATTCTCATAGGTGTCAAGATTGAGGATAGTCCTCTTACCTTTCTTATTAGGGTAGTGGGCACAAGCCTTTGAGGTGCGATCATGCTTCATGCCAACTTAGGAATCAGGGATAGGGTGAATATCAGAGGAATTTGGACTCGCGGCAAGGGTGGAGTCACATTGTTTACTCTTAGACCTAGAGGGAGTGGGAAGGCCTTTATCTAGAGAGACTAAGGGCGAGGGATGGGGTTGACGCTAGGCGTCAAAGACAACGAAGATGGTGGGAGGTGGGTAGAGAGCCTTGTGGAAATTATATAGCCTCAACATTAAGCCTTGGTGAAGGAAGACATGTTTTTCCCCCTACTTTTTAGCCTTAGAAACATTGGGCACATTACCCTTCATGGAGTGCAATAGAAAAAATGGAATGGAGATCAATTATTTGTGCCTAAGACGATTCAGAAAAGGAAAATGGTAGTAATTAAAAACCCCATATCGTCCTTCCAACATGAAATACTTCATGATGAGCTTGCACATTTTGGGTTAGAACTCTTGGAAGTCCTTCGTGCTATAGCTGCCATGTTGCGAGACAGGCTTCTCCTTAGGGCTTCTAAAAAATTGGGCCAAGTCCACCTTGGCAGGGGTTTCGCTGGTTTTTTTTCCACTTGTGGCTTGTGGTGGCAAGACCCGTGGCCTTGCCAATAACTTCCTCATTAAATATTTCAATGTTATTATGTCACAAAGGATGACTTATTAGTGACCTTGGTTGTAGGATTTATCATAGGAATAAAACCATTGACAAATATAATAGAGAGGTTTATATAAATAATTAGTACGATTGTTTGATATCCATAAAGATGTTTTAATTACTCTAAAATTGTCTAATGCAATCAACAAAATTTCTTCTTAATTGATTAAATAATCTTTATTAATTAATTAATTAGTATCATTCTTGTAATTCAAATTCAAAAATTAACATTTCCCTCCCTTCTCATAATTAAATATTTTTTAATTATTTAATTATCTATTTTTCTTCTAATATTAATTAAACAATTTTATTATTTAATTAATCAAATTTCTCCACTTTAATTAAATAATTTTTATTATATATTTAAATACTTTATTTTATTTGTATCAAAATTAAATAATTATTTTAATTATTTAATTAGTTAACTAAGACTTCTATAATTGAATAAATTCTTTAATTTATTTAATTATTTATTTTTTCAAACAAAAAAAATCTCCTAAAAATAAATAATTTTCTTTTCAAAAATTTATTTATCATAATCTTTTATAATTAAATTGATTCTTTAATTTATTTAATTATTTATTTTTCGAAGAAAGCAAAGTCTATTTAAAATAAACAAAATCTTTATTCTATTTATTTATCTCAAACTTCTATAATTAAATGAATTATTTAATTATTTATTTTTCCAAAGAAAGCAAAGTCTCCTTAAAATAAATAAAATCTGTGTTTTACTTATTTATCTCAATCTTATGTGATAAAATAAATTTTTAAATTTTTTTTTTTAATTCTCACCTAAAAATAAATAAAATCTTTATTTTATTTTATTTTTTAAAATCTTGTCCAATTAAATAAATTTTTAAAATTATTTATTTCATTTTTTGAAGAAAAACTTTCTCTAAAATAAACCAAATCTTTATTTTATTTATTACCTTCTCTCTTGCACATAATTAAAAAATTATTTTATTATTTAATGCTAATTAAGTCTTCAATTTCAACCACTCTTCAAATAAAGCAGTATGTTTTATTTGATTTTAAATCAACTTTTTTGAATCTTGTCCGTCCAAGATAAAATCTCTTTCTTCAATCTCAATCAGCCATCAGTCTAAAATCTCTTTTTAAACCTTCTTTCTCATTTGAAGGATCCCATTTTTTAATTTCTAAGCACAATCTTTATGCAAGTTTTTAGAGTTAATTGTAATCAACACATCAATAATTTTATCACAATTTTCTCAAATCTTCCAAGTCAAAGAGTTGTTAGTATCAACTCTGAGCACCATTCAAAACAACATTTCAAGAGAACAAAAGAGAAAAGCAATAGAGGCTTGAATTATCTATTGGTTTTTACTTTATTATTTATTTTCTTTCTCAATAGATTAGATTTCATTTCTATTGTTATTGGGGTTTTAATAGATTTTTTTAATAGTTTTTTATTTATTTAGTTCGATGTTATTAACTTGTTTTATTTAGTCTTGCGTATTTTATCCCATACATTTTGGTGAACCCAATGTGAATCAACAACTAATAGATCCTTACAGACAACCAAAAGAATCTTTAGTCTTGATCTCATGGCCAAGATCAATTAATTTTTTTTATTAGCTATGTTTCATTATAATGAAAATTATAGATTTTGGAACATTAAAAAAATAGACTTAGCCAAATTTCAGGATTTAGCATGCATTACTAACCTTGTTGTTTCAGCACGTGACTCTTCAAAAGAAATCTCTTTTCAAAGACCCCTCATTTTTTTGTTAATCATTATCATGCAGGGTGGGGGAAAAGTTGAAATCTACTGATCAATATTTGTTGCAAGGGTAGCTTAGTTTTCTTTTCTTGATTTCTTTTCAAAACACTTCAATTTGGGCTTTTCAAAAGAACCATGTGTCTATCATACACACTTGAATTAGAACTTAATAACTGAACATCTATCTTGTGTATCTGGCACACTTGGGCTTCTATAGAGTGGTCCCACTATTAACATACACTATCCATTCCCACTGGCTCTCGTGGTCATTCATGTAAGAGAAAAAATGTTAACGGTGCTTGATTATTATTTTTTTAGAGGGCGGCCTTAGGTGGAAAAATAGGTACTCACAACAAAGGATGATCCTAGAGGTAACAAGCTAAATCCAAGCTCTTCCAAACTGCTATATACATGATGTGATATTCATTAATGTCACAATAAACAGGTGTGATTTTTTTATGCTAGCAAAAATATCCTTCAGTATCCTTGTGATGAGTTAAAATCTTTTATTACAAGATATAAAACATCTTGTTTTGAAATAATCGAGACAACCCCCTTAATTGGTAATATTGTTTGAGCATAGCCACCTGAATGGATACCCTTACTAAAAATAAAATATTGTTAGTTTCCAAAAAACCCTCTATTTGATAATATGGAAGGTTGGAGACCAACTAAGACACCCCACATACTTGAAGTTCCTCATAGAGATAGAAATTATTGGAGAAGTGATGTCCCTAGGAATCTGAAGTTTGGTATGCTAGAGAAGGGTGTGTCATGGAGGGTAGCTAGCGCTAAAAAACTTCTAAGCTATCCACATTGTATAGTGTAGCTAGATTTTATCCAAGTGGGGATTCAACAATAATGTCCTTGCCATCCATAGGGTTGTTATTATGTCTGATTAATCTTAGAACTATAAAATATTGTGTCTACTATGTTCACTCGTGTGATTATTTTAAATGCAAAACCAACTTCTTACAAGTTCAAATAGGTCAAACATGTTAGATTCCTAGGGAGTCAACAACCTATAGGAAATAATCAAACAACAACTAAAACTATTCCAAAATGAGAAGAAATTCCAATTAATCACTATACTTGCAAAATGAAATTAGTTGTTGAGTCTTATTGTACAAACTTGTAAATCTAGCAATTCCCTTTGTATTTCCATAACTCCTTGTGCAATTACACAGTTGCATGTATTTGGGCACAAGTGTTGCTTCACTTTGCCACATTTGATCCATTTATTATCACAATTTCCTAGAGTGTTGGTGTCTCACATTACTCCAATTTCCATGTATTCTATGACCTGTCTAGTCAGAATTTTTAGTCAGCAACCTTTCAAATATTTGTGCACAAATCTGCAAAGTGTTTATCTATCAAACTGAAAGCTACAAATTGTTAAAGCTATTCTATAGAGTCTGTAAACTATCTATTTATCAAACCTGAAAACTATCAAACATCCAAAATCAGCAAACAAAACAACCACTTACACACCTTTTACAATTTTCTCAATACCATGGTCATCCTTAATATTCAAATAGGATTATATTGAATTTGTCAACATTAGCAAACCCCTCTTTTGGTTATGGTAATCATTTAGGATTGTCAATCAAACCCGTCAAACTATACCTCATTTGACCTCTCCAACATCATAATCTTATTGAAACAATCAACCTTGACTCCATGCTTCATTTAAATCAAGAGTCTAATCAAATCAGTGTCAAACCATTTCAACTCTGATATCAAAAGAAATCAAACTTTGTCCCTAATATTGTTATTTTTTAATAGGAACCAAAACTTGTTAGAAGAGGTATTACCTTTTGTCTAGACATGTCATAAATCACATCGTATCCTACTATCAAAGAATTTTTTGATATGTCTATTCTATACCCTTTAGGTCAGAGACTAGTAATCATATCTCAAACAAGGAAAAACCTAAATAACATGTACTTCAATTCATTTCCTCCCTATAAATAAGAATAAGAACCCAACTACTATGATGATATAGACCCTTTTGTCTATTAAGAAAATTTAGCCAAGTTGGCACACAAACAATTGCAAACTAATATCCTCATACAACAAGTGCAAGACCTACAAAATCAACTACATAATCTTCAAAATCAAATTTAGCCAAGGTCTTACACTACAGAGGACTTATATCCCTATCCCATTGACTATATACCTCTGATCACATCACATGTCAATGAATATTCTGTGATCTCCTTAATTTCACCACCAATGATTTCCCAAAAAAACACAATTGAAAACATGTCATCCTTTGTAAATCAATCAAGCATGATCCATAAACAACCTATTGTACCACATATTCAATCAAAAAATAACTTACAACATGTAAATGTCAATGTGGGATCACCAACAAGATCACTCAAGAATAAAACATTCCAATCTAGTCCTTTCAATCATTTGCATAAAAAATTGTCTCATAATCATCATCTTATTGTTGAATAGAATCAAAATCATCTACCCATGTCTAGCAATGACACATATGTTTCCCATGAAGAAGTTGTCCCTCAAGAAGCCTCCATAATTCCCACTCGTTCTTCATCTCCCAAATAATCACAAGAGAAACCTTTTCTATTTTCATCAAATGATATATCCAATGATAATGCCAGAGAATCCTTGGTCTATTGTCAATCTTTCATTATTCTATGAGCTTGGGTTACAGTTAGTAGTTTTTGTGTTTCTAGTTGTGGTTGGTCCAGCTAGATATTTAGTAGTTGCGCTTGTACTGGCATGTTCTAGATAGTGTTTTTTTTTCCTTCTTTGATCACACCTTATTTGGTGTTAACTTGTTCAAGATTTGGAATATTTTGTGATTAGGCAATCTTTTATCTCTCATTCTTTAGATTAGTTGATAGGTTTGGGTGTGGTCTAGTTTTCTGTGCGAGTTAAGAGTTGCACTCATGGATACTTATTCTAGAGTGTTCTTAGATTATTCTCCAGTGATCACATCACTTGGTGTTGATTGTGTGTTGAGATTTATTTCTCTTTCTGGTTTTGGGTAACACGTTCATGACTAGCGTGGACTTACTTTGAGATTTGTGTTGCGATCGAGATTATGGGATTCTTATCCATTGGGATCATAGTCTGTGGATCATGGTTCCTTCATGGATTGTTCCAAATGATCACTTCTTCTTATGTTATATTTTATAGGGTTGGACATATATTTGTATAACATTTCCTACTTTGGGGAATGTGATTTATTGCACGCCAACTTATGGTCATGATTTTTTATAAAAGTAGGGCATGGTTTAGTGATACAAGGGAGACTTGGAAGAAAATTACAAAAGGTATAGTAGTGGGCTATTGACCTGAATCTTGCAGGGATATTTGGGATAGATCTTGGAGTTGTTTTCTTTGTATGTGGCCATAACTAAGAAGGCCTTACAACCTGGCATGTATAGTTAAATTATGATCAATAAAGTATTTATTACCTCTTGTTGTGTCAAATTATTTTTTGTTTCTATTATACTAACTCTTTTGGCAAGGTTGGGAATATCCTTTGGAGAATCTCTCACCTTAAAACTACATCAGATATTATTAGAGAGAAGTTTTATGTTGGTGGTGTTCTCAAATTAATGTCCCTGAGCTTGTGATTCCTTGGAGAACTTATTAATGAGGTGGTAGAGTGGAGATCAAGCTCACATCAACTTAAGGACTATACAAGGTGGTTATAACTTGGATTAGTTATACTTAAGGTTTTGAAGAAGTCTCATAGAAGACTAAACCCTAAGATGATTGATCACATTAAAGATGATCTGCAAGATGAGATCCATAATGAAATGAATGAATTGAGGAATGAAGTCATGGAAGGTATCATAAAAATTACAGGTCCTAGAATATAAGATTCTTATGAGGAAGCTACTAATGAATTTGGATCTACAAATATTCCTATATCTATTGATGAAGATGGATATGCTAGGTTGATGAGAACTATGGATAGATTGGATACTGATCATAGGATGGAAGTATATAATTTTTTAGGTACATTAAATCCTGTGGATCTTATTGATTTGATAGGAGAGCTTGAAGAATACTTTGAGCTTAAAGACATATGTGATCCTTTGAGGGTTATATTGGCATAGACTAAGTTGAAAGAAAATGCTTCTCTTTGGTGGAAGGATTTTCAAAGGAATAGATAAGATTAAGGAGAATTGAAGATTACTAGATGGAAGCTAATGGTTACTAAATTTAAAGCCAAGTTCATACCTGAGGATTATGAATTGGAATTATTTAAGAAATTAAAGAATCTAAAGCAAAAAGATCTCAGTGTGAAGGATTATACTATGGATTTTTTGTTAGGAATAGTCCCAAGAGATAACTGAGAGGGGGAGGTGGGGGGGGGGGGGGGGGGGGGGGTGATGAAGGGTGCTCCCCTTAATACCACAAACACATAACAGAAATAGAGAAACAACAACAATATGCAAGAACAGAAAATTGGCTTCTTATTATCTCCACAAATGTGGAATTACAAACTTTCAGAATTACAATATGCAAAGCCACATGGGCATTCCCTTACAATATTCTGTAGGAAAAAGCCTCGAATTATTACCCAGACCTACTACCCAGAACTATTCTGAACTGCCTAAGACAATAATACAGCCTTCCTTATATAGGCAATTTTCCACTGCCTGGGAAGGTTCCAGAATTTTAGCCAATAAGGCCGACCAAACTTAGAATTATTTTATTTTACATTTTATTACATCATAGTCGGCTCAAGATAACCTTTGAAACCCAAACAGAAATTTTGAAGAAAATTATTTTCTGCCATTTCAGGTGGCCCAACTTCCGAAGACCATAAGTCATCACCAGTTGACCCGATCGGCTATTATAACCCCATTTCAGAAATGCCACAAAGCGCTCTACAGGCTTGACCCATGCAAGCGCCCATCACCCAAATTTTTGACCTCATCCGGAGCCTCTAAAGCCTTCAAAACTGAGTTCAAAGTTTCTGTACCTTGCTGCCAGTACCGAAAATCTTCAATATCTTCCAATATACACTTGATCTGGCAATGGAACTTTACTGGCAGACTTATATGACCAAAATGAACCTCCAAGAAAGAAATCAGATCATTCTGAGCACATACAAAAATTACCAAAAATAGTAACTTTCCATAAATAGCAGCTCTGCACAAAATAACCCTTATTGAATATAAAAATAGAAATATTTTTGGGTGATACAAAATTGCTCTTACACCCAGGATGCTCCTGCATCAGGGGGTTGAATTAGTTATCTACAAGATTCAATTATCTATCTAATTAAGTAGAGAATAATAACAACCAAGAGCACAACAAGATAATACAATAAACAACACACCAATTTTTGTCACGGGGAAACCCAAATAGGTAAAAACCCCGATGGGAATTAGCACCCACAAAGAACTGCACTAGTGTATAATGATCCTTGTTAGAAGATATTACAACCCTATTAGGAGCTGATCTTTATAATGCGTGAAGTATAGTAACCTGGTCAAAGGTTGGACCCTATTAGGAGTCTTTTACAAGTAACCCTATTAGGGGTGAGGACACACTGTCCAAGAGTGCACTCCCAAATGGTAAAGGATGCAACCTTCTGCACAACAGATATACACTATATATGATTTGATGAACTATAGAGTAGACCTGTTGTCTTGATCAATTCCAATGATTATTACAAGCTCTCTTCTTCTTCACATAGATCTACTGGTGAATTAAATTTCAAATCATTCCTTTATTACAAGAATAATGCATCAGCCATGCTTCTCTGCTACTTCAATCCTATATTACATCCGCATTGAAATATAGCTAGATATCCACACCCACATTCACTACATTCACACTTAGGTAATAAAAAATGATCAACCATAAATATGAACCTTCATAATATGTAATCAATTTGGCTCCAAAAACTTCCCAACAATTGTACTAAGCACGCAACACACAAGGAAAGACACGCAACTCAAGATGAGTAGATGCATCGCTTCACATAGTCGGCTCCACTAAAACAAGTGTAACTTCATTCTCCAGATTCCACATGTTATGTGCTCTTAAAAAGTCATCCTTAGTTTATCAAAAAACATTAATCCAAACATACATATCACAAAGATAGGCGCAACTCCATAAACAAACCAAACATTGTTGGCTCTCCATAAACTGCAACATAGAAAGTGTAACTATACTCAGAACATCATAACTCCACTTCTACTACATAACTAAGATTGCATACATAACCATAGCATACTAAATATGTTTAGTGCATAGATATAAATGTGTAAGGCTTCATCATCATCACACTAATAGAACTACATACAACACTGTTGCACACTATATGTTTTTATCAATGACAAACATATAGTCAACCATTGGTTAGAGACAAATCTCCAACAATCTCCACCTTTGGCATTGATGGAAACATATGAAATGAAAAAAAACATCAATCCAAAAAAGGGTCTTCTTCTGTACAACTTTCTATATATCCTCAACATGAGCTCTAAACAACTTTCTCAATATCCTCAACAATAGCTATGAACAGACTCCTCTAGATTTATACTTACCTTGACTCTATACTCCCCCTTTCTAGAGACTTCCTTATTCATTTCTCCTCTTTTCATAGTTTTTCATTTATCCTCTTTACATACTCCCCCTTTGACATCAATGGAAAAGGGCACCAAAAACAATGAGGCTCATGTACTACTCCAAAAAAAGAGTAGTCAACCAACCATCAGTCACCAAGGATTGATGCACTTGCTGCAAGTTCTAGACAAAACCAGGGAAGGGAATTACTCCTAGCTTCTCCTTGAGATACTCAAAAGTATCCTTAGGTAAAGGCTTTGTTAAAATGTCTACCAAATGTTCCTTAGTACTCACATAAGGGTATATGCACAAAGACGGGGGACCAAAAAGATGTCACTTTTTCTTTTTGGTCCCCCATTGACCATAGGGCGTATGCGCTATGGCTTGGGTTTCCCGAGCCTTAGGCTTGGCCAATCTAAACCATAGTGTGTGTGCCCTATAGGGCATACTCCCTATGTAAATCATAAGAAAAATCTCAAGGGAGGGAGGAAGACATCCCAACAGGCCCTGTGAGACCAATTCCAGGACTAGGTCAATACATAAAATGTAACATTTAAGTATAAGTTACATACTTTTCCTTTCTTATACTTAAGTTACATTTTATGTATATACTTCCAAGATTTTTGAGAGTGGTTTTAGCTTCATAGCAGTTAAGATAAAGATTGTAGATTTTGAGGGTTTTTAGAAAATTTCAAACTTAGCCAAATTTCAGGAATCAACACATTTTCTTCAGCATGATTTTTTGTAGACTATTGATTATAACCTTAAGCCCTTGACTTGATTAAGGACACTCTTTAGGCCTATAACTATTTATAATGTATCATAAGGGGTCATAATGGGTTTGAATTGGTCATAGGTCCCCTTAGGACCCATTACGACCCTTTAGGACACATTAGGGCCTCTTAAAACCCCTTAGAACACATTAATCATCATAGGAAACACTAGTGGGATCTAATACATGTTCCAATTTGTACTAATGTTTGGTAAGAGGTTTTAATGGGTTCTAATTTGTCTCTATCTCCTATCCCCTCCCTCTCTCCCCTTTTTCTCTCTCTCTCAACCATAAAATCTCTAACCATAACCCATCAACCCTAAGTCCTTTCTCCCTTCACCATCTCTCTCCTCCTCGACTCTCTCTCCCTCTCTCCCACTCTCTCACTCTATCCATATTTTCATTCTCTCCATCTTCACTATCTCTCCCCCATATCCCATCTATTTCCCCTAAACCCTTTAACCATAAGATATAAACCCTATAATATTCCATAATTCCTAAACCCTCTCTCTCTCTCTCTCTCTCATACATCTCCCTTTATCTAACCCCTAAACCCTAAATACTATAACTAGAATGCATCAGCCCTAAATCCTTTCTTAGTTCTCCCTCTTTCTCACTCACTCTCTCTCACTCTCTCCCTCTCTCCTTCTCTTTGTCTTGCTCCCTCCCTCACTCCCTCTTCCTCCTTTTCTCTCTCTCATTCTCTCTGTCTTTCCCTTCTCTCTCTATTACCTACCTCTCCCCCACATTTTCCTTGCTCTACCATGTTAAACCCTAAAACCTATAAATAGAATGCATATATCTCTCTCTCTCTTTCTCTCTCTGTCCGTCTGTCTCTCTCTCTCTCTCTCTTTGTCCGTCTGTCTGTCTCTCTCTCTCTCTCACCTAAACCTTAATTCCTATAATCACAAGTTATAAACTCTAATTTATTTCTCTCTCTCTCTCTCCCTTCACCCTCTCTCTTTCATTATCTCCCAGTATATCCCTCATTCCATCCCCCTTCCCAACCTCTCTCTCTACCTCTCTCTCTCTCTCTCTAAACCCTAAAACCTATAACTAAGAGCTCTAAATTGTAAATTAATCCTCCCTTTCTCCCTATTTACCACCTATCTCACTCTCTCCCTCTTTCTATTCTCCATCTCTTCCCAACATCTCTCCCTTGTCTCCCTCTCCTCTACCTCTTTCCCTATCCACCTATCTCACTATAATACTAGAAGGAGAGAGAGAGAGAGATATATATATATATATATATATATATATATATATATATATATATATATATATATATATATATATATATATATATATATATATATATATATATATATATATATATATATATATATATATATATATATATATATATATATATATATATATATAGATTTGGGCATGGTGAGAAAGAATTAGAGGGGAGATATATATAGAGGAAAAACACCTAGAGCCTAGGAAGAGAGGGATAAGAGATAAAGGTGGGAAAGACATAATATAATGGGAGAGAGTGATAGTTAATGAAATAGATAGGTAGCGATATAGAGGTAGAGATAGAAGGGGGATATTAAGGAAAATCTTTAGGGATATAAGTGGTTATAATATATCATAAGGGGTCATAATGGGTCTGGATTTTTCATAGGACCCATTACGACCCCTTAGAAGACATTAGGGCCTCTTAAGACCCCTTAGAACACATTAATCATCATAGGAAACACTAGTGGGCTCTAATATGTTCTAATGTGTACTAATGTTTGGTAAGGGGTTTTAATGGGTTCTAATTGGTCTCTCTCCCATCCCCTCCCTCTCTCCCCCCACTCTCTTTTCCTAAACCCTAAACCCTATAACTACTCTCTCTCTCTCTCTCTCTCTCTCTCTCTCTCTCTCTCTCTCTCTCTCTCTCTCTCTCAACCATGAAATCTCTAACCATAATCCATCAACCCTAAGTCCTTTCTCCCTTCTCCATCTCTCCTCCTTGGTTCTCTCTCCTTCTCTCCCACTCTCTCACTCTCTCCATCTTTTCATTTTATCCATCTTCCCTATCTCTCCCCCATATCCCATCTATTTCCCCTAAACCATTTAACCATGAGATATAAACCCTATACTATTCCATAAACCCTAAACCCTATGACCACATTTTATAAACTCTCTCTCTCTCTCTCTCTCTCTCTCTCTCTCTCTCTCTCTCTCTCTCTCTCTCTCTCTCTCTCTCTCTCTCTCTCTCTCTCTCTCTCTCTCTCTCTGTGTGTCTGTCTTTCCCCTCTCTTTGTATTCCCTAACTCTCCCCCACATCTCCCTTTCTCTATCTTGTTAAACTCTAAAACCTATAAATAGAATGCATCTCTCTCTCTCTCTCTCTCTCTCTCTCTCTCTCTCTCTCTCCCCTAAACCCTAATTTAGATAATCATAATTTTTAAACTCTAATTTATTTCTCCCTCTCTCCCTTCACCCTCTCTCTTTCATTATCTTCTAGTATATCACTCATTCCATCCCTCTTCCCCACCTCTCTCTCTCTCTAAACCCTAAAACATATAACTAAGAGCTATAAATTGTAAATTCATCCTCCCATTCTCCCTTCTTTCTCCCTAGTTACCCCCTCTCTCACTATCTCCCTCTTTCTATTCTGCACCTCTTCCCCATGTCTCTCCCTTGTCTCCCTCTCCTTTACCTCTTTCCTTATCCACCTATCTCACTATATTACTAATAGGATATAGAGAGACAGAGAGAGTTGGGCATGGTGAGAAAGAATTAGAGTGGAGAGATATATAGAGGTGAAACACCTTGAGCCTAGGAAGAGAGAGATAAGAGATAAAGGTGGGAAAGACATAATATAATGGGAGAGAGTGATAGTTAATGAAATATATAGGAGAGAGAGAGAGAGGTTCATGCAGTATATTTATAGGTTTTAGGGTATAACAAGGTAGAGAAAGGGAGATGTGGCAAAGAGGTAGGGAAGAGGGAGAGAAGGGAAATAAAGATATAGTGAGAGAGAGAAAATGAGGAAGAGGGAGAGAAGGATTGAGGGAGAGAGGAAGATGGAGAAAAGGAGAAGAGGGAGAGAGTGAGAGAGAGGGAGAACAAAGAAATCATTTAGGGCTAATTTATTGTAGTTATAGGTTTTAGGGTTTAGAGGTCAGGGAAATGGAGATGTGTGGGAGAATTAGGAGAGAGAGAGAGAGAGAGAGAGAGAGTTTATAAAATGTGGTCCTAGGGTTTAGGGTTTATGAAATAGTATAGGGTTTAGATCTTATGGTTAAAGGGTTTAGTGGAAAGAGATTGGATATGGTGGAGAGATAGGGAAGATGAAGAGAATGGAAAGAGGGAGAGATTGAGAGAGTAGGAGAGAGGTAGAGAGAGGTGAGGAGGAGAAAGAGGTGGAAGGGAGAAAGGACTTAGAGTTGATGGATTATGGTTAGAGATGTTAAGATTGAGAGAGAGAGAGAGAGAGAGAGAGAGAGAGAGAGAGAGAGAGAGAGAGAGAGAGAGAGAGAGAGAGAGAGAGAGAGAGAGAGATTAGAAAATTTGGACTTAGGGTTTAGGGTTTATGGAATAGTATAGGGTTTAGATCTTATGGTTAAAGGGTTTAGGGGAAAGATATTTGATATGAGGTAGAGATAGGGAAGATGGAGAGAATGAAAAGAGGGAGAGATTGAGAGAGTAGGAGAGAGGTAGAGAGAGGTGAGGAGGAGAAAGAGGGGGAAGGGAGAAATGACTTAGGGTTGATGGATTATGGTTAGATATGTTATGGTTGAGAGAGAGAGAGAGAGACAAGGAGATAATAAAAGAGAGAGGGTGAAGGGAGAGAGGGAGAAAGAAATTAGAGTTTAGAACTTATGAGTTTAGGGTTTAGGAGAATGAGGGTGGAGATGAAGGAGAGGTGGGGAAGAGAGAGAGAGAGAGAGAGAGAGAGAGAGAGAGAGGATTTAAGGTTGATGCAGTCTATTTGTGTGGTTTAGTGTTTAATGAGGTAGATCAAGTGAGATGAGGGGGAGAGGTAGGGAAGAGGGAGAGAAGATATATATATATATATATATATATATATATATATATATATATATATATATATATATATATATATATATATATATATATATATATATATATATATAGAGAGAGAGAGAGAGAGAGAGAGAGAGAGAGAGATTAGAAAATGTGGTCATAGGGTTTAGAGTTTATTGAATAGTATAGGGTTTATATCTTATGGTCAAAGGGTTTAGGGGAAAGAGATTGGATATGGGGGAGAGATAGGGAAGATAGAGAAAATGAAAAGGAGAGAGTGAGAGAGTAAAAGAGAGGGAGAGAGAGGCGAGGAGGAGAGAGATGGAGAAGGGAGAAAGGTCTTAGGGTTGATGGATTATGGTTAGATATTTTATGGTTTAGGAGAGAGAGAGAGAGAGAGAGTTTAGGGTTTAGGAAAAGAGAGAGTGGGAGAGAGGGAGGGGGTGGGAGAGAGAGACCAATTAGAACCCATTAAAACCCATTACCAAATATTAGTACACATTAGAACATATTAGAGCCCACTAGTGTTCTCTATGATGATTAATGTGTTCTAATGGGTCTTAAGAGGCCCTAATGTGTATTAAGGGGTCGTAATGGGTCCTAAGGGGACCTATGACCAATTCAAACCCATTATGACCCCTTATGATATATTATAACCACTTATATCGCTAAAGAGTGTCCTTAATAATGTTAAGGGCTTAAATTTGTAATCAATAGTCTATTGAGAATCATACTGAAGAAAATGTGCTAATTCCTAAATTTGGCTAAGTCTAAAATTTTTTAAAAACCTCAAAATCTAGAATCTTTATCTTAACTCCTATGAAGCTGAAACCACTCTCAAACATCCTAGAAGTATATACATAAAATGTAACTTAAGTATAAGAAAGGAAAAATATGTAACTTATACTTAAATGTTACATTTTATGTATTGACCTAGTCCTGGAATTCGTCTCACAGGGTCTGTTGGGCTTTCTCCCTCCCTCCCTTATGGTTTTTCTTATGATTTACATAGGATGTATGTGCTTTAGGGCATATGCCCTATAGGGCGTACACCCTATGTAAACCATAAATTTACGTAGGGCGTACACCCTATAGGGCGTGTGTGCTTTGAAGTGCATTGGGGTTCACCAATCCTAAGGCTTGGATTTTCCTTAGAGATCCAACCCAAAGGCTTGGTGGGTTCAAACAAGTCTAAGACATTTTTTCCAGCAAACCTACAAAAAAATAACATTTTTTTTTGTGTTCTCCCTCTTAGGTTTGCATGTGGTTCAATAATGATAAAATCAAACAGCTTGATATTGTAGATCTCTATGTTAGCTATCTAACCATATAATTTATTTTGAATTCTCATTATGTTAAGCTTTTCATCTCTAATTTTTTTTGTATGTCCGATTTTTGTCAAAATGCAGTGCGTATTCATTTGGGCTTAGATTTTGGCTCATTCATCAAATTTTGAAACAAATTACATTTTCAGAAACTAGATTTCATTCTACACACTTTGAAAAAAATAATTTTTTATTTTTTATTAGTTTTGAATGATTTCTAGGGGGAACACACAAAAATTTCACATTTTCAAGATGTATCCACTTTGGAAAATTACAAAAAGTCATACTTTCATTAAAAAATTTGTAGAAAAATTGGGATAAACTAGGTGGTATTAGCTAATTTATAACCAAAGTGATTAATTTGTTTTTTAAAAAAAGTTAACATTTTAGGGAGAGCACACTAGATACTATGTTATGTTTTTTCACAAAAAATAGGACCACTTTTTGTGCTCCCTCTTTTTGAGGGCCTTAATCTCCACCATTTCTAAAATAAATTAGTAGTTTATAAACTAGATTTGGAGTGGAACAACTTTTTATTTTATCACATTTTCAAATTTTGAGTGTAACTATCCTAAATTTCTCGTTGAAGTTCAGAGTTTGCTGATTTAAAAAAAAAAGTGGCATCTTATACCCTCTTTTTGGTCCCCCATCTTTGTGCACTTACCCATAATCCAAATTTACTTCTTTCTTTGCAACTTTTTTTCTTAGCAAATGATATTTTATCTCAATATGTTTTGTCTTTACGTGCATCACAGGGTTCTTTGACATATTTATAGTGCTAGTGTTGTCACAATGAATAACAATAGGATAAACAATTTGAATACCAAAATCTTTTATCATCTGCTTGATCCAAATAATTTTAGAACAATTTAGTGTTGCTACTACATACTCAACTTCTGTTGTCAATTGAGAAATACAATTATACTTCTTTCTTGTCCAAGTGACCAATCTATCTCCAAGAAATACTGCTCCTCCAAAAGTACTTTTCCTGTCATCAACACAACCTGCCCAATTTGCATCAGTATACACATGAAGTTTTACATTCTCAAAGCTAGGATACCATAAACCATAGTCTATAATCCCTTTCAAATATATGAATATCCTTTTTACTTCCATTAAGTTATTTTATTTAGGTTCAGCTACAAATCTTCCAACAATGCCAATTGCATTAGAAATATCAAGTCTAGATTGAGTAAGATATATAAGTTTTCCAATCATAGACTTGAATAATGTCTTGTCAACTACTATAGAATCAACATCTTTAGAAAGTTTTCTTCATGTTATCATGGGGGTGCTTACTGGCTTGCAATCTTCCATCTTAAAATGTTTTAAAATCTCTTTCACATACTTAGACTAATTAATGAATATACCATTGTTTGTGTGCTGCACATTTAGTCCCAAAAGTATTTTATAGGTCCAATCATGCTCATTTCAAACTCGCTCTGCATTTGTTTAAAAAATTATGCAGTAAGCTTGTCATTTCCACCAAAAATAATGTCATCAACAAAAATAGCAACTACTGTATGGTGAAAATGTGACCACACTTCTATGAACCATTACATGCAAGGTTGCTCAAGAATGAGGCCTCACAAAGCGGCTCATAGCTCTCTATGCATGGAGTTGCAAGAGACTATGATGTATTTTCTCTCAGCTAGAGCTACAAGCTTGTGACCTTGCTAGTCAACCACACAATGAGAGATTCAAGTGAAGACAAGGGAAAGAATGCCAATATCTCCAAGAATCACTATGAAAATGCAATGCAATGCAAACTAGTCTATGAAAATGAAAATGCAATGCAACTAAGCTATGAAATGGAAAGAACAATGTGTTACCAAGCCTTCCTATTAAGCTATGTGAGATTAATCTATTGCATAAAAGGAAACTAAGCTAGATGCCATGAAAGATAAGATGCAAGAATGAAGGACTAAGAACAATAAGGTCTTCAAAAGCTCCAAAAGTCTCCAAGAATTCCTACAGCATAAGATTAGTATTCAAAACATGGATATCCAAATGAAGCAGAGAGCTCTCCTTTTATAAGAAATGTAAAGGAATGGACCATGGAGATTAAGAGGCAAAAGACTTAATCAACGGTGGAGGTTGAAAGAGGAGCAATCCATGTGCACAAGTATCCTCCAATAGGAAAATAGGAGTTGACTTTTGTGTCCATATGAGATAAAAAGTGCTTTTTCTCTTTTTATAAAATAAGAATAATGCTTTATTTGTGCAACTTAGGATAAGAGGAAAAGTGGAGGCTTTTTATTTAAATAAAAAGGGAGGAAATTCCTTTTAATTAAATAAAGGCTTAGGATAAAGTGATTTTATTATTTAATTAAAAGAGATTTTTAATTAATTAAAAGAGAGCATGTTCTCTTAATTAAATAAGATTTTTATTTTTATTTCTTCTTTTAAATTAAATAATGCTCAAACCTTAAGAAATATTGAATTGATTATGATTTGATCAAGGAAATTGATATAATTGATAAAATGTTGATATTTGAAAATATTGATTCAGGGATTTGATAAATTGCAGAAATGGGGGCCCAAAGTCTAGGCGACCATTTTAGGGTGCATACATTTACTCCTTTTTGAGTAATGTGTGATCGATTTGGGAACACATGTAGTCAAAGAATGAAGTTGAAATGTGAGATCGATCTGGGATCACAAAATAACTCATATGTGAGGTCAATTTGGGATCACATCCAGACAAAGCATAAACAAAGGCCTTTGAACATGAGGTCAATTCGGGATCACATTCAAAGTAAGAGATAAGAATCTCAAATTTGAGCAAAAACTCACAAAAGATGTCTGAATCAAGAAAATCAAGAAATTGGGGATGAGAATCCCATAAATACTGGCCCCTCGGAGTCGAAATCAAAATCAAATAGAGGAGAACAACGAATTGATAAAAGATTTGATCAAATCATAATGAATCATAATCGAAGGACAGAGCATGATAAGATAACCATCAAACAGTGAAGATATGCCCTAGGTTGACTAGGTTTGACTGGGAAAGTTATAGGATAAAGATTAAGTCAAACCTTAGAGAGAGGAAGCGAAAGGGGTGAATGAAAGACTAGAAGTTTGAAAGACATGGAAAGGAAGAAATTCCATCGAAAATCGAAGAATCGTGCCTCAAATGGTTAGTCAACGCGACTCAAATTTTGGTTTTGAGTATGAAATGGATAGAAAATGATGTGACATGAAAGATCAGAAATGAAAGATATGATCAAGAAGAATCAGAAAATGAGCACAATTGACCAACTAGTCCGTAGATGATAAAAAGAAGAGCTCTCTCCATATGCAAGATGCAAAACTAGACTGACATGAACCTAAGAATGCAAGCTACTATGAAAGTGGTTGACTTGCAAGGTCACAACACTTATAGACATCTAATTATCATCATCGAGCGTTATTGGTAGCGTCGTAAGATCATACAATGCACACTAGTATAACTATGTGGATATGAATGTGATCTTTATCAGATAGATATGTGGAAATCTCACCTAGGCATCAAAGACATGTAGGTCAAGATGACTAATGCAGTGAGATCACCTAAATTTGATATGGTGAGATTATACTTGTATCAAGACACATGAAAGTCAGGATAACTAGAAGTATGCACTCACAAAACAGTCAAGGA